>CM057450.1:1689088466-1689628466 GCA_016271365.2 Neoceratodus forsteri | reverse complement strand
TAGGGTCCAGTGTATGGAGCCTATATTCGGCCTCCGAGGTGTGATTGGGGTAGAACACCGGCAGAGTCAGCACCTGGTTAAGGTGAAACTCCGACACCACCTTCGGAAGGAATTTCGGGTGGCGGCGCAGGACAACCTTGTCCCTGTGGAAGACCAGGTAAGGAGACTCTATGGAAAGCGCCTGGAGCTCTCCCATCCTTCTGGCTGATGTGATAGCCACCAAGAAGGCGGTCTTCCACAACAGGTGAGAGAGATCAGACCTGTGCATTGGTTCGAATGGCTTGCCCATGAGCTTTGCCAGTACCAGCAGTAAATCCCACGGAGGTGGAGGTTCTCGCACCAGAGGGGAAATGTGATCAAGGCCTTTGAAAGCGCCGACCACCTTTTCTGCGCCACCGACTGCTCCTGGCCCGCGCCCGGGTAGCAGAGATGGCTGCCAGGTGCACCTTAGGGTCGCCGACCTAAGCCCTTGACTAGAAAGGGACTATAACAGTCCCGAATGCTTGCCACAGAACAGGAGGAAGGGCCAAGCCTTTGCTCTGACACCAAATGGAGAATCTCTTCCATTTGAAGGCGTAGCATTTTCTGGTCGACTCCTTACGGGACGCCTCAACAACATTGAGGACCTGGTCGGAAAGACCCAAGGCCTGGAACTCTAGCCTTTCAGGAACCAGGCCGTCAGGTGCAGGGATTGAAGGTCCGGATGGAACACCTTCCCCTGACTGACTGAGAGCAGGTCCGGGCGAGCTGGAAGCTGCCTCGGGAGCCTGGAGCTGAGGCTGAGGAGATCTGGGTACCAGAACTGGCGGGGCCAGTCTGGGGCTATCAGGATTACCTGCGCCTTGTCCCTCCTTGCTTTGAGAAGCACCTTGTGAATCAAGGGAAATGGGGGAAAGGAGTAGAAGAGGCCCGGGGTCCACAGCCTCGAGAAGGCATCCCCCTGCAGCAAGCCCTGCTGAGGGGGGGCGGGCATGAAACAGCCTCAGCTTTGCGTTCTCCCTGGAGGCAAACAGGTCCACCTGAGGTGTGCCCCAGTGGGAGAACAGATCTTGTACTACCTCCGGCAGGAGAGACCACTCGTGAGATGCAGCCCCTATCCGGCTCAGGGCATCAGCCAGGGTGTTGAAGGCTCCTGCCACATGAATGGCTAGGAGATCCACCTCCAGGCTGCGCACGAGTGACCAAATGCGGAGAGCTTCCTTGCATAGAAGCATGGAGCGCGTCCCGCCCTGGCGGTTCAGGTAGTACATGGTCGTGGTATTGTCCGTCTGGACTCGGACCACTTGACCCCGGAGAAACGGAGCAAAGGCGGTGAGAGCTAGGCGGACCACTCGGAACTCCAGCAGGTTGATGTGGCATCGGGACTCCCGCGGGGACCAGAGGCCGTGCACTCTGTGTTCCCCCAGATGGGCACCCCAACCCATCAGAGAGGCATCGGTTGATAGAGAGACCGTCGGCTCGGGGCGGACAAACGGGATGCCTTCCTGCAGATGGAATGGAACGGTCCACCACTGGAGAGCGTTCCACATCTCCTGGGTCACTATCACTAGCTGGTCCAAAGGATCGCAGCGTTGTGACCACTGGCTGGCCAGTCCCCACTGAAGGGGGCGCATGTGCCAGCGTGCCCAACGGACCACGCTGGTACAGGCCGCCATGAGACCCAGAAGGCGCAGGAAGTCCCGGGCAGGGCGCGATTGCCCAACCAGAAATGATCGGGCAAAGGAGGTAATAACCTCGGCCCTGTCCGCCGGGAGCCGTGCTCTGGCTCGAAGAGAGTCGAGCTCTGCCCCGATGAACAGGATCACCTGCTTCGGCTCGAGTTCCGACTTGGCCTCGCTGATGAGAAGGCCAACCTGAGAGAAACCTGGAGGGCCAGATCTCTGACCACTCCACCTCCTGCCTGGAGGAGGCTGCTATCAGCCAATCGCCCAGGTAAGGGTACACCGGCCCCTCGGGCCAAGAGAGGGAATGCTGTCACCACTGCCATGCATTTGGTGAAGACCCTGGGAGCTGGAGATAGTCAAGGGCATGGCTCGAACTCAAGAGGGATCCCTCTGCTCGAAGCGGAGGAATCTCCGATGTGACGGACGGATAGACGTGAAAGAACGCGTCCCTGTAGGTTCAGAGAGCAGAACCACACGCCGTGTTCCAGAGATGGTATTATCTGCGCCAGAGTGACCATCCTGAAGGTTCGAGACCTAGGAACTTGTTCAGGTCTTGTAGGTCGAGAATGGGCGCCAGCCCCGTCTGCTTCGAACCAGGAAATACCTGGACACGAACCCGGGTCTGAAGGGGTCCTCCACCTCTGTGATCACCTCCTTTGGAGGAGGAGGCGATGTCGGCTCAGCGAGCTGCCAGTGAGGCTGCGATTCCGAGGCCCCCCGAGGTGCAACGGCTCTGAAGGGCGGGCCTGCTCAATTCAGAGGTAGGCTTTTCCCACCACCTCCAGTACCCACCTGTCCGTGTAACAGTGGACCAGGCGGAAAGGAAGTGTCTTGAGCCGCCTCTCCACGGGGGAACTAGGGGTGAGGTGACAGGGATGGGGCGACACCCCAGCCCGTCACTGGGCAGGCTTGGAGGAGGGACCGCTGAGGGACCTCCTGGGCCTTTCCTCCCCTGCTTCCTGTTGGAGGAAGCCGACGGCTGGCTTGGGATACCAAGGTCAAGCCTGCTACCCTGACGCTGTTGGCCGGGCGCGCCGCGGGCGCAGAAGGACGAAAGGGCTTAGGCTGTGGCTTGCGGCCTTTGTCCTTCTGAGTGGAAGAGACCGAGTCCAAGGTAGCACTGGACTTCTCGATCCTCTGCAGGTGACCTTCCACCCCGGGACCGAAAAGGTCAGTCCCCAAAAAGGGAACATCCGCCAACTTGTGCTGGGTATCCGAAGTAAAGGTGGATATCCTCAGCCAAGCCCGACGACGCATGGCCACTGCGGCCACCACAGACCTGGCACATGATTCCCCGATGTCTAACGCAGTCTGGAGCTGCTGTTTAGCCACTGCCCTGCCCCCGCACCTGCCTGACGGTAGTCTGCAGATCAGCGGGAAGATAAGGGACAACCTCATCCAGGGAGCCCAACAGGGCGGAGAAAATGTGCCATGAGGACGGGCCGAACTGGCCTGATGAAGGCTCGAGAGAGGACGAGCATAGACTTTTCGCCCGGCATAATCCAATTTCTTGGATTCCTTGTCGGGAGGTTTGTCCACATCCCTGGTGTTCTCGCACGCGGAAAACGCTGTCGGTAACCAACCCTCGCCGAGGGGTGTTCCAAAACTGGACAGGGAACTGGTAGGGACCGCATACTTCCTGGCCAACCTAGTCAGGCGAGGGCAGGAAGCAGGACGCCGCAAAGTTCCAAGGCCGACCTCACTATGGCTTCGCCACCGAAAGGCCTCCGGGAGAATCCTCGTCCAGAATCTCCGTGAGGGGATACTGACCCGCTGAAACGGGTTTGAGCTTCATCCGTGGACTCGATATGAGTCGGGCAACCCCAAGAAGGACAAAGGGCTATCGTCCATTGACTGTCCTCCGAGGACCCAAGTCCATGCGCTTGGAGAAGAGGAGGAACCATCATCGGACTCTTAGAAGAGTCCTCAAAGAGCTGCTCGCTCTGAGCCACCCTCCACCTGCCGAGGTTTATCGGGAGTGAGGGTGACCGACAGCCTATGGGGCAACCCAAAGTCAATCGAGAATTTTTGGTCGGAGTCCCAACTAATGGCTGGGGCGGAGGTTCCATCAGAATCGGTGGGGCAGCTGGAATTGGCCGAACAACCGGCCTGAGAACAGGCTCAACTACAACGAGGGTTGTTTCGGTGTCTCGCGATGCAGCCACTTCATGGTCAGAAGATGACTAGTCAGCTTATTATTCCCCGTCAAAAGGAGCTGCTGCCATAAGTTCCTCGTACTCCGGACGCAACTTTGCGCCAAGCCTCCCCTCGTCTGAGGAAGAGGAAGAGCGGCGCGCCGCTTTGCCGCTGTGCGTCGACCGCCTATGACAGCGGGATCGGGTTGACCATGAGGATGTCCGAGACAGAGACCGAGAGTCTCGACTAGGCCGAGGAAGGCAGGAGAAGTGTCGGAAATCGGCACTCGGCTCGGACGATCCTGATCAAGGCCCGGAACTGGAGGCACGGACGAATGATCGGGATCCCTCAACTCCTCACCGGGAACCGAAGAGGGGATCTTCAGCCTTCTCCAGCCGACAACTCGTCTTAACGGGTCGAGAAAATCTCAACCGCCGACAGGGAGTCTCGGCCAACTGGCCTGATCGGGACACCGTGAAGCCAGTGGTCAAGCTGAGGGATCGACCGGTGAGACTGTCGACAAGGGAGGGGATTCTTCCCGCCCCAAGAGCGCCGACGGAGAGACTTACTTTTGCTCTTTGGACCTGGAAAAGGTCCTGAGTTGGACCCTCACCTTTGGTCGAGAGGGTCAGACAAAGCTCTTAAAAGAAGCTGAGTACGAGGCACCGAGAAAGAGCCGGACAAATGCCGCAGCCGAGGTAGAAGCTGCCCGCCGCCTTCTCTTCAAGGGCGATCATCTGCTCTAGTTGATCCGGGCCAAGCCCGCGCCGACACCGCCAATCGGGCCTCTTAGATTTCACCGTGGAATTCTTTCTGGACGCCCCAGTTGTAATCGGGCAGCACGGCTTCAAGGACGAGGTCAAAAAGGAAGAGCAAAGTTTGCAGGCCCGCGGTCGTGCTCAAGGCCCAGGCAGTAGATGCACGGGAGTGCGGATCCGCCCTAGACATCTTCTGACCCGCAAGGGCACCTCCGAAAACCGAGTCGATTTGTCCATCGCAGCCATGAGGAGAAGACGATCAAGTCTTTAGCAAAATCTTTTAATTTCGAACTTTCAAGAATTAGGAACCAGTCTTAAAAACAACGAGTTATGAGGGAACCTGAGCTTCCAAGCGGAGTGAAGATCTACGCCATGGGCGGAGCTAAGAGTTTATTACGCCCGGTGGGTGGAGCTGGCTTGAAGACGCCCGCAAGATGAAGCGGCATGAACCTGGTTAAGTGGATGAATACCATATCCATGTCCCTAGAAATACAGGTTACTCACCTGTAACAGGAGTTCTAGGAGTGGTATATGTTGTACATCCACACTGTGGCAGGTTTCTTGCCGCTTTAAATCTTGCCTGAAGGTCTTCAAGCTGGCTCCTCCCACCCACCCGGGTGGTAAAACTCTCTGCTCTGCCCCATGACGCCAGATCTAGCGCGCTGAAGCCAGGGAGGTCGGGTGGGTTGTGTGGATGAACAACATATACCACTTGTAGAACTCCTATTATTGGTGAGTAACCTGTATTTCTAGGGACGTGGATATGTTGTTCAATCCACATTTAATGGCAGACTCCTAGCAGTTCTTCGGGAGGAAGGAGGCAAGGCACGCACCCCCTACCTTGGAAATAAGGACTGAAGAACAGAGGTCCCAAAACCAGCATGCCGGCATGACTCAAGGTCGATGTGGTAGTGGGTAATGAAGGTGTGTGCCGACTTCCAGGTGGCAGCCCTGCAGATTTCCTGGATAGGGACGTCCCTGGATGCAGCCACAGAAGCAGTGATATGGCGGGTAGAATGAGCTCTTATCCCTCTGGCAGGCTCCATGCCCGCCAACCTATAGCAGAGCTCTACGCAGGAGGTGACCCACCTGCCTATCGTCAACTTGGCAGCAGGTCTGCCAGGTGCGGCTTCAGTGTAGGTGACAAACAGCTGGTGAACCTCTCCCCAAACTTCAGCTGTCCGTTCTTTTTGAGAGCGGTCTTCTAGGGTCCAAAGTATGGAGCCTATATTCGACCTCCGAGGTGTGACTGGGGTAGAACACCAGCAGAGTCAACACCTGTTGTGAAACTCCGACACCACCTTTGGAAGGAATTTCGGGTGGGGGTGCAGGACAACCTTGTCCCTGTGGAAGACCAGATAAGGAGACTCAATGGAAAGCACCTGGAGCTCTCCCATCTTCCTGGCTGACGTGACTGCCACCAGGAAGGCGGTCTTCCACGACAGGTGAGATGTCACACCTGTGCATTGGTTCAAATGGCTTGCCCATGAGCTTAGCCAATACCAGCAGTAGATCCCACAGAGGTGGAGGGTCTCGCACTGGAGGGGATATGTGATCAAGGCCTCTGAAAAAGCACCCAACCACCTTCTCCTGTGCCACCAATTGCTTTCCAGCCCACGGCCGGTAAGCAGAGATGGCTGCCAGGTGCACCTTAAGGGTCGACCGAAGCCCTAGCCAAGAAAGGGACCATAGGTAGTCCAGAATGCTGGCCAAGGAACAAGAGGAAGGGTCCAACCCCTTATCCTGACACCAAATGGAGAATCTCTTCCATTTGAAGGCGTAGCATTTTCTGGTCGACACCTTACGGGATGCCTCAACAACATTGAGGACCTCGTCAGAAAGACCCAAGGCCTGGAACTCTAGCTGCTCAGGAACCAGGCCGGCAGGTACAGGGATTGAAGGTCCAGGTGGAATACCTTCCCCTGCTTGACTGAGATCAGGTCCGGGCGGGCTGGAAGCAGTCTTGGGAGCCTGGAGCCGAGGCTGAGGAGATCTGGATACCAGAACTGACGGGGCCAGTCTGGGGCTACCAGAATCACCTGTGCCTTGTCCCTCCTCGGCTTGAGAAGCACCTTGTGGATCAAGGGAAATAGGGGAAAGGCGTAGAAGAGGCCTGGGTCCACGGCCTCGAGAAGGCATCCCCCTGCAGCGAGCCCTGCTGACGGGGACGGACATGAAACAGCCTCAGCTTCATATTCTCCCTGGAGGCAAACAGGTCCACCTCAGGTGTGCCCCAGTGGGAGAACAGATCGTGTACTACCTCCGGCAGGAGAGACCACTCGTGAGATGCAGCACCTATCCGGCTTAGAGCATCGGCCAGTGTGTTGGAGGCTCCCACCACATGAATGGCTAGGAGATCCGCCTCCAGTCTGCCCACGAGACCAAGTGGGAGGCTTCCTTGCACCGTGGCATATGTAGCATCCGCCCCCTGGCAGTTTACGAGTACATGGTCGTGGTGTTGTCCGTCTGGATCTGGACCACTTGACCACGTACAAACGGAGCGAAGGCAGTGAGGGCTAGTCGGACCGCTCAAAACTCCAGCAGGTTGATGTGGCATCGAGACTCCTGAGGGGACCAGAGGGATTTAGCGGGATTTCGGCCGCAGCATAAAAATTAAAATATTTCATTTCCAGCGCTCGATTTGTGGTGCCAGATAGATGTAAGATTTGAGAAATACGCAAGGAATAAGCGCGACATGATTGTTCATCCATGGAAAATAATCGTACATTGGGACCACGCTTGTGGCAGACACACGATCCTGACCTAGAAATACTTCCGGAATGTACAGGGTTACGGGCGGGCCAGTTGAATACCTATTTATGGAAAAATTAAGAAGCCAGGTAAACATCCTATGGGCATTCCAAGCATCTCCCTAAGTGGTATGTGGCCAAGAGGCATACTGCTCGTTTTTACCAAAAAACAAAGGGGAAAAGCTGACAGTGCAGCTTCAAGAGTCAGTAGTATTGCTGTAGTCAATACTGTGCCCGTTTTAGGGTAAAGACATGGAATGCAACAGAGTGATGTAGTCAGTTCCATCATGCATTAGTAATCTCATTTGCAAGGTGTAAACCTGAAATGTTAGCATGGTGGGCCCTTTATGTTGTCGGGTGAACAGAAGTTTAAATAATTATCTGGATAATTGCAAACTATGAGCCATTTGATCTCATCTTTGAGATTCTAAACATGTTATTCTACTTAGAGTAAGAGAAAGTGAACCCCACATGTATGAAGACCAACCCCCATTTGTACAGATATGGTCCTCTCCTTCCAGGGAAAAGCCATCTCAATAATTTATAAGTTTTTAATTGGGTTGAATAGGCATAACATGGACTCAGTCAAAGCAAACTGGGAAAAAGAATTTCAACAAGCCATCAGCTTTATAGACTGGTCTAAAACATGGAGAGGTACGTGGTCAACCGCCTCCTCCCCAATGTGGAGAGAATTCATATGGAAAGTAAGGACAAGATTTTTTCTCTTGCCCACAATTCTAGCCCTGAGAAATCCGGGAAAGACTGAAATGTTGGAGGCTATGTGGGGAAAACAAAGCCACAAATAAACATGTTTTTTACGACTGCCCTACACTAGGTATCTTCTGGACAGAGATTTCAGATCATATAAAAAATATACTTGATTGTCACAAACCCATGTCTGAGATTAACCTAATACTAGACATACCACCGGAGGGAATGACCGAAAAACATACTCTATACTTATGGGCTATATTACTAGGGGCAGCATATAAAGCAATCACTAAAAAATGGCTCCAAAATAATTCTCCCACGACAGGAGAGTGGAAATCTATAATCCAGAGTATACAACACAATGAACAAATGTCATATTCCCTTAACAATAGGATGGAAACTTATTACACGTTGGATTAGATGGGTAACAAATCAAGAACAGATTTAAAACTTAAATTCGAGGGGTTGCCATTTCTCCTATTTTTTCTCCTTTTTAAAAGTTAAGTGAAAAGGAAATAAAGGGGAACCTTGTATTTCAACAAAAGTATTGTGGTCCTCAGGATTTACCCCCCCGGAAGCCCTTCCTAGTTAAAGTCTGGTAATGAAATATAAATAAAATTTTTTTTAATACCCTTAAAGTAATACTGTACCTAATTTCATCCCTTTGTGCCTAATGTCCGTCTTCTATTGTTAATTTACCTTTGCTTGTAAAATATCTTGTTCTTAGATACATAAGGTCTGCTTGGTATATACGGCAATCATGCAGAGACATATTTGCAATGAACAGCCGGAACAACCGCATTGGAATAGTACCACACTGTAACATCTAGGCGCTATGCAACCTGAAAGTATGAAAATGTCTCTGAAATCTGTACAAGTGCCTTTGAATATGACTCAAATAAATAAAGTATAAAAAAACATGTTAATCTAAGAAAAGTCATAAGGTTTGTGACATGCACACATTTTGCTGTCCAAGTAGTGTGGATCAAAAAAAAAAGATGAGTCTTGCAGCATTTTTAAGGTTTATAATATACATGTACTTCAACTGTGTCCGTGGCCTTTATCTATGGCCACGTATAGACCACATGTAGCAGTAGAAGTTTGGTAAGAATATTTTGATCCATATTGTAATATTAGCAGGCCCTGTTCGTGGGAGGGACATGAGGGTCTGGTGCACAACAGACAGAGAGGCATCCCGATGAGATGACCGTAATGGTCTGTAACTGACACCTCAGAGTGGCTAGATGTATAAATCCTCACGAGAAAGGTCTCAGTATATTTTTGAATCGAAGCCCACAGAAAAAAGGTCTCAGAGGCCTAGAAGAGAAGACCGGGGCGTAGTCTGAAGTTTTTAATGAAAAGGGTCAGCTTAGATGTGTTCCTTTTTTTTTTTGGTGGTAGTAGTAGTAGTAGTAGTAGGCTCTGTTCATGGGAGGGACACAAGGGTCCGGCACACAACAGGCCGAGGCATCCCGATGAAGTGACCGTAATGGCCTATAACAGTGACACCTCTTAAATATGTATATATGAACGTGATAAACATGTTACCTTCCGCCCTGAGGTGTGCCTTTATAATACTGGTGAGGTTATCCTCAAGGCATAGGCGATAGTATGATGCCTTCTTAGGCAGTTATGGGTCCCGCGTAGCGGACGCCAAAGAATCTGATATGTTCATTGTAGTAAAATATGAAGTTGTTGACGAAATAAGCCCCTTTGAAGAGTAGGGGTATACCATATATTTTGCTGATAAATTGCCTCATAGTTGTATACACTGGCAGTGTCAACTGGTGTTTTTTTTGCTCCGTAAATTAGTGTGAAAAAGCCCTGTACCCTCGTTGATAGAGGCAACCAGACATCCGAAGGGGTGCACCCTGTTGATGAGAACATGTAACCACGTTAACGTTCAGTTGACGGAAATAGTCTCCCATTAATAATATATCTTTATATGTATTTATACAACATGTGTTTTGAGATAAATGTGGGGATAAAAAGTGGTATCTCAGGTAGGTAGTGAAGAGATCAGTGATATCTCCACGTTCCTATACATCATACTGATCTCTCTATGTTCCTATACAACACTGCAAAGAAAGTGAAAGTATGTTTCATTCTTTTACAGAGCAGCCTCTCTACTGCCTGCTTCACCCCCAAAAAAAAGGAGACACACCTCTGAAACCTATCTGGTTAATCCTGCCATAATTTGTAATTAAAAATAATTTAAAGGTACCTGGTTGATTGTCCCCCTGTAGTAGAAAAATCCTGTAATACTCACCCGAACTGTATGGCGTGACCAATGATGTAAGCGGACAGATTACTGGTGCCATACCTTTAAAATAAGAGCCTCTACTTTAAAGAAAATCCTGGGTTTTAGCTCCCGGTAAGATTCTTTACTTAAAAGAAGGGACCGACTCCACCGAGAGAACAGCGAATGAGTCATCAGCTTTAGAACAGGAGAAGAAAGCTCGAGTGTTTCCATAACGTACATTCACACGTCCTTCTCCTGTTTTAAAGCTAACTACTCGCTCACTGTGCTCTCGCTGGTAGAGTCGGCCCCTTCTATTAAGTAAACAATCTTATGGGGAGCTAAAAACCAGGATATTTTTTTTTTATATAAACATAGAAACTTATTTTAAAGATCTGGCACCAGTAATCATTATTTACATACTGCTCGGTCATACTACAGTTCGGGTGAAAGTATTACAGGATATTCTCTGCACCACTGGGGATAATAAACTAGGTACCTTTTTAAAATCATTGTATTTAATTACAAATAATACCAAGATGAACGAAATAACAGTATTTAAAAAAACTGTAAATTAACAGGATCAACCAGATAATTTATTTTAATACAGTATTGTATCTATGATGTTGCTAAAGATTTTTGGGGGGGTCCTTTAGGGGATCATGTTATAAAAAGCCCCAAACACATGTTATATAAACAGAATATGACACGGCCTGAGTGAAAATATATTTATCTTCACTCGAGGCCAATGACATCAAGATCTCACTCGTGAGATCTCAATGGCCTCTCGTGAAGATAAATATATCATCTTCACTCGAGCCATGTCATTCATAGAGAGATTTTATATCTATATCTGTATATATCTATATATCTCTGTATCTCTATATATTTATACATGTGGTCTGTGGACAGTGGAATGTTGGCCACTGATGGTGGGATCATCCCAGTCAATGGTGTAGAAGGAAACCCATGCCCCATAGATGGTGGAATGAAAGCCATATAGGATTAGTAGAAATCGTTCCCCGTCGACGGTGAGTCATCAGCCGTTGACAATGAAAGAAAGGGAGCATGTCCCGTCGACGTTGGAATGCATCACATCGACAATAGATGAGGATAATGTGCCTCACTGACGGGGGTTGTTACTCCTTTCGATGAGAGGCGCTTGTTCTTACATGAAGCCACTTTTTATGATAGTCTTGGAGGAGTTCTCCATAGACAGGGAAGGAACCTCCCGTCGACGAGCAGTATGTAGGAGGCCTCCGTCAACAGTGGATAAATATCCTGATGAGAAATTATGCAGGAGGCCTCATCGATGGGGAATGAACCTCCCGATGACAAGTATGTAGGAGATCTATGTTATTATATTTCCTCTGTAATGTCTACTCATGTACCTATGTAACCGTATGAAGCTATGTTATATTCCCCTGTAACTATATGGTGTTCTCATTCATCACTGTCAAGTACCAAGCTTACCATCAAGGGCAATGCTGCCAAACCCTCAGGGAAATGGTTGTTCCCTCAGCCCTCCGTTTTGGGGAGGAGAGAGAGAACAGCAAGGCATGGGCCTCCTCACAGGCCTGACAAGGGCAAACTGAGGCTCCCAGTGGTCTGAGAGCAGGAATGTGCCCTACAAGCTCACACCTGGCCCTGAGAGGAAAGAAGTGAGCCCCTGGAATCAGGAGGCAATCGCCAAGGGTGATCACTAGAAAAGGCGCACCCCAGATGCAGACTGCCATTTCCACTAGTTTGGAGGCTACCTCGTTGGCATTGTGGGATGCCCTTGCTTGGTGTGCTGCCAGCTCCAGGCCCTGTGCAGAAAGGCATATGGCTTGCTCAGTCCAGTAAGGACGCCAGGAGCTGACCCAGTGTCGCCCACAGGTGTCTGCCAAAGGATGCCCGGTGCATTTGGTGTGCAGCAATGCACAACATGATGTATGCCACTGAGAAGACTCTTCAACCCCAGATGTCGAACTTGAGTGAATCAGACTCCAGGGCATGGTCATGCACTGGCACTTATGCCTAGAGGGGGTATCCAGGAGCTGGACCCCAGGATTGGAGGACAGACCATTTGAGGAAATGCTGAGTGAGTTGAACATGTACTCCTTGGAGGAGAGAAGGAACCAGGGGGTTATGATTGAGACCTTCAGTCCTTTATCCTTACTCAGGTGGAGGTGGGGGAGGGACATGGGAGGGCACAGTCAGATTGGAGGGGGGGGAGATTTAGGATATCTGGGGTTCTAAAATATCTAACCCTGGATTTCCACACATTCTTTCCAATATACAGTAGAAGAGACTTTGGAATAAAGGAGGGCTGATTTTTGCCAAATATATCTTTATCCAGGTCTGTATCCAGTTCCCTAGCCCACCTAAGTCTGATATATAGTCTAGGGTGTCTGTACTATATGCCCGCAGTGCTTGGTAAAGATTACTTATGTGATCTTGTACGGTCCCTTTTAAATGTTGCATAAAACATCTGTACCAGGTTGGAGGGGGATTCTGCGATCTTAGACAGGGAGTCTTCATAAGGCAGAAGCTGTTTTTTAAGAGCCAAGTAAATCTGTTATTGAGTCGGAGGAAGTTTGTAGCTGGCATGGAGTCGGGTGAATGAGTGAATATCCAGGGGTCCCACTACTTGAAAGACGAAGCGCAGTTAGTGCAGTTCCCACTTCAAGAGTGAGGAGGTTAGTTGGGGGTGGGGATAAACTAGTGTATGCCAAGGCTGAGAGAAAATATGTCTCAGAGGTGGAGAGGAGGTGTAGCCACATTTGTAACCAGTGTCTGAAGAATTCCACAGTAGAATTCTAGAACTGGTTCAGGGGGACACGCATCGGGGGGGGGGGGGGTGTCCCATAATTAATGGAAGTAAGTCCTCCAAACCATTAAGAGTTACTTCAATATCCATCCACTGTTTTATATTGGGTGGCTGCATGGTATAATACCATATGTAGCTGTGTCACTTACGCATACTTTTTCATGTTTCGGTATACTGAGCCCCCCTTGTGTCTTAGGGAGTTGTAGTGAAGTAAATTTTATTTGAGGGGCTGCCTCCCCAAATAAATCTAGAAATCAACTTATTCCACAAATGAAATTAAGTATTGGAGGAGAATATGGGCAGTGTCTGCAGAAAGCAGGAGGCGGCGAGGGAGTATATTCTGTTGTATGGTTTCAGCAAGTCTCATTATTCACACGGGTAACATTGTCCATCTGGAAAGATCAGTAGTAATTTGCTGCGTGAAGGGATCTTGGTTCACCAGTTCTAGATGCATCAACTTGGAAAGCATTTTAATACCCAAATCTCTCAACTCTATTTTATTCCAGCAGAATGGGAAACGTGTCTGCAACATCTTGAGAGCGGGTAAATATTTAAGTACTTCTGTCTTGGAGCTATTCACTTTATAGCCAGCTAGGCCACCAAAGATACTGAGCGGTTACCAAACCACAGGAACAGACGTTTCTGGTGCGGTAAGGGTCAGGAGGATATAGTCTGCAAAAAGTGTAAGTTTATAAGACCTCCCTCCCATAGGAATCCCTCTATATTTACTAGAGTTCCATGCTACCACTTCTATTAAGCAAGACTACATCTGCCCTCCTCCAGTCCTCCGGAACCACTCCTGTTTCCACTGAGCTGTTAAACAGGACTGTCAGAACTGCAGCTAGTACCTTTGAGTTCCTTCAATACCTCTGGATGCACCCGGTCTAGCCAGATTGCTCCATCCAGTTTCAAATTAGTTAGTCCCTTCAGGAATATTGTGTCCAACTCCCTCCTTCCAAAGCACCTGCCCATTTTTTTATTACACCACCACTCCTCCTTCCTCTGAACACTGAAGGAAAATATTTGTTCTGGACGTGTGCGTTTTCCCTCTGTAAAGTCTTCTCCCCTTCCATTTTTAACCCTACAATATCTCCCCTGATATTTACCTTTTTACTTTCATACCTTAAAAATGTCTTGTCCCCTTGTGTTACCACACAGGCTAGTCTCGCCTCAGTTTGCACCTTTATGCTCCTTATTGCTTTCTCTGCTTTCCTCGGTTTCCCCTGAGACACTGCCCCATCCTCCTCCCTTTGCGACTCCTTATACCTTCTGAATGCTACCCTTTTTGCCTTTACCTTTTCAGCTACTTCTTTCGAGAACCACAGTGATCTTTTCCCCTCTTGCTACTGCTCACCTGCTTGATGCAGTAGTCTGCTGCCTTCACCATGGGCCCTCTTAGCTTCACCCACTGTTCCTTCACCCCACCCAGGCCATCCCTTCCCCACCAGGTCATCCCTGAGGCATTCACCCATCTTTTTAAAATCTACCCTCCAGAAATCCAGAACCCTTGCCATTCTGTGGTTAGATTCCTTATGATGAACCACACTGTACAGTGCTCATTGGTCCCCAGGTAGCCTCTCACTTTGACATCTGCAACAGTGTCCCAGTTAGGGAGTACCAGGTCCAGTACTGCCCCATCACAAGCGGGCTCCTTGACCAGTTGCCTGAGGAACTCCGCTCATCATGCTTTATCCCCCTCATAGCTTTTGTCACCCATTCTGCTGATCCATTTATGCGGCCCTGTTTTGCAATATCTTGACTGCCTCAGTCTCCTTTCTGTATCAAGGAAACCCAAAATGTATGCAGTTCTCCAGGTTGGGCTTGACCAGGTCCGTGTGAAAGGGTAGGAATAACTCCCCTGCCTTACTGTCCCCCCCCCCCTTTCAATGCACCTCAGCATTCTATTGACTCTCTTGATTATGGCCGTGCGCTATTGGACCTGGATGGATCATAGCAGTCAGGGGGCTGAAGCAGGACAAAGAGCCCTTTGGCCCTTATCTACCATGACCCACAGGTCCTTTTCCTCCTCAACTGCAGCAAGATGAGCCCCATGTAGATAGAAAAACAAAGGTCGGACCTACATACAAAGTGTAATACCTTGCATAGGTTACACTGAATCTAAGACTCCAGAGTCTGACCAGTTACTCATCTCTTCAGGTGCTTTGAAATTTGTCCTTGTCCTCATGGGGAGTGCACCACACTGGCCAGCTTAATGCCAGTGTGCAGCCACTGTAAAGAGTTGGCAGAATGCTCTGCTTAATTGGCTCATGCCAAAATTTAAGACCCATCCTCCAGTCATTTAAATGGTTCATAAGTGCAACGTGTTAATGGATGGAGTCCATTAGTAAGAGAAGCAGTCTTTCTCGTCACATGAAATTTTTTTTTTTTCCCCCACACACACTCTAAAAGAAGTTTCTCAGCTCCTCTTTCCTTTTTATATGTTGTAATTTTCATGGTTCCGTTTCTTGTAAAATGTAATTTTTTTTTGTACCAAATTTTATGACAGTTTAGCAAACGTTGTTTGCTCTTGTAGCTACCCAATTAAATATTCTGAGTAAGAGTACATGTTTAAAAGAAACGAAAAATAGACAGTAGGAAAACCAACTTACCATCAGCTCCACATAAACAGTGATGTGTATTGGGGTCATGATTTAGCTGACCTGTAACAATAAATATCAACCTTTAAACCAAAGTCATAATTTTAAAACATTTTAATTAAGGTTTTAGTTTAAAAAACAATGGCCAAAGCATGTTGTGCCACCATGTGGGAGCACTAGGTACACATTATAATCCAAAATTCCAGCCCCGAGCTATAGGAGTCTGGGAAGCACAGGACAGTCAATTCTTTTACGATTCCACAGGAAAAGATGTTGCCCACCCATCCGTATTAGTATGTCCTTGGACAGGAGTCTGAAAGCATCCCACCACTCACAATGTCAACCTCTGCTCACACAATGATACTGTGGGTGTGGTGGTGGCAGCCACCTCAAAGAAAACGAGTGACAAAACTGAAGAAAGGGGAAGGAATTGGGCACAGCCACCGAGTGAGTTTATGTTCCACTTGCACAATCCCCAATGGATCCTGGGAAACTCTGGCATGCTGCAGGAGGTGTGAAGCTGCAAAGACGGTAGCTAGCTGGTGGTCCATAAGTAAGGCATGGCGTCAGTGTATGAGAATATCTGCCAGATGTATACTGAAGCCTCCCAGCCACAACTTCCGACAGTAGTAGGGACATCCTAGACTCCCCACAGGGGGCATTTCTCAGGGCCCACTCATGACGGGACAATACTGGACCTGGTGATCCCTAACAGGGACAGGGAGAGTGACCAGCAGAGTACCTCAGGGCTTAGTACTGGGACCCGGCCTCTGTAATGTCTTTATAAGTGACACTACAGTAGAACTGGAAGGAACAGCATGCCTCTTAGCAGATGACAAAGTCTGCAATAGGGCAGACACTCCGGGGGCTGGAGAGAATAAGAAACCTCATAAAACTCAGAGTTGTCCAATGTATGACAGCGACGTTTCAATGCAAAAAAAGTGCAAAATCATGTGTCCAGTTATGGAGACCACATCTCAAGCAGGGCACAGACAGGATAGAGGCTTTCCAGAGGAGGGCAACTTCATATGGTTCAGGGACTAGATCAGAAGCCCTATGAAGACAGACTGAGGGATCTCTAGATGTATACCTTGAAAAGAGAAAGGGGGGGAGGGGACTGACAGAGACCTAAAAACAACAGGGATGAATAAGGTACAGGTGGGGAGTACCGTTCAGAAAAGAAGATGCATGAGAACAAGGGGGCATGCAATGAAGCTTGAAGCGGGTAATTTAAGAGGACACTGAAAGAGTAGTTGTTGGCTGTCTTTTGGTGAAGGTAGTGGGGTCGAAAACAGCGGTGGACATCAAGCATGCATGGGAAAGACACAAGGGATCTTTGGCAGGGAAGTGGAAGGGGGGTGGACAGGAGATCTGTTAGGGTTTAGGCAGGGGAAACATGGGCAACTTAGGTAGGTGAATCAGTCCTTATCTGCCAAAAAAGTCTATCTTTCTATGACAGAAGGTACACTAGGGTCTTCCAAGGGGATAAAAATCTAAAAAAAAAAAAAAAATTCAAAAGAGGACTGGATGGCTAAGTGGATTAGTAGCAGGTTAAGGAACCTTTCACCAGTACATCCCTGGTTCCAATTTAGCCTATGTCAGTAGTGGCTGTGCTATGGTCATAGAGCAGCAGTTCAATGGACCACTTGAAAAAGAGCTGTTGTGGTCACCATGCAAATGTTTCCGTGCCTCACTTCCATGTACTAATCATGCTACAGGGACAATAATACTGATAACTAAGTATTTTGGTAATTTCTGTAAACAAGTATGAATTTTAATTTCATTCATCCCTGAACTGTAACAAGTATTTAATACTGAAATTTTGTAACCTGATGTGCAATCACAGAATGTTATTCGTGTTACGTACACTTGAGATAATGACTGTAAACACATCCTGTTTCCATTTCTTTAGCATTTCATGCAATCGTAAAAGTTTATCTTTAAAGATATATTTATAATATAGATGCATCTTTGGGCAGACACTCTCAGTGATAATTACTCAATTTTCTGCATATGAAAGAACCGTCCTCCCAAACCCCCACCTAGGCTGTTCATGACAGGGACTTTTCCCAGTTCTCGCCCGCAGCTCTCTAAAAGTACCTCTCTGGTGTAGACTGGAGCCCCATCAAGTCTCTCCCCACTACTGACGACGCCTTGGAATTCTTACAAAACACTTTTTCCTCTGCCGCTAACTTACTTGCTTCCCTCCGGAGACTGAGAACACAAGGGCGATGTTACAGGTGGATCACCCCCACATTGAAGTCACTAATGACTCTGCGTTACAAGGCATGGGCCGAATATAAATAGTCTGGTCTCCCTGCCGACTTGTTCCTGTTCAATGTAAAAAAAAAAAAACTGGCCCCCCGACCACAAAAAGGGACTAAAGTCCCTGCAACAGGCGAATCTGTCCAATCCAAAATCCTTCTGGGAACAAATAAATTGCCTTTTAAAAAGGTAATGGCTCCCCCTTTCCGGTCCCATCATCTCTTGGGGACAAACACTCACAGTCAGGAGGATGCTGACATCTTTGACAGGTTCTTCACCGACCTTGATAAATACAAGGCTGGCCTACCGCCTCCTCTGAACACTTGGAATCTGAGGGGCCTGCTCGTAGCCTACCAGAATTCCACCTAAAGTTAGCCCAACCAAAAGATGTCCTCCACCTACTTAAGACAATTAAGGCCAGGGGCTCTGCGGGTCCAGTCAGTTTAGAACCCAAACTGCTCAGGGCTGCTGCTCCTGCCACTGCCCTTCCGGTCACGTGGCTTGTTAACAGATCCCTCCTAGAAGGGACTGGCTTACATGGTTCAAATACACAAAGGTGGACCCAAGGAGCAGACTGGTAACTATAGGCTTATCTCCCTCCTGTACATATTAGCCCAAATCCAGGAGAAGTTAGTGTATGGTCAGCTCTGTGACTACTTGGAAACAAACTGCTTGCCTGCACCCAAGATGGCTTCAGGAAAAAGCATGGCATGGACACAGCCCTGGTCAAATTCTCCGCTGACGTCCTCCGGGCCATAGATAATGGCACCCCTACTAGGGCTGTGTTCATTGATTAACCAAGGCCTTTGACTTGGTAAAACACAGCCTGCTTATGGACAACCTGAAGTGCCTTGCCTTGGCTTAGACCGGCATGCCCGGAACTGGTTCTCCAGCTATTTATCCGGCCACTCACAGCAGGTCAAATGGCACAATGCCATATCTGTCCGGTGCCCCATTAAGGTGCTCCAGGGCTCTATCCTGGGCTCCCTCCAGTTTACTTTTTGTAAACTACCTTGGTGCCTCCTGTGGGGGAAGTTCCGTCATCCAGTATGCAGATTATGCCGTGCTGTACAGAACCTCTGGCAGTGTAACCGACCTAGGTGGGCACCTGCAGTAACATTTCCTGTCCCTGGAAAGATGGCTCCAGGCTAACAGACTTCTCCTGAACACCACCAAAACGAAGGCTATGAAGTTCTGCCCGAGGTCTCTTGGTCCTGACAGAAATGCCTGGTTCCCACTTGTCTCTGCCTCCTCGGGGTCAGTAATAGAGGTTGTAACCAGTTTAAATACCTAGGAATTGTGCTGGACCAGGGCTTCACCTTGAAATTCCATAGTGATATGATCACTTGAACGATACTTCATTAGCTGGGGTTTCTCTACCAGCTGAGCCCACAGCAGATTCCCGAAACTAGGACTACTACTGCGAACTCCCCAACCTTATCTACACTGCCACAGTACTGCACTCGCTCCAGAAACAGGAGCTCAGTAGGCTACAAACTTTGTACAACTAGATTGCCAGGTTTACAGCCAACACTCACCCACGACAGCACCATTGTGATGTCCTGGCCCCCCTTAAATGGCGCAACCTTAGCCACCGGCTCCAGTATCCGCTTCTGTGCTTAGCCTACAAACTAACACAGGACCTACCACCTGAGGGACTTAATGGCCTACTTAAACTACTTAAAATATATAGAGGAAGTTTGGAGTTTAAACTAGGAGTGGGGGGTGGCAGTTGGGGAAGAGATATGCAGGGACCACAGGTTGGGAAACCATATGAGCTTACCCCCCATAACAGTGACAAAGGACAAATGGCAAGTACTATTGGTGATGCTAGGAAAGGAGGGCAGGATGGGAGGAGGGGAAAAGGGTGGAAGGTGGTTACCCTTAATGCTAGGAGCCTTGGGAGGAAAACTGCAGAGTTGCAGGTTCTCATGGCAGAGGAGAGGTGGACATTGCAGCCATCACGAAACATGGGCCACCCAATATAATGACTGGGACCTGTCTGTACCAGGGCACAGGTTATTTCAGAGGACAGGTGACTGGGAAAGGAGGGGGGTACACATATGTGAAGGAAGGACTGAAGTGTGTAAGGAGGAAGGAGGAGGGCAGTCAGAAGTCACTTTGGGTGCAAATCCAGGATTCCAAGAATAGGAGTCTTAGAATGGGAGTGGTGTACAGGCCACCATCTCAGATGGAGGAGTTAGACAGGGAACTAGCGGGACAGATCAGGAGGACCCACGAGAAGGGTAGTGTGGTGATTGTGGGGGACTTCAACATGCCAGGAGTGGACTGGAGCACCCCAACAACCAGGAACAGAAGGGAGCAGGTACTGCTGGATGCCTTCCAGGACAGCTTCCTGCTGCAAATAGTCAGTGAACCAACCAGGTTAGGGAATACCCTTGACCTTGTGCTGGCAAATGGGGACTTTGAGAGAACTTACAGTGGAGGAACGCTGTCAGGAGTGACCACCACTCAGTATGGCTCACATTGGATATGGGCAAGGAAGGAGGGAATCTGGCACAAGAGTGCTGGACTTCAGGAGGATGGGAAGTGGTAAAGGGTACCTGGCCAGAATTCAATCTAGTATGGATACTAACCAGAGATGGGAGCTCATAAAGTTGGGGATAGTGGAGGCAACCAAATCCTGCTGCAAAGCCCAGAGCAAGAAGGCTAGAGCTAAGAAACCGAGCTGGTTGGAGCAAGGAGGTCATGGAAAGGTAGGAGGAAAAGAGCTGCCTTTAGGAAATACAAGAAAACAGGGGAGGGGAGGACAGAGAGGAGTACTTTGACAGAATCGAAGGAGGTGACAAGGCGTAAGGGAGCCAAAGCATCCACGGAACTCAGGCTGGCACAAGGCATTAAGAAGGGGAGAAGGACTTTAAGTACATCAGGGAGAAAAGGGCATGAAGGACCACATAGTAAGGATTAGGAAGGAGGGGGTTGGGTGGAAGCAGGGTATGATAAAGGGGAAGCACTAAATGAGTACTTCTGCTCAGTATTTACTAAAGAGAAGAGGGGTGACACCCAAGATGGGTGAAATGGCAGACGAGGGGGGAAGTGGTGACAGATGGGGAATCATGGAGGACAGAGTTCGAGAGGGTTTGAAGGCACTGAGGGTGGACAAGGCACCAGGCCCAGATGGCATCCACCCCGGGTACTGAAGGAGCTGGCAGAGGTCCTTGCAGGACCTTGGCAGACCTATTTAATGCCTCACTACATTCGGTGTGTACCTCAGGACTGGAGGATGGCTCATGTGGTGCCCTCCACAAGAGTGGCCCCAAGGATGAACCGGGAAACTACAGACCAGTGAGCCTCACATCCATCGTGGGTAAGCTAATGGAGACTATCCTGAAGGAGAGGCTGGTGGCCCTCTTAGAGGCCAAAGGACTACAGGACAGCAGACAGCATGGCTTCATCAGTGGCCGATCCTGCCAAACCAACCTGGTCGGGTTCTATGACTGGGTAACTAGGCAACTGGACGGGGACATGCAGTGGATGTCCTGTATCTGGACTTCAGTAAGGCATCTCGACTCAGTGCCACATGGAAGGCTGGGAAGGAAGTTAGTAGGCACAGGGCAGGTGCATGCTGGTGAGATGGGTAGGAAACTGGCTGCAGGAAGGCAACAGAGGGTGGTGGTGGGTGGGGAGCTCTCACACCCAAGGGCAGTGACGAGTGGTGTCCCACAGGGCTCGTGTTGGGACCAGTGTTGTTTGGGATATTCATTGCAGACATATCATGGGACATCAAGAGCAAGATCAGTCTGTTTGCTGATGATACCAAGGTTGGCGGGTGGTGGATGACCTAGGGGATGGCAGGGTTGCAGGATGATCTGGCAAAGCTTGAAACCTGGTCAGACACCTGGCAACTGGGCTTTAATGCCAAAAAGTGCAAGGTGATGCATTTTGGGATGAAGAACCCAAGGAGGACTTACCAGCTAGGGGAGTGCAGCTAGCCCAGACAGAGGAGGAGAAGGATCTGGGTGTGCTCATCACAGGGTCAATGAACAACTCGGCACAGTGTAGGAAGGCAGCTGCAAGGCCAACAAAATGCTGGGTTGTATTGCAAGGGTATATCCTCAAGGAGGGAGGAGGTGATTCTGCCACTGTATAGGTCATTAGTTAGACCACACCTGGAGTACTGCGTGCAGTTCTGGCGTCCGAATCTGAAAAGGGACATTAAGTTACTGGAGGGAGTGCAGCGCAGGGCGACAAAGATGATCAAGGGTCTGGGGGACTTATCATATGAGAGGAGGTTGAAGGAGTTGAACATGTACTCACTGGAGGAGAGGAGAGACAGGGGGGACATGATTGAAACCTTTAAATACATGAAAGGAATAAACAAGACAGGTACAGAGGGGCTGTTCAAAGTAAGGAAGGGGAGGGCCACCAGGGGCCATGATATGAGACTGGAGCGAGGAAGGTTCAGGAGGGAGATGAGGAGACACTTTTTACAGAGAGGTGGTGGCTGGGTGGAATCGTTACCTGCAGAAGTGGTATGCAGTAGAACAGTGGACTGCTTCAAACGAGGATGGGACAGGACAAGGGGAAGGGTTAATGAAGGGGAAGGGTGGAAGGGAGGGGCAGCTGCAGAATAAGGGGTGCTAGCTGCACATTCGAGCAGACTTGATAGACCTCTAGGCCTTTATCTGCTGGCAAATTTCGTATGTTCGTAAAGGAGACAGGAAATATGTGCCAACTGGCAGCAGTCAGTAATGCCACTAGTAAGAGAAATGATGAACTTTCCTCCAGATGAACCATATTTAACTAAACCTTAAACACATGTGAAAGTTTTCAATTGTTTTCTTTTTATGAACATTCTGAACAGTTCTCTTCATGGAACCAGTAATTTGGAGTGTTTAATATGTCATGGTTTTGAGTACAGAATGCTAAACATGAGCTATTGTCCTATCAGAACATTGCTTGGAGTTTTTGCTCAAACCGTGACATGGTTAAAACTCCAGATCACTGGTTCCATGAAGAGAACTGCAACAGAATGCTGCCCATAAAAAACAAAACAATGCAAAATACAGTTTTTCACATCACTTTTTACTGAGGTACAGTTACATATGGATAATTTAGACTTATAGATATTGTTGCTGTTAACGGGAACTTTATAAAACAGCTACCAATTAGAAATTTCCTGTCCTCTTAAAGCTCAAACACTCCAGCAGACTGCTGCGCAACACTGGCCTGAAATTACTGGAGATGCCTAGACTAAAGACAGCAGCTGGTGGTAAATCCTTGGCCCACACGGCACCAGTGCCCTGGAACGAACTCCCTCACAACCTTCAGCTCCCCGCGAAAAGGGCTACAAGAGCACCTGCTAGTAAGCAGCACCTGTTCCTGTTTGTAGGCACTGTGCCCACCATGGTGGTCCCACACTTGATCCCCCAGCCAACTCTAATGGTAGTGGCGCGCTCTACCATACAAAACTCTAATATGAATGGTTTATCTGGTCAGCCCACACCTATCCTAAAAAGGGTCTTTCTCCCCATTAAAATAGTATGTCATCCTGTTTTTGTCCCATGTTTGTTACCTCATACTTTGTATTTACTAATGAATTGTACTGCATGATCCTGTGAACTATTAGCATTGTTCTATTCTCTGACCTGTATGTACATCTGTTATCATGCATTATCTATTACAAATTATGGTACATGTAACTAACCCCAGGTCACCCCTGAAAAAGGATCCCTCGGGATCCAGTGGGCCTACACGATTAACAAAACTGAAGTAAATACATATTCCTAAAGATAACATGAGTGTTTGCTTGTCTTTAGATGACAGCACAGCTCTACATCACAATTATCTGTAGACTTCAAATTGTACAATAATTTTCAACATTCTTCCTCACGATACAAGATTAAGTTCATGGTACACGGAGAACCATGAATGGGATGTCAACATACTGGGGTACACAGCCTACAGAAGGGACAGGGAGGGTAAAAGAGGAGGTGGAGTAGCTCTATACGTAAAGGAAGGGATCAAAGCTACAGAACTAAAAAGTAAAGGGGGAGGACAAGAGGCACTCTGGGTCACCTTGGAGACAGGATGGCATCACAATCCACACAGGGGTTGTATACAGACCCCCGTCTCAAGGGGAGGAAACAGACAAGAAAATGATGGAGGACATTCTCCAAATGGCTGAAAAGGGGGAGATACTATTGATAGGGGACCTGAATATGCCAGATGTTAACTGGATGACATGTACTGCAGCCAATCCAAGAGCAGAGTCATTCTCGATGCCCTGCAGGGGGCAGGCCTTAGATAGCTAGTGTTGGAACCCACTCGGGAGGGAGCAATACTAGACCTGGTACTCTCAAATGGAGAGAGGATCACAAATTTAGAAGTCAGTAGATATCTGGGATCAAGTGACCACTGCACGGTGTGCTTCAGAATCAGCACAACCATGGAGACAAGCCATACAAAAACAAGCATACTGGACTTTAGAAGGGCCGACTTTGGCAAAATGGGTGAATACATGAGGAATACACTAGCAAATGGTCAATAAGGAGGGGTGGAAGAACAATGGAGAAAAATCAAAACTGCTATCATAGAGGCAACAAGCCATTGTGTAAAACAAAGCGGAGTAAAAAACCACTATGGTTCTCAAAAGAGGTGGCAGTGAAGGTTAAGGAGAAAAAGGCTGCATTCAAAAAGTATAAGGAATCACAGAAGAAGTACGACAGGGAACTGTATCAATTAAAGCAGAAAGAAGTGGGGAAGGCAGTCAGAAGAGCAAAGGCCCAAACCGAGGAAAAAATAGCCAACTCAGTTAAGAAGGGAGATAAAACCTTCTATAGGTACATTAGGGAGCAAAGAAAGGTTAAGGGAGGAATAGTGAAGATTAATAAAGGAGAGAGGAGGTGTGCAGAGGGAGACAGTGAAAAGGCAGAGATACTGAATGAATACTTCTGCTCAGTATTCACAAAAAAGGTGAGGAGAAGTTACCTAAACCAGACAACAGAAGCACTCTGGGTAGGGGGGTTGACAGCAGTCATTTACAGAAGAGAGTCCTGAAAGAACTCCTAAAACTCGAGGTGGACAAAGCAATGGGGCCTGACGGGATTCACCCCAGAATCCTAAAAGAACTAAGGGAGGACCTAGTCACACCACTGACCACACTTTTTAACAAATCATGGGAGGATGGGGTGGTACCGGAGGACTAGAGGAGGGCAGATGTGATTCCCCTTCACAATACTCCTGTTTTAACCGTGCCCTCTCGGGCCTCTCCCCAGTTAAATGTGGAGTACCCCAAGGGTCTGTTCTCGGGCCCATTCTGTTCTCCCTCTATGTAAACGAACTCCCCTCAGTCACAACCTTCGGGTCTACCACTCTATATGCGGATGATCTGGTAATACTATCAAGCGCCCGGAACCCTGCTACCGTCAACTCCCAACTCAATTCTGATTTTGGGTAGATCCAAGGCTGGCTCTTGGGACGTAAGCTTACCGTTAATCTTGACAAAACACACGCCATGGTAATCGGGTCGGCGGCTAAAATTGCTTCTTGCCCTTCCCCCCTCACCATAATTGGGGAGAACGGCTCTCTCCTGCCTGTCTTGAATGCCGCCAGGTATCTAGGAGTGACCCTTGACCCCCAGCTTGATTTCACCGAGCATATCCGAAACATTTGCAAGGCGTCAAACTGTAAGCTTGGCCTAGCCTACAGGGCCAAGGACTGCCTCACTCCTGCCGCTCGGCTTGTCATAGCCAGGGGGATCCTCCTACCTACGCTCTGTTATGGGCTTGTCAGGTTCGCGCCTGTCCCAAAGGCCTCCCTAGCAAAATGGGACACAGCATATAACAATGTCTGTCGCTTTGCCCTCTCGGCCCATCGCCTTACGCATCGGTGTGCCCTCTATGCCCGCGTGGAGTGGCTTCCCCCTGACAAACACTGAGTTTTTGTCTTTGGTAGCATGGTAGACAGCATTGTCCGTACTGCTTGCCCCCCTGCACTTGCCCTCCCCTTACTACCCTGCACTCCGGCCTATCAGCTTAGGTCCAGCTCGACTACCGCCTGCAAAGTCCCCAGGACCCGCTCCCTCACTGGGGATCGGGCCTTCTCCCCCTTCGCCCCCAGATTTTGGAACTCCATTCCTTCTCCTGTGCATGCTGCCCCTTCACATTCTGGCTTCAAAACGCCCTCTGAAATTCCTCAAAGGGCCTCCACCTGCCCATGTGGAAACGTGTAGTTGTCACCCCTGGCTGCCTGACTCCTCTTCCACCTCGTGGGGCTCGGCCCAACCTCTTTTACTCCCCTGCACCTATTCGCCTCCCCTGCCCCACTGTCTCCCCGGGTGCACCTTCCCCCACTATGCTGTCTCGATCCCACCGTGGCTCCCGAGGTCCCTCGGCCATCTCCAGACCCGCCTACTGGGGCCGGTCCCTGACTGGTCAGTCCCTCCCCTGCTGCCGTGCTCGCCCTTGCCTTAGTGGTTCCCCCTGGTTCTTGCCCTATATTGCCCACTGCTAATTCTTGCTTCTGACCCCTCCCCACTACCACTTCAATATGAATTTTCACTTTTGAGCCTGTAGTTGCACTCTAGTTTGTTGATCTGTACATGTATTATTGTCCTTATGCTGTTCCCACCTGTGTGTGGGTGAGATCGTTCTTTGTCTATACAATGTGCTGTGTACTGTACTCCATTCTGGCCCACTTGTAGTTGCAGGCCTATGTGTCACCCTGTATATGTACTATTGTTCTTTGTACTGTAACCTCCTGGGTCGCACCTGAAAATTGGCACTCGTCTTTTGTGCTTACCTGGTTAACAAAAATAAATAAATAAAAGTAGGAGCAAGGCAGAAGCAGGAAGCTACAGACCTGTAAGTTTGACCTCAGTGGTAAGGAAAATGATGGAATCACTTCTAAAAGAAAGAATTGAGTACCTAGAGGCCAGCGGGGCACAGGACCCAAAGCAGCATGGATTTACAGCAGGAAGGTCATGTCAGATGAATCTAATTGATTTCTTTGACTGGGTGACCAAAGTAATAGACCACGGAGGGGCTGTGGATATGCCCTACCTAGACTTTAGCAAGGCATTTGACACAGTCCCGCACAAAAGACTAGTAATCAAGTAGGCCAGCCTGGGAGTGGGTTCCAGGGCGGTAGCCTGGGTAGCAAACTGGCTGCACAACAGGACACAGAAGGTAATAGTGAATGGAACACATTCTGAAGAAAGGGGGTTACTAGTGGAGTACCTCAGGGCTCAGTACTGGGTCCAGTCCTCTTTAACATCTTTATAGGTGACATTGCAGAGGGTCTGTAGGGAAAGGTATGCCTCTTTGCAGATGACACAAAGATCTGTAACAGAGTTGATACACAAGGAGGGTAGAAAGGATGAGAAGGGACTTGGCAAGGTTGGAGGAATGGTCAGACATATGGCAACTTAGAGTCAATGCAAAGAAGTGCAAACTAATGCACCTGGGAAACAAAAACCCAGGAGAAGAGTACACAATAGCAGGGGAGGTACTAACAACAACAAAAATGGAAAGGGACTTGGGGGTAGTCATATCAGATGACCTAAAGGTGGTATCATGTGAGAAGTCAGTAAGGAGAGCCAGGGGAATACTGGGATGCATAGGACGGGGCATCACAAGTAGAAAAAGGGAAGTGGTTATCCCTCTGTACAGACAGTTGGTGAGACCCCACCTGGAATACTGTGTGCAGTTTTGGAGACCCCATCTACGCAAGGACATAGACAGGACGGAAGCAGTCCAGAGGAGGGCAACTAAAATGGTGCAGGGTCTGCATCAGATACCATATGAAGAGAGACAGAGAGCTTAGTATGTATACCCTTGATGAAAGGAGGGACAGGGGGAACATGATAGAAACTTTTAAGTACCTCAAGGGAATCAACAAAGTCCAGGAGGGTAGCATCTTTCAGAAAAAGATGTGTAAGAACAAGGGGGCACAATTTAAAGATAGAGGGAGGACGTCTCAGGGGTAATGTGAGGAAATTTTTTTTCACGGAGAGAGTGATGGATGCATGGAGCCGCCTTCCTGGGGAGGTTGTTGGGTCTAAAACAGTGGGGGAATTCAAACATGCATGGGACAGACATAAGGCAATTGTAGTGGGGGGTTGCAGGAAGTAGGCTGTTAACTAGAATCTGCGGCTTATCCAATAGGAAGGGAAATGGGCAGACTGGGTGGGCCGAGTGGTCCTTATCTGCCGTCAAAGTCTATGTTTCTGTGTTTCAGTGGTGTGCATGCTTAGTTTAAAGTAGCGATTAATTTATTTGGTGTACTTTGTAGTAATCTGGAAACATTCGTGGACCAACGAGTGAAATGTATGCATACTTCTGGTGTTTCTCATGTAGACTGTACATTAACTGTATTTTGACACCCTTTATATCAGATCTGTCCTGTTTTATGAGGCCATGAAAACCTACTTATGTTCAAATTTCCATGCTTTCACATTTTGAATGATTTGTTGTGAAATTCTTCTAAACTACAAATAAAACAAACATTTACAGCCCATAGATATTGCTATATCACTTGTGCCCTGCTCTCACAAAGCATGCAAAAATTTACCTAGAGGACAATTTTCATGTTCACATATTGAACGATTTTTGCTAAATTTTGTTAGACTATTAGCTTGGTAGCAACCCTTTAGTCTAATCAAAACATGCCAGTAATTAAATGTATCATCAGTAAGTAGTGATAACACTATACAGCTCTATAAAGACAGAACATAGACTGACAAAAACAATCAGCAATTTAAGAGCAATGCAGTCAGTTCAGTAGCGAGCACTGCAAGAGATAAAGTCAGAATTCTCTCCTGTTTAAAGATAAATTACCTCTTTGTCTTCTGATATAATCCATTATTTTGTGTTCACCTTCACCAGGCACACTAGCATCAGACAAAATGACCTAGGAGATATTAAACTTGGTTACAAACCCACAAAAATAGTACATTCCTGGCAAGAGATCCTGTAGCTCTTACTATAAAAATATATAAAATAAAATACCTTACAAAATTAAAGTAAAAACCTGGACTTTTCCGATAAATGTGCAGATCAGTAAAGCCCCTTTTCTTTAATAACAAAAAATTCCGATACACGTGCAGATCAGCAAAGCCCCTTTTAACAAAAATGAATAAAAAAAACACTAGAGTCACATCATTAAAATGTAGTCTTACTGTTAAATTTCTCCATCCTGGATTATTGTTTATACGATCAGCAACATAATACCGCAGACACTTAGCAAGATTGTCCATGAACTCAGTTCCCTGTAAAAAAAAAAAAAAGTTAAAAAAATATTCAGTATTCAGGGCAAGATAACAGAGTAATGTACTAGAAGCCTTTCCTCAAGATAAATGGTCCAAAACCAGGCTACTCACCCGTAAACAGTAGTTCTAGGCGTGGTATATGTTGTTCATCCACACTGTTTGACATGTCCTTTCCCTTTAAGAATCTTGCTGGAAGGTCTTTAATCTGGCTCCTCCCACCCATCCAGGTGGTATAACCCTCGGCTCCACCCCATGCCAAATCTTTGCCCACTGGAAGCTCAGGTTGTGCGCTGAAGCCGGGGAGGTCAGGTGGGTTTATGTGGATGAACAACATATACCACTCCTAGAAAGATCAGTTACTCAAAGACTTTTGCCATAACAGCAGATCTTCTAGGAATATCTCTTGCAGTAAGTCTTCACTTCTGGGAATTCCCACTACGTGGCGCTCTAGCATGGCAGTTCTCTTCTAGCAGTATCCACATCAGGGACCACCCACACGCCACTTCCTGGGCTGTGCCTATAAAAGTGGGCGGTTCTCAGTAGTCTCTGTTCATTTTCCCGCCGGCTTCAGCTCTGACAGCAGCTTACTCTTCTGCCAGCAGTCTACAACATGGACTGAACCCATAGCTTGGAGTGCCTGGGCTTCATACCCGGTACCATATTCCTATACTCAAGAGTTTCAAGAATGGATGACTCAAGAAGCTCCATTAACAGGCTCCGACAACACAGAGTCCTTTTCAAGAAGCATCTGAACGGACGGTATTCCTTCACCTTACATCCTGCCTGACCGCCTTTCAACGGTCATATATGTTAAACATATTATCAGAGAGACTTTGTTGACGGGGAGACAAATACCCCGTCGACAGCAGGCATTTCTACATCTTCAGAGAACAGGCAACAGAGGCTTACACTACAGTGCCGTCGACAGATGTATAATCCCCACCAGAGGCCTCCTATATACTTCGTCGACGAGAGGTTCATTCCCCGTCGACAGAGGCCTCCTGCATGATTCCCGTCTACGGAATATTTATCCACCGTTGACGGATGCCTCCTACATGATTCTCATCAATGGACCACTCATGCCTCGACAGAGGCCTCCTACATACTTTCTCGTCAACGGGAGGTTCATGGAACACCACCTACCAGGAACTCCCAGAAGTAATGACTTGCTGCAAGAGACCATTCCATGGAAGATCTACTGCTACAGGTGAGTAACCTGTTTTTTTGGATCGTGGATATGTTGTTCTATCCACACTGTTTGGCAGACTCCAGGCAGTTCTCCGGGAGGCAAGGCACACACCCCCTCTGACATTTACTTGGGGAACAGAGACTGGAGAACTGAGGCCCCCAAACCAGCATCCCCGCGTGACTCTAGGTCGATGTGGTAGTGGGTAATGACTTCTAGGTAGCAGCCCTGCAGATTTCCTGGATAGGGATGTCCTTGGAAGCAGCCACCAACGCAGCAATATGGCAGGTGGAATGAGCTCTTTTCCCTCTGGGAGGCTCCTTGCCCGCCAACCTATAGCAGAAATCAATGCAGGATGTAATCCATCTACCAATCGTCCACTTTGCTGCAGGTCTGCCAGGTGCGTCTGCAACGCAGGTGACAAACATCTGGTGAACCTCTTCCCGACTGTCAGCCATCCGTTCCTTATAGTAACAGAGCGCTCGTCTCAGGTCCAAGGTATGGAGCCTGTACTCTGCAGATTCAACACCTGGTTAAGGTGAAACTCTGCCACCATTTCGGGTGGGGTGGAGGACAACCTTGTCCCTGTGGAAGACCAGGTAAGAAGACTCCACTGATGGCGCCTGGAGCTCCCCAATCCGTCTGGCTGACCTAATAGCCACCAGGAAGGCAGTCTTCCATGACAAATGTGACATCTCTCACATGTGCATCGGTTCAAATGGCTTGCCCATAAGCTTTGCCAATACCAGCAGTAGATCCCACAGAGGTGAAGGTTCACATACTGTAGGAGATATGTGGTCGAGGCCTTTAAAGAAACGACAGATCACTTTCTCCTGTGCCACTGTCTGTTGACCGGTCCACACCCGGTAGGCAGAGATAGCTGCCAGGTGCACTTTCAGGGTCGTAGACCTAAGACCCCATTTGGACAGAGACCAAAGGTAGCCTAGGATGCTAGCCACTGGATAGGACAAAGGGTCCAGGCCCTTACTCTGACACCAAATGGAAAACCTTTTCCATTTGAAGGCTTAGCACCTCCTGGTCAATTCCTTTCTGGATGCTTCCACTACTGTGAGTACATCCACAGAAAGACCAAGAGCCTGGAACTCTAGCCGCTCAGGAACCAGGCTGTTAGGTGCAGGAATTGAAGGCACAGATGGAATACCTTCCTGACTGACAGATATCAGGTCTGGGTATACTGAAAGACACCACCGAGGCTGAGGAGATCTGGATACCAGAACTGGCGAGGCCAGTCTGGGGCTACCAGGATTACCTGTGCCTTGTCCCTCCAGACCTTGAGGATCACCTTGTGAACCAAAAGAAGTGGAGGGAAGGCACAGAAGAGGCCCAAGGTCCACGGCCTCGAGAAGGAATCTCCCTGCAGTGAGCCTTGCTGAAGGGCCAGGCATGAAACTGCCTCAGCATGGTATTCTCCCTGGAGACTAACAGATCCACCTGAGGTTTACCCCAGTGGCATAACAGGCTGTGTACTACCTCTGGTTGGAGAGACCACTCGTGGGATGTCTCGCCACATGGCTGAGAGCATCCGCCAGTTGATTTGAGGCTCCTGTCAAATGGATGTCTAGGAGATCTGCCTCCAGTCTGCTCACAAGAGTCCAGATACGGACCGCTTCCCTGAACAGAAGCTGGGAGTGCATGCTACCCTGTTTGTTGAGGTAGTACATGATCATAGTATTGTCTGTCTGGACCTGCACAACTTGACCCTGAAGGAGAAGAGTGAATGCTGACAGTGCCAGTCTGACTGCTCTTAGCTCCAGCAGGTTGATATAAATCGGGATTCCACGGGGGTCCAGAACCAGTGGGGGCTCTGTGGCTCCCCATGTGGGCTCCCCAGACCGCGAGAGAGGCATCAGTCATGAGAACGACCATTGGCTCGGGATGGACAAACAGGATCCCTTCGGGCAAGTGATCCAGGATGGTCCACCACTGGAGAGCGCCCCGCATCTTCTGGGTCACAGTGACCAGCTGGTCGAAGGGACCTAGATGCTGGGTACACTGCCTAGCCAGCTCCCATTGAAAGGGATGCATATACCACCGGACCCATAGGACCACAGTGGTGCAGGCCACCATGTATCCCAGCAGGCGCAGAAAGTCCCGGGCAGGGCTTAAGTGCACAATCAGATATGATTGGGCAAAGGAAGAGAGAACCTCCACCCTGTCCATCGGGATCCGGGCTCTGGCTTGGCAGGAGTCTAGCTCTGCCCCGAAACATATCACCTGTGAAGGGACGAGTTTCGACTTGGCCTCACTGTTCAGGAGACCTAGGTCAGTACAGGTCTGGAGGGCCAGGTCCCTGGACCTCTACACCTCTTGCTTGGTGGGACCCGCCAAGAGCCAATCGTCGAGATATAGGTAAACTGACCCCTCGATGCTGAAGAGGGGCCGCCACCACTGCAATGCATTTGGTGAAGACCCATAGGGCTGATGACAGGCCAAACGGAATGACTCTGAACTCAAATAGGGCTCCTGCTCAGAAGTGAAGAAACCTCTGGTGAGATGAACGAACTATGACGTGAAATAACGCGTCCTGGAGATCCAAAGAGCAAAACCAGATGTTCTGCTCAAGGGATGGTATTATCTGGGATAGAGCTACCATCCTGAAGGTGCATGACCTGAGGAACTGGTTCAGGTCATGCAGATCTAGAATGGGGCGCCAGCCCTCCATCTGCTTTGGAACCAGAAGTACCTGGATATGAATCCTGGGTTGACCGGGGGGGGGGTGAAGAGGTCTGTGACTCTGGCCACCACCTCCTTGTGGAGAAGTTGGGCAGTGTCATCTCGAAGAGCAGACTGAGTGTGTACATACACCATATCCTCCTGTGGGGCACAGACTCAGCTTGGAAGGTACTGCTCGAATTCCAGAGGCAGTCCCTGACCCACCATTTCTAGAACCTACCTGTCTGTATAACAGCAGACCAGGCGGAAAGGAAGTGGTGGAGCCGGCCCCCCATGGGAGGACCCAGAGCTTGCATGACAGGCATGGGAACGACCACCCTCATCCAGTCACTGGGCAGGCTTGGAGGAAGAGGGTCCAAACTGGGGACCACTGAATCTCAACCTCCATCAGAGGCCCGTACTTGGGCTCAGGGCACCAAGATTGGGCCTGTTGCTGACCCACTTGGAAGAGGGGCTCCTTGGCTGCAGAGGCAGAGTGCTGAAATGGCCTTTTCCTTCTGCTTTTCTGGAATCCTGGGATTCCTTCTGTGCAAAGTTACGAAGTCCAAGGTGGCACTGGACTTCTCAATGCGTTGGAGGTGACCGTCCACACCTGGGCGAAGAGGTCGGTACCCAGGAAAGGGACGTCTGTTAGCTTGTGTTGGTGTCTGCCGTGAAGGTGAAGACACTTAACCAAGAACTGCGGAGAATGGCAACCATGGCTGCCACCTAACGGGCGCATGAATCCCAGAGGTCCAGAGTAATCTGGAGTTGCTGCTTCGCAACAGTCCGACCCTGGTCCCAGACCTGCTTGACTGTGGTCTGGAGATCTGCGGGGAGGTGAGGAAGGACCTAATCAAGGGAGCCCAGAAGGGCGTGAGAGAAATGCGTCATGCTTCTCACATAGCAGTACTGTAGAAACAGCTGGGGCTGGTAGAGCTTGTGGGAGCCTGGTTTTGCTGAGCAGCTGGGGATTTTAGTAGCTGGATAAGTTTTAAATTCTTATCAGTCTGTGGACTTTTAAGCAGGACTGCTAACTTGTTTAATAAGTGTTTTGTGTGGAACCTTCCTCTGGCGGAGGTTGAAGTGCTTGGAGGTGCAGTGAGGGGCAGACACAGGGCTGATTCACGCCCGCGAGAGTCAGGTGTGGCCCAAATCCCACCTCCCCACCCTCCCTCCCCAGAGCACAGCTCATTTATAGGGAACCCCTGCCTGCAATTTGAAGGAAAGGCTTCAGGTGCAGCTCATGTAGTTCTAGCCACTGGGGGTTTTAAGGCCGGAGAGAGGAGCTTAGGGAGTTGTAATCTTCCCCTGTAAACTAACTCTTAAGGCAAATAGGTGGGGAAAAGTTCAGCCACCCAAGCATTGCAAGTTTAAAGCTCTGCATGCTGTATTTGGTGGGGTGGAATTGCCTAGGTACTGGTAGCTCAAGAAACTGTAGAGCCACTGAGTTGGTAATTTGGCATAGAAAAGACTGCTGTGATGATGGGGAAGGGACCGCATATCACTACAGCAGGTATCTTTGGGCGGGTGGTTGGGGTGTGGTGTGGTGCGGCCATGATACTGGGCTGGGCTTGGAAGTTTGGGGGATGCCCAGTATGCTACCAGCTGGCACTGCTTAAGGAGGAAGTAGAGGGGATCCGAAGGCAGCTGAGGGGGCGAGGGGGTAAGATTGGAGAGGTAGGAGGCAAGCGGTCACCTACATGGAAGCGCTAGGTGCCGAGGCCTCCCAAGCTGGGGGAGGAGTGAAGAGTGGTGCTCACACTAGCAGAGGAGGGAAGGGGGATACACAGAGGGCTCTCGGGGACCCTGGCAGATGGGGCCCAAAAGGTGGAAATTTCCACAGCAGTAGACAAGAGTCTAGGAGTGTCCAAAGGAAACCAAGAGAGCAGTAGCGACGGGGGCCGTGCACTGGGGATGGGCTAAGGCTCACAAATAGTTTTAACCCTCTGTGCCCATTGGTAGAAGAAGGGGGTGTGGGGGGGGAGGAAGAGAAGGAGGATGCTGCTGCTGGTATAGCGGGGGCAGGAACGGATAAACCGGTGTAGAGGGAAAGTGTCAACGGCAAAATAGAAGGGGTCCCGGACAGGATGGGGTAGGAGGGGAGAACAAAAAAGGAGGATCAGGGGAACAAGGAGAAGGCTGATGGTATGGAACAGGGGAGCACAACAGGCAGGAAGGCACAGGACGTAAATGGGATGACAGCGAGCAGAAAGCCAAATAGGCAAATGGATAGGACGGCTAGATTAGTAAGGAGTGGGGAAAGAGATACAGAGAAAGATACTTGGGTGGGGGGATAAAGAAGGCCAGAACACAGGTAGAGAAGGTGACCAGGGACAATAGTGAAGGGGCTACCTTCAACACCCAGATTGTGGGAGGTGCAAGGAGCCGGTTGTGGGGAGAATCCAGACAAAGGGATGAGGAGGGGCATGGAAGGAGAGAGAACCCGAGGGGTGACCAGGAAGGCAAGGGGGAAGTTAGAGTACTGCTATTGGGGGACTTCATGATCAGAGGCATACAGTGGGAGGGGCAGGAGGAGGGTAAAAGCTGCCTCATCCGAACCAAATGCCACCCAGGCCCGACAGTGCACAAGGCCAAGCATGAGTTGCATTCACTGGCAAGGGAATGCGTGGGGACCCCGGACATTCTAGTGCACTTGGGAATAAACATAAATGGTAATAGTGAACTAGAAATTCAGGCAAGGTTCAGGGAGTTGACCAGGGTATGCCTTTCCACAGGCTGTAAGATCTCCTTTTCAGAAATCCTGTCGGTGCCAAGGGCTAGTGGGGAAAACAAAATGAAGATTAGGGAGACAAATCAGTGGCTTAGCGAGTGGTGTGGGGAACTGGGGTATGGCCTGGTGGGGGACTGGGAGGATAAGGAGCTGTATGCCAGGGACAGGCTCCACCTTAATTTGGAGGGGAAGGAAATCCTAAAGCTCAAACTAGCTGGGTTCATCAGCGAAAGGTGGGGTTTAAACTTGTGAAGGGGGAGGGATCAAAAAAGGGGCAGTGCCAGCAGATACGATAAATGAGGGACATGGTTTCCACTCCTCTAGGGGGCTAGTGAGATATGGAACTGTGTCACCAGGCAGGGTGCAGGAGCTGAGAAATGGAAGTTCAAGGGGGAGAAAGGGGAGGAGGGAAAAGGGGTGGAGAGTGGTCCTGATAAATGCCAGGATCTTAGGAAATAAAATGCCCGAGCTCCAGGCAATGCTAGTTGAGGGGGAGGTAGATGTGGCAGCAGTCACTGAGACGTGGGCCACTCTAAGGGCACAAGTTGGACCTAAATCTGGAGGGCTACACTATGTTCAGAAAAGCTAGGGGGGGAGGGAAAGGGTGGTGGTATAGCACTGTTAGTCAAAAATGGCATGGGTATTGGAGGAGTAGAGGCAGCAGAGGGGAATGTGGAGGCTACTGGGGTCACCTTGCTGATGCAGGGAGGTAAGAGTAAAGGTCGGAGTGGTATACAGACCACCAGCACTGGCGGAGGTCCTAGAAGAAAGTTTGGTGGCAAATCTCAAGGGACACTGTAGATGAGGGAAGGGTAATAGTAATGAGGGACCTCAATATGCCAGGAACAGACTGGGGGACTATCACCTCACCAGTGGCCAGAGAGCAGAGGCTGCTGGATGTCTTCCAGGATGCATTTCTGACACAACAGGTGGGTGAGCCTACTAGAGAGGCCCGGACACTGGATATGGTCCTGAAGGACAGTGATCAGATTAGGGGCCCAGAGGTGAGGGACCCACTGGCTGGGAGTGATCATGCCACAGTCTGGTTCTTCCTGGACCTGGGGGGGGGGGGGAAGAGAGCTGAATAAGGCCGGTAGTAACCAACTTTAGGGATGCAGACTTCAGGGAGATGAGAAGGATCCTTAAAGAGCATCTAAACAGGATAAGACCGGATATGGATGCTGAAAGCAGGTGGGGGATCATCAGGAGGGGAATACAGGTAGTTATCAGATCCTGCGCATGGGAAAGGTGCAAGTTCGGTAAGGCCAGAAAACCCTGCTGGTGGACCCAGGAGGTGGTGAGGGAAAAGAAGGCGGCCTATAGGCGCTTCAATTGGTCAAGGAGTGAAAGGGATCAGGAGGAATATGAGCTGACAGCCAAGAGTCACCAGGGTGGTGAGAGCAGCTAAAACAAAAGGAGCAGTCCTTGGCCAGTGGGATCCAGAGGGGGGACAAGGGGTTCTTTAGATACATAGGTGGAAAAAAGGAAAGTAAGGGGGCAGATCAGCAAGATAAGGGTAGGGGATGGTTGGGCACAGGAGGCGGGGGGGGGGAGGAGAGAAACAGGCAGAAGTCCTAAATGAGTACTTTGCCTCAGTTTATACCAGGAGTGATGGAGTGGTTAGGTCTTGTGAGGGGAGCAGGGACAAACCGGAGCAAGGGGTGAGACCGATAGAGACCAAAGGCCCCGATGGGTCTGGGGAAAGGGAGTGGCTACCACAGACAGGTGGGGGCCCAGCAGTGCATGGTAAAAGGGGGGGGGGGGCAAGGCTGAAATCCCAGTACAGAGAGCAAGGGAAGCCCTCAGGTCCCTTCTGATGGAGAAAGCACCTGGGCAAGATGAGAGGCATCTCAGGGTGCTGAAGGAACTGGCAGATGTCCTGGCAGTCCGTCTAGCGGAGCTTTTCAACATCTCTGAGGACTGGGTGGGTGCCCCAAGAATGGAGTGGCCCTTGTCATGCCGATCCACCGGGGGTCAAGAGAGGAGGCAGAAAATTACAGGCCTGTTAGCCTCACATCAGTGGTCGGCAAGGTGATGGAGGGTATTGTCCAGAAAAGGCTAGGGGGGGTTACTGGAGCAAACTGGGTACTTGAACGATAGGCAGCATGGCTTTGTCACAGGAAGATCGTGCCTGACAAATCGTTGAGTTCTATGACTGGGTGACGAGAGCCCTGGACCAGGGTAGGACAGTGGATGTCCTCTTTCTGGATTTTAGCAAGGCGTTCGATTCGGTACCCCACAGTGGCCTGCTGGCTAAGCTGAAGGAAATGGGGATAGGGAGACAGTTGCTAAGATGGATAGGAAATTGGCTCTGAGCTTACTCAGAAGGTGGTGGTCGAAGGGTTAGCCTCATCCCCAAGGTGGGTTACTACTGGGGTTCCCAAGGGGTCACTCCTGTTCAATGCCTATATCTCAGATATCAGGAGGGGAATCAGGAGTGAGATGAGTCTTTGCAGATGACTCAAAGCTAGGTGCAGTGGTGGATGGGAAGGACCTGGAGGCTCTTGAAAGGTGGTGGGAAAATGGAAACTAAAATTCAATGCAGGGAAATGAAAGGTTCTGCACCTGGGAGTCAGAAATCCAGGGGTCTACCCTGGGAGGAAACATGATTCAAGTCACGGAGGGTGAGAGGGACCTGAGGGTAGTGGTAGATGTCAAAATGAACTCTGAGACCTGTAGGAGGGCAGCGGCAAGGACAAACAGGATGCTGGGATGCATCGCCAGGGGAGGTTACCTCCAGAAAGGCGGAAGTGATCTTTCCAGTGTACAACTGCTTGGTTAGGCCACACCTGGAGTATTGTGTACAGTTTTGGAGACCACATTTAAAGAGGGACATTACACTCAGAGGGTCCAAAGGAGGGCAACCAAAATAATCTGGGGCCTGGGGGGAAGAGAACCTATGAGAAGAGGCTCAAGGAGCTCAACATGTACACCCTGGAGGAGAAGAGGGACATGATAGAGGTGTTTAAGTACATGAAAGGGATCAATAAAGGAGGCCCAGTCAGGGTGCTCCAAAGGAAGGAGGGTGGTGCAACAAGAGGTCTTGGGTGTAAGCTGGAAGGGGGCAGGCTCAGAGGGGAGAGGAGATGTTATTTCACTGAAAAGCTGGTGGAGCTATGGAATGCACTGCCCAGGGAGCTGGTACAGATGGAGACTGGGCAGGTTTAAGAAGGGATGGGACAGGTACAGGGGGAGGGTAAATCTGACCAGGCACAATACAGGTGGAACATCTGGGACTGGGGACAGTATAACCAAGGTGGGGGTGCGGGGGAGAGAAGAGCGCGCACCAAAATCAGCCCTCAGTGCAGGAGCTGAAAATCGAGCAGACTCAAGAGACCATTAGGCCTATTCTGCTGGCATTTTAGTATGTTAGCATGACAGCCAAGCTTCCTGACAGTTTTTTTGGACTCCCTTGTCCAGAGGTCTATCAGTATCTGCCGAACTACCCAAGCGACTGAACATAGATTCAGTCACCAGACCCTCCGCAGAGGGGTGTTCTGTGAACCCCGAAAGTGACCCAATGGGCACTGCGTATTTGCGGGCCATATGGGCAGAAGGCTGCCATAGCTCCAAAGCCAGACCAATGATGGCCTCGGCCACTGGAAAGGCTTCCGTTGGTGAATCTCCCCCGTTTGAGGATATCCATGAGGGGGATATTCAGCCCGTTTCTGGACGGGTTCGAGAGGCATCTCTGTGGATTCGGAGAAAAGATGGAGGATGCCCATAAAGGAAGAGGGGCCTTCCTCCATCAAGAGACTACCAATAGCTTCCTCGTCCAAGGGACGGGAGTGAAGGTCAGAGCCCTGGACTTGGAGGAATCTGGATAAATCAGCCGGCCACCTGAGTCTCCCTCCATCTGCCTAGGACAGCCAGCAGTGAGGTTAACAGACAGCCTGCACGGGAGGCCTGGAACAGGCAGAGACGCTTTGGCAGGCACCACCACCAGTGGTTGTTTAAGTGGCGGCTCCTCCAAGACTGGTGGAGAAGTCTATTTCGGCCGAACCAAACGGTTTTGACCGGTTCTGTGGGATGAGGAACAGTGCGGGCCAGCTCCGGAGGAGTCTGCTTTGGCCTGGGAGGTGACAGCCAAGTAATGGCCAGGGTGGAAGCCGGAATCTGCTTTTGACCAGACAAGATCATCTGTTGCCACATTAGATCTTTGTAGCGTCGGAGTTTCCGACGAAGCCTCTCCTCATCTGAGGAGGACAAAGAAGAATGTCAACACCTCTTCTAAAAGCACTTTTGCGCTCTCTTCGGCCTGTCGGTTGAAGGGGTCAGAGACCACGACATCCATCATTGGTGTGACTGACAGGGTCATTCAGAAGGCTCTAGGGGGACCAGTGGTTCTTCTTGGTTGACGACCAGTTCTCCAATGGGTCATCGGGGAGAGGTGCAGGACCAGGCTCCTGAATAAGGAGCTGTTGGCGTCAGGCGACAATGGGTCGAGGATAATCTCAAAACAGATCGTAGTCCAGTGTCAGGGCTGGATGCCCCAATGGTGGGACCGTGAAATCAACAGCCGAGGCTGCAACCTCGACCGAAATCGAGACAGGCGATTCCAAGATCTCTCACGATCCCAGGAACGATGAGAAAGATTCTCTCGGTTCTTTGTCTTTTTTACTGGACAGAGAGTCATGCATGCCTGAAGGCCCCTTGCCCTTGGTGGGAAGGGATTGGCACATCTCCCGAAAGGATCCAGAGAAAGTGGAACCCAAGCTGAGCGGTACGAAAAAGGACTTAAGAGGACCGATTCACAGCCCGAGCCACCTCTTCCTTGAAGGTCTTCATTTGTTCAAGCTGCTCGGCGGACCCCACAGCCACGAAGACCGCCCATCAGGCTTCCTTTGATATGAACGGCGGATTCAGTTTCTCTGGTCTGCCCAATTCAAGCCATGTGAGACCTCCATCCAAGACATCTGGATGAAATGCGCAACATCTCACAGGCCCAGGTGTCATGGCCAACACCCAGGCAATACACACACATATGGCATGTGGGTCTGTGCGAGACATCTTTTGCCCGCACGTGCAGCTGCGGAAAACGGGAGAAGATCCATCTTCCACAGCGGTCGAGATCGCAAAGCAATTTCTATTAACTCTTGCCGAGTTTAAGCTTAAGCAAATCTGAGTATTTTGAAGCCAGGGCCTACTGAACGAGAAAGTGGTAAGGAGGGAACCTGAATCTTCCAGTGGAAAGGAAGACCTGGCATCATGGGGCGCAGCCGAGGGTTATAGCACCCAGGTGGGTGGGAGGAGCCAGCTTCAAGACCTTCTGGCAAGATTCTTAAAGGGAAAGGACATGCCAAACAGTGTGGCTAGAACAACATATCCATGATCCTAGAAAATCAGTTTTCCATTCTTGTCACTGCAGGAAATAAAATGTACTGATGCAAAAGCAATTTTAAACAAGCATTTGCCAATGCCGAATATTTACCTGCTTAAACAGACTGTTTGGGACATCCAAAATGCATGTATATTGCATAATTGTATAATGTATCTTGAAATTACCAAAATACATGAACAATGAAATTTTTCAACGTACCTTCCTAACTTGGCGTTTCAGATTCTGACAACCCAAATTTTCACAGTCTTTATGACCCCACTTCATGAACCTGGTAGCTGAAATCTTTCAAAGCCGCCTGAAAGACATCACCTTTCAAGATGGATTTGAAAAATCTCACCCACCTTGTTCATGAGGTGGGGTCCAAAAAAGGCTATTTTGGTGAAAAAAATGTTAAAAAATGTCAGTTATGAGTAAAAGTTTAAAAGGCATCGAAAATACACTGACTGCATTTAGCGTGTTTCTTTAGTTCCCGGCCAGCGCTGGAGAAGGATGTGGTTTGTTGCAGTGCGGCAGTGAACCATTCCTACATGTGGAGTGGGGAGTGGGGGGTTGGCGTTAAAAGACACTGCTGGACAGTTTTCTGCATTTCAGATTACAATTATTTAAAAAAAAAAAACTTTTATGAGAGAGATTTTTGTTTATACAGGTGTAACAGGGACACGGGGAATTGGACACCCCAGTTTCACAGATGTGGTATGGTGGGACTGGGTACCCAGGAGTCTGCACACATGGAGTGGGGGGGTGCACTACATGGGGAGGCGATTACATTACAAATGCCCACTCATGGTGGATCTCTGTACAATGATCAGCGAGGCAGATAATGATGCCACTCAACTGCTTGCTGGGCAGTATCATGCAGCTAAAAGCATCGAGCTGCTCTCTAACATAACGGTTCAATCCTTTCAACTACAACACATTTCCATCCATTAAGCACTTTAACATGAGCATCTATATCTAAGGATTGATTAATATAGATCACATGACCGTTCATTAATTCCTCATATATTTTTAGAGCAAGTGGATGTGGTAAGTCGTGTAGAGACAAATGCTATACCAGTGTCTGAACTAATTATCTGAGGCAGTGTTAAGAAAGCAGGAGCCATCATATTTTTGCCCCATTAGCGAGGAACCTTACCACCCAATGGACACTGTCACTCCAAGTAGAAGTGTACCAGTAACCAGCACCAGAAACTAGAGAAACAATAAATGTAGTAATAAGTACAGAAACGGTCACTCCGTACCACACCCACACACACCCCCTTCATGTGGAACAAGCGAATGGGACGACGATCCTGCCGACTGGCTGTAGCTATGCATCGTGGCAAGATATGCAGCACTATGAAGTCAAACACCTAATAATGGGAGAATAACTGGAAAGCGAATAAGAACGTTTAGGAGAGAAACCAATATGTGCGCAATGTAGTACAGAGGCAGAGCAGGAGTGGAATGTTTTTTATACAGGATACTGTAATGTGAGGAACATAAACCAATGACACATAGTAGCACAAACACCGAGGGAGACACTCTGAGTTATCGAGAAGTGCTGTACAGAGCAATATAGTGCTGAGCTACTGGACCTAAAAGACTAAGGAAAATACAACTCTGTGGCATGGCATAGGCAACTGTTCTGTCCAAGATGACAATCGGAATCTCTGAAACTGAACAATCTACCGCTGGATCCTCATAATCAGTACAGGGACCTTGGAAATGATAGGAACAGAAGGTAAAGACACAGTAGAAAGGAGAAGCAAGGGAAATAAGTTGTTTCTGCAAATATACTGCAGGGTCAGCAATGCTTACTGTGTGTATTGTGATGCACTGAATTCACAGAGGGAGGGTGTGTGTGTGGGGGGCAGTCAAATCAATACGCAATTACCGGAAGTTCTTTCCTGCAGTATTTACAGGTTTGGAAGCACGAGTTCTTGCAAGAAGTGAGAAAGACAAGCGAGTGCAAGTACTATTTTCATGTGGCAAAACACACATGGATGTGGTACTCCAGCCATAAATAGTGTAGGAACACTTAAGTAGTCCCCACTGTTTTTACATATAAACATAGAATTTGACGGCAGATAAGGACCGCTTGGCCCACCCAGTCTGCCCATTTCCCTACCTACTGGATAAGCTGCAGATCCTAGTTAACCAGCAGCCTACTTCTTCCTACCCCCACCCCCCAGAACTGCCTTATGACTATCCCATGCATGCTTGAATTCCACCACTGATTTTGACTCCACAACCTCCTCCGGAAGGCCGTTCCATGCATCCACAACCTCTCTGTGAAAAATACTCCTTAAATAACCTTTGAGCCCCCCTCTATCTTCAAATTGTGCCCTCTTGTTCTTGCACCTCTTTTTGAAAGATGCTACCCTCTTGGACTTTGTTGATTCCCTTGAGGTACTTGAAAGTTTCTATCATGTCCCCCTCCTCCTTTCCTCGAGGCTATACATATTAAGCTCCTTAAGTCTCTCTTCATGTGTCTTCCGTGCAGACCCTGCACCATTTTAGTTCCCTCCTCTGGACAGCTTCCATCCTGTCTATGTCTTTATGGAGATTGGGTCTCCAGAACTGCACAAGTACTCCAGATGGGGTCTCACCAGCTGTCTGTACAGAGGATAATAACTTTCTGTTTTCTACTGGTGATGCCTCTCCCTATGCATCCCAGTATCCCCAACCCTCCTTGTTGCCCTCTCACATTGCTTGCCCATCTTTAGGTCATCTGATATGACTACCCCAGGTCCCTCTCCATTTTTTGTTGTTAGTATCTCACCCCCATTGTGTACTCTTCCCTGGGTTTTGTTTCCCAGGTGCATTACCTTGCACTTCTTAGCATTGAATCTAAGCTGCCATACATTTGACCATTCCTCTAACCTTGCCAAGTCCCTTCTCATCCTTTCCACCCCACCCTGTGCATCAACTCTGTTGCAGATCTTAGTGTCATCTGCAAAGAGACATACTTTTCCTTCCAGTCCTTCTGCAATGTCACTTATAAAGACATTGAAGAGGACCGGTCCTAATACTGAACCCTGCGGTACCCCACTAGTAACCCCCCTTTCTTCAGAGTGGACTCCATTTACTATTACTCTGTGTCCTGTTCTCCAGCCAATTCTTTACCCAGGCTGTCATCTTGGGACCCACTCCCAGGCTGGCTAACTTGTATATTAATCTTTTGTGTGGGACTGTGTCAAATGCCTTGCTAAAGTCTAGGTAGGCCATGTCCACAGCCCTCCTGATCTACTACTTTGGTCACCCAATCAAAGAAATCTATCAGATTCTGTCTGGCATGACCTTCCCGCTGCATGAATCCATGCTGCCTAGGGTCCTGTGCCCTCTGGCCTCTAGATACTAGACAATTCTTTCCTTTAGAAGTGATTCCATCATTTTCCTATCACTGAGGTTAAACTAATAGGTCTATAGTTTCCTGCTTCTGCCTTGCTCCCACTTTTGTGAAGGGGACTCACATCTGCCCTCCTCCAGTCTCGGGTACCACCCCATCCTCCCATGATTTGTTAAAAAGGGTAGTCAGTGGTGTCGCTAGTTCTACCCTTAGTTCTTTTAGAATTCTGGGATGAATCCCATCAGGCCCCATTGCTTTGTCCACCTTCAGTTTTAAGAGTTCTTTCAGAACCTTTTCTTCTGTAAATTTTGTCCTCTTAATCCATCAGTTTTCCTCAATTTTTCTCCATATGTGGCCCATGTTATAAGCGCAATAACCCACTCCAGGGTGTGCATTTATTGGGGATTAATCAACACCCCGGGTGCTGTGAAGACACTGCCTACGGCCTCACGCCTCACAACACACCCGGGGTGTTTATTAATCCCCAATAAATGCACACTCTGTCATGGGTTATCTCTTACAAGTGTCATGATCAGCTTCACTGATCATTGGCCTGTCATGTTGAACCCACTGCAGCCTAAGCTGCAGTGGACCAGACCAAAACACACCTCTGAAATGCCATTCTTGCAACAAAATGTTTGCTGCATATGGGGAAAAAAAAAATCAAAGCTTTCTCATCCCAGTCATATGGGGCACATAGAGATTGAATGTTAAAAGTGGGGGTTGCCTGTGGATGGGTCTTCTAAATTCCTTTGGTCCCCCTACTATCAACATAAAATCTCTTACAAGTTTAAGTAAAACAGTTATGAACTGCTGGTAACTCCTGAGCTACACAATGTTTGTTTAAGCAATAAGGCATGACCAGGGGTTATGTTAATGGTCTGTTGATAACCTTCTAAGGGTGTAATGTGGCACGAGGTGTAGCCGAGTGCCACATGCCCCTAGAGGGTGATTAACTGACCATTAACATAACCCCTGGAAGTACCTTATTATTATAATTAAACATGTTTTTAAATAGTGTTAAATCTTCTTCAGCACATGATTAAGCTCCAATTGTTAATAAAAGATTAACACAAGGCTGTTAGAATGTTTATAGCCAATCAGAAAGCTCCATTTCTCAGACCCTTTTTAATATTTTTTTTACAATACTGATAACGTGTAGAGTACATGCACACCACAGTTTAACAGTATCTGCAATAAAGCACCATAAAAAGGCAATCAACCTGAATCACATACTCACCGGAGTAATACAGTTGCTGTCAAATCTTTCCTTTACTTCTTCCGGAGGAAGGTACCCTCCTGTAAAACACAGGTCATGAGTGATACAGCATGTAGTGCAATTATGCCCTTCTACCCCCCAAGATTTAAACTTTAGAATGGTTTACAATGTGTTCCTGAGAGTAACAGGGATGTAAAGAAACCCAGTCTAATGTAATAATTAAATTACATGACTTGAAATGCTTTTGTCACAGAAAGCTAATAAAACTCATTGGGTGTTTGTGCAGCACATTATAAACAAGATCCTTTGTTTTCCATGATTCCGTGGCCGCGGAGATTTCCATGGAATTTAATGTAAACTGCAGAATACAATACTACACATTGTGCATGACTGCGTGGTAACAGTATACATGTTTTTCAATGGTACGCACTTGCACAATGCTCGGTATATCGCGCAACTGGTAAACCTTTGCACGATTACCACCAATTTTCACAGTTTACATTGCAGAATAGTTTTCCACAGGTTACGTAAACTGAGGAATACTGTTCCAGTTTACAAAAGTTGAGGAATATTGTTCCACAGTTTACATAAACTGAGGATTATTCTGCAGTGTACACCGACTTCAGTGCAAACTGAAGAAAAATATTTCACGGTTTATATAAAACAAACATTCTGCAGAATGCTTTTTGGAATTCCACAGAATTTAAAAACATTTCTGAAAAATATTTTGCCTGCTACAGCTTTACCTTAAAATCCAAAATAAGCTGGCTGTGCTGAGACACTGCTTGCCACACCATATTGAGAAACATTTGACTTACTTGCATTCACAACAATGAGCATCTGTCATTAACACACTCTCGCTGTTAATTGCTGTCTATACCTAATGTACACTTAGTTTCAGTACTGTCCGAGCGATTGTTCTTTGCCTTTCAGTGCCACTGCAGCACTGAACTGAGTGAACTTCCCACTGACATAAGAGCATAAGAGGGGCCTCTCCTCAGTAGACTTTTTTCTTCTCCCCACTTTCCTTTTTATCACCACCTCCTTTCACTCCTCCAGACCTCTGATCATCCCTATGGGTCCCTCCCCCAGAATCTGCCCCTAGAGTGCCAGGCTTGCTCCTTTATCCCTCCTGCCTTACTCCTTCTTCGTGGAGTGCCTGCACAACAGGGTCTGTCCTGCAGGTAGGCGATCAGAGGTGGATCGGTCATCTTCTTGGCTCGAGAGGGGGTATTTTTCCCCATTTTCTCTCCTTAGTCCCTCCTTCCCCTGAGGGCATCAGCACACAGGATGAACGTCCAGTCCTGAAACATGCTGACGCACACCGCAGTCAAGTGCTCACATCCGCCCCAACTCTCGAAGAGCCGCCTGTGCACCGATGCCCGTGCTTCCACCGGCATGTTGGGTGTGCAAGACACCCCAAGATCCCACCCCGGAGGAGGAGAGCATCCATTAGGATGCTCAATCCCCCTCCCCCCTCCGACCAGAGTCCATTCCCTAACCCGTGTCGCCGGCATTGTGCGAGGTGTGGCATCCAACGCCTCAACCCTCAGCGCCACCGGGCTGGCCCTTGTAGACATTTTTAAAGTTCATTTGAAAACTTATTTGTTGCCTTTTTTTTTTATTATTATGATTTACTTAAGTCAGACGTGTACCATGTGATTTCCTTAATAAAAGAAAATCAGTTGTGAAACAGTATACATTCACAAGGCGCCTTATTTACATGCCACAGGACTTTTCCCACCACCACAGAACTAGGCCTAATAGCACCACAGAATTTCATAGTCCCTGCTGCAGAATTTAGGTCTACTGTGCCACAAAGAACAGGGGGGACCTTGGTTATAAAGCCCCAAATCACCTCATATTTTATTTCTTCATTCTTACCCTTCTTTCAAGAACGCATACAAGAAAACAGCATCTTGCTCAGGGGGCATCATCAGCTCTGGCTGCTAGTTTAAATCTGCCTTAGTAATCTTCCATTCATTATATTACAGTATGTTATTTTATTTACCCAGGATAGCCCAGCTAAGATGCAACATCTTGTTTTCAATGAGGTCCTGCTTCTACCCATTTTTGCAGCTGGGTGAACTGGAGCACTAGGAGATGAATGACTTGCCCATGGTCACAGAATGAGTATTTGGCTCTAACAGGGTTTGATTCTGTAACCTCCTGGTTCCCAAGCAGATGCTCGACCAACTCCCTCCAACTTGGCAATTCATGCACAAAAGCCTTCCCTGGTGGGGGTCAGCAAAGGTCCAAGGGACAAAGTCTATACAAGCTACCATTTACTTGAGAACTTGTAATAAAATAAGAGAAAGGGCGCTGATCAGCTGGCTGAGGCTGGACTGTGAGTATAGAAATCTTCTGTAAGACAAACACCATGGCAAGGTCCATCTGCCCCCCCCCCCCACACACACAGTTAACCAGTGGCTTAAGTGGAGAAACTAAGCTCATCCAACACATTCAGAATGCCCAACAAGGCCTAATCCTGGAACTCAGACTCAAGAAGACAATCATCCAGATATGGACGACTCTTGTGGCCTTGCTCCCTTGGTGAACAGGGGGCTGAGGCTAGACTAAACAGAAGAGCTGTGTGCGAGTCCTTCACACTACAAACCAGAGAAACCTCCAGCGGTGAGCAGCAAGGTGATGTGGAGTTAATACCTCATTCTGGTAAACCAAACGTACGTATTCTGCCAGCTGAACTACCAGAAATGACTGACTTCAGAATTTCCAATGTAACCTCGCTGCACTCCTTTTGTTAAACAGGTTTTTTTTTTTTTTTTTAAGACAAGGACAGGTTCAAACCCCCATCTCAAACTTTTTGGAGCTCGTAAAGAATACTTAGTACACTCCTCTAGTCTAAAGTCAAATATTTCTCATACTTCCACAAAAAGACAGCCAAGGCATCCCGGCACTTCAAATCCGACTTATCAAGGGGACAGGACCACTTGTCACAGGTATCAATTTTATGCAGCTTGTTTAAAAAGACTGGTTTCCACAAATGTTTGTATTAACCCAATTCTACAACTGTCGACACAACAGCACATAATGAATACTAATCTTCTGGGAAACACTACATGAAAACAGCCTGGTGGTTTAGATGAAACAAGCGAAGAACCCCTTGATAATATTTAAAAAGAGTCTTCTATTGCAACCAGGAATACCCCTACTGTGAAAGTTAAGAATTACAAAGTGAAATTTTTGAATTTTTGTTTGTACAATGTACTTTAACCACAACATAGAAACCATTAGACAGAGAAAGCACCAAGGCCAGATAAATTACATCCCCGAGTGCTGAAGAAACTGGCAGATGTCCTGGCAAAACCCCTGGTGGAGCTTTTCAGCATCTCTCTGAGGACAGGGTGGGTGCCCCAAGACTGGAAGGTGGCACATATAGTGCCTATCCACAAAGGGGGGGGTGGGTCAAGAGAGGTGGCAGGGAACTACAGGCTAGTCAGTCTGACATCGGTGGTGGGCAAGGTAATGGAGGACACTGTCAAGGAGAGGCTGGGGGCCTGAAAAGTCGGGGTGCCTAGACGATAGGCAGCATGGATTTGTCCCGGAGAATCGTGTCAGACAAACCTTGTGGAATTCTATGACTGGGTGACAAGTGCCTTGGACCTGGGTGGACATCCTCTTTCTTGACTTCAGTAAGGCATTTGACTGTTCCTCACGGGACCCTGTTGGATAAGCTGGGAGAAAGGGGAAGGGGAAACCAGATGATCAGATGGATAGGAAATTGGCTCCAGGACCGGATACAGAGGGTCGTGATTGGCGGGACAGTCTCATCCCAAAGGAGGCTCAATTAGTGGGGTCCCTCACGGATCGGTCCTTGGGCCCCTCCTGTTCAACGCCTACGTCTCTGACATAAGGAAGGGTATCAGGAGTGAGATGAGCATCTTTGCGGATGACTCAAAACTGGGGGCGGTGCTGGATGAGGAGGAGGGGAGGAGGTTGGCCCTACAGGGGGGACCTGGAGGCTCTGGAAAGGTGGTCCAGAAAGTCGAAGCTGAGGTTCAATGCAGGGAAATGCAAGGTACTGCACCTGGGAGCCAGAGACCCGACCAAGTGTACACCCTTGTTTGGGGGTGGGGGGGGGGAGAGAATGCTACAAGTCTCAATGGCTGAGAGGGACCTGGGGGTTGTCGTGGATGTCAAGATGAACAACTGAAATTGGTAGGAGGGCAGCGGCCAAAGCCAACAGGATGCAGGGATGCATCGCTAGGGGATCACCTCCAGAAGGAGGGAAGTGATACTCCCTCTGTATAACTGTTTGGTGAGGCCGCACCTCTAGTACTGCGTACAGTCTTGGAGGCCACACTTAAAGGAGGACAAACTCCTGGAGAGGGTCCAGAGGGCAGCAACCAAAATGATTTGGGGCTTGGGGGACAGGACCTATGGGGAGAGGCTCGAAGAGCTAAATATGTACACATTGGAAGAAAGAAGGGACCAGGGGAATATGACAGAGGTCTTCAGGTACATGATGGGGGCAAATAGGGGAGGAGCAGTCTGGGTGCTCAGAAGGGGGGGCAACTAGAGGGCATGGGTGGAAGCTGGAGGGGGGAGATTCAGGGGAGAAAGGAGGAGGTGATACTTCACTGAGAGGTAGTGGAGCCATGGAATCGCTGCCCAGGGGCTGGTGGAGGCAGAGACGGTGGAGGGGTTCAAGAGGGGGTGGGACAGGTACAGGGGAAGGGTTCTGGAAGCAAAGTCCTGCGCAGCGAGAATATCTGGGACTGGGAAGGGAGAAGCCAGAGAGGGCAAGGGGGGCAGCAAGGTCAGCTTCCACGGTGGGGGCTGACCAAACGAGCAGACACAAAAGACAATTAAGCCTATTCTGCTGGCATTATAGTATGTTAGTATTACAGGCAGAAAAGGCCTAAATCCATCCAGTCTGCTCCGTCTCTTTCTGGCCCAGCTTATCCCTAGGCGGGCTTAGTCTAAGACCACCTATTAGCAGCTTAGTCCATAAAAGCTTTATCTCCTACACTTGCCCTGCTCCAAATGCTATCAATCATTTCTGTCACAACCCAAACTGAATCCCTGCACTGTCTCTGCTTCGATGATTTCCCTTGGCAAGCTACTCAATGTGTTCACCAACCCATCCATAAAGAATGACTTCCACACTCCTCTCAAACTTCTCCCCCTCCAATTTCTTCATATGCCTCTTAAGAAGGTCCCTTTGCAGTGCTTGAACAGTTGTTGCATTCTGCCCAGTTAATCCCACTGGGGTACTTAAAATGTTCTGTCATATCCCCCCTTTTCCCTTCTGGCCTCAAGCAGGTACAAGTTCAGCCTGCTCAACCTTTTCTGGCAAGGCCTCCCTTGCACACCATGCCTCATTTTAGAGGCCCTCTGTAAAGATTCCAGTCACTCTCTCTTAATAGGAGGGATCCAAAACTGCACACATTGCTCTACGTGTGCCCTTCCAGGAATTTGTAGAAGTGTAGAATCCCTTCATGCCTTCTACTGGTGAAGCCCTTGCCGACGCAGCAGAGCATACTGTTGCCCTTAGCATATGCCATTACAATAGTACTGATGTCTTGAGGTTTTCACCAGTGATTAAAGAGAGACGGTCAACCCCCTTAGGCCTAAAAGTGCCCAATATTTAAAAAACACACGCTAGGATTGCTCATATTCTGTACAGACTGCTGATGTAGCTAGTGGTTTGTGATCCTTTTTTCTTTCTTTTTAAAAGTGAAAAACAGATTGCCAACCATATTGGCATTACCACACAAAAACATGTCTGTTTACAGTCCTTGATCAGCTCTCACTGCATCTTTCCTGGATTTAGGAACACCCCAACAGAGCCTAGCGACTCATTATGTAGTGGCAGTCGAAGAGACAGTTGCATCATGAGCGGCTGCACTGTTTAAGGGTGTTTCTAATGATCAGGAAGTATGCAGTACAAACAGATCCAGGATTTGAAACAAAACGAGGTTGGTTATAACTACACATTAGCATGCATTTCAGCTCTACCAAGCAAGGAGGCAGATAAAATAACCAGCAACATCAACGAATCTTAGAGAAGGTAAGAAATCATAAAATGTGGGTTTTTAACTATAAATAAAACAATGCAAAAAAGGTTGCCTGTATCCCTTTAATTCCCTGTCCATTTCCTCCACTGTCTTGCACATACTGACACCTATCCAATATTCTGTTTTTGGGATCTTCTTACTAACACACACACCACCTTACATTTTTCCTTGCCCCCCTGAATCCAATTTCCTTACTATGGGCTGCTGCACTCCTAAAGGCTCATGAAGCACTATGGGACAAGATGTATATAAAAAAGGTGTTTTTTTACAACTGAATTCTTTCATCACCCAAAACCCTGAGCTCAGATTTGCAGATGGAAAAATAGAAAGTTTTTGATACAAAAAGCACACAAATCAGGGTTATTTCGCCTGCAAGGGCTGACAAAAAATGAAAATTACGTACCTACCGTAATTCTGATCTTTCTGTGCATCTTCACCATTCATCACAGATGGGTACTGGCCGGAGATCATAGGGTACAGGGATTTAGTACTCTCTCAGGAAAGATGTTTGGTGAAAAAAAGGTTTTTTTTTTTTTTTTTTTGGGGACAGTTGGAAGGAAACCAAAAGAAGAACAGGAGGAGGGCAACCACCAACTCCCACCCCATCGGGGTGGAGACATGTAGTAGAGAAAGGTGCCGCTCGAGCTGTACCCTTTGAAGGAGAATACCCCGTGTGACCCTACTGCCCCGCTCCCTAAAAGAGGAGAGGGAGCCACAGAGGGAGGGGACCCAGAGACTGAGGCCCCAGGGGATGGTGGGTGGGGTTGTGATGAATGGTGAAGATACACAGAAAGATCAGAATTACGGTAGGTACGTAATTTTCATATCTTATCTGTGTCAGTCTTCACCATTCATCACAGATGGGTGAGTACCAAGCCCCCCTGAAGGGGGCTGTTTCTTTACACCCTAAGGGACAGAGTCCCTTAGCCCTCAGTGGGTGACACACTAAGGGGCGGAACCTTCCGGGCCTGGGGAGGCCCAACAGTGGGGAGAGACAGACTGGGTCCCCCCGGAAGGGGAAGGAAGCTGCCCCGACAAGCGCCATCTCGCTCTACGGGAGAAAAGGTAGGTTCTCTGGTGGGCGGAGCAAATCACCCTACACCGGGCCAAGGGTGACAACCGGGAAAGACGTAGCCACGCCGATCTCCTTGTGCAGATCGCTGTCCCTACGACCCAGGTAGCTACCTCGTTGGCATCGTAAGATGCCCTCGCTTGATGCCTTGCTAGCTCCAGGCCACGTGCAGAGAGCGCGATGGCTTGTCTGGTTGGCTCCGAGTCAGGTAAAGAAGCTAGGACCTGACCTAGCCATAACCACAAGAACCTGTTGTAGGCTGCATAGTGGGCCTGGTGAGCAGAAATAGAAAGGAGCAACCGTGACAAGTAGAAGGTCCTCCTCCCCCAAAAATCAAAATCCGAGGAGTTTTGATCCGGGGGCCGGTCACGGTGGAGGGTGCGAAGCCCATCAGGAGTATCCAGATACGTCAAGCCAGAATGCGGATGAGGCATAGAACCTGGAGACTCCGGGGGAGCGCAATACCTCTGGCTGAGGTCCCTAGGGGCAGGAACTCCGGAGTAGGGCCTCTGCCAGAAACGCAAGGACGCCTCCCGAAAGGGAGCAGGCCAGAGCGGCACCACAAGGGTGACCTCGCCAAAATCGCCTCAAAAGGCGTGCGCCGCATGCTCAGGATTGCTAACAGTAGAGGGTGAAAGGTGCAAGTCCTCCAACATCCTCATGAGGAAGCGCTGATACTCAGATCAGCAGCCGGAGAGATGTGGACAGAAGATTCCTCTCCCCCAGAAGAGGGGGATGAGGAGCTGGAGGTCACCACATGTTCCGAGGGTGGCTGCATGGGGGGAGGTTGAAAAACCTGGCTGTCCATAGCCCTAACATAGGCAGGGAACCGGGCAGCCACTGCTCTGAACTACTCCCAGGTGAGAGGGCCGCTAGGACAAAGAATGCCTGGGAGCATAGGAGAACGTGGCAGAGCCAAGAAAATAAGTCGGCTGACCTCCGCCAGGGCTAGGGAGCGGACCATGAGCACCCGAGCAGGGTGCCCCGGAAGACTCCACAGCCGACAGCTGTACAACCACGTTGGTACTGCCTTGGCTGCGCCCAGAAGAATCCCCCCAGTGAGGCGACCGGGGCCGTAAAAGTCCAGAAGGACGGTCCCCTGCCTCAAAAGGACTCCCTCAAGGAACCAGAGGGGGAAGGGTGGAAATCCACACTTCGGCTCCATCCAGGGCCCGAGTGGACCCCAGAGAAAGGCAGCAGCCTTGGGCCCCACCCCTCGACCCTCAAAGTCAGAGAGGTCACTCCTCCTCGGGGGGCCAGCCTCGGTAGCTGGCAACTCTGGGCAGCCCGAAGAGGAGACTCAGGGAACAGTACCCTCCCCTCCTGTAGGTTTCTCAATGGGCCCCAAAGTTGGGCGATCAAGACACACCACTGGAGGGGGTACCACCACCGAGCGGTCGATGAAACCCCCAAGGCCAGGTTGCAGAGCAATGGTGGCTTGCACCACTGCCTGCTGGTCAGCACCACTGACCCTAGCCTCGGGGGCCACCTCACTCTCAGTAGGGGGCTGGCCTCAACTCGTCGACGAGACCACAGGAGTGCCCTCCTCCGCAGTCAACCACGAAGGGTGTGACTGCCCGTCTGACTCTGAGCTCGACTCCTAAGAGGTAGAGTCCGAAGCTCTGAGCCAAACAGTAGGAGGGCGGGCAGAAATACAGGTTACTCATCTGTAACAGGAGTTCTAGGAGTGGTATATGTTGTTCATCCACACTTATTGGCAGGTATCCTTGCCGCTTTCAATCTTGCCGGAAGGTCTTCAAGCTGGCTCCTCCCACCCACCCGGGCGGTAAAACACTCGGCTCAGCCCCATGGCGCCAGATCTGCCGCCGCTGAAAGCTCAGGTTGTGCGTCGGCCGGGGAGGTCGGGTGGAGTCGTGTGCGAGAACAACATGCCATCCTAGGGCTCCTGTTACAAATTCTTTCTATATTCTAAGGACATGGAGATATGTTTTCATCCACACTGTCTGGCAGACTCTAGCAGTTCTCCGGGAGGAGGAGGCAAGCGCACACCTACTTGAAGGAATAAAGACTGGAGAACCGAGGCCCCAAAACCAGCATCCCAGCGTGACTCAAGGTCGATGTGGTAGTGGGTGATGAAGGTGTGTGCTGACTTCCAGGTAGCAGCCCTGCAGATTTCCTGGATAGGGACGTCCCTGGAAGCAGCCACCGATGCAGCAGTATGGCGGAGTAGAATGAGCTCTTATCCTCTGGGAGCTCCATGCCCGCCAACTTATAGCAGAGATCTATGCAGGGGTGACCCACCTGCTTATCGTCCGCTTGGCTGCAGGTCTGCCAGGTGCGGCTTCAGCGTAGGTGACAAACAGCTGGCGAACCTCTCCCCGAATTTCAGCCGTGTGCTCCTTATAATAAGCAAGTGCCCTTCTAGGGTCCAAAGTATAAAGCCTGTATTCGGCCTCCCGAGGTGTGATTGGGGTAGAACACCAGCAGAGTCAACACATGGTTAAGGTGAAACTCAGACACCACCTTCGGAAGGAATTTCGGGTGGGGGCGCAGGACAACCTTGTCCCTGTGGAAGACCAGGTAAGGAGACTCGATGCAGAGCGCCTGGAGCTCTCCCATCCTTCTGGCTGACGTGATAGCCACACAGGAGAGAAGTTCACACCTGTGCATTGGTTCAAATGGCTTGCTTATGAGCTTTGCCAGTACCAGCAGTAGATCCCTCGGAGGTGGAGGTTCTGCACGGAGAATGTGATCAAGGCCTTTGAAAAGCGAGAACCACCTACTCTCGCCACGATTGCTCCCGGCCCCGTAAGCAGAGATGGCTGCCAGGTGCACCCTAAGGTACGTCAACCCTAAGCCCTTACCGAGAAAGGGACCATAAATAGTCCAAGATGCTTGCCAAGGAACAGGAGGAAGGGTCCAAGCCTTTGCCCCGACACCAAATGGAAACCTCTTCCATTTGAAAGCATAGCATTTCCTGGTCGACTCCTTACGGGACACCTCAACTACATTGAGGACCTCGTCAGAAAGACCCAAGGCCTGGAACTCTAGCCGCTCAGGAACCAGGCCGTCAGGTGCAGGGACTGAAGGTCCGGATGGAACACCTTCCCCTGACTGACAGAGTAGGTCCGGGCGAGCTGGAAGCTGCCTCGGGAGCCTGGAGCTGAGGCTGAGGAGATCTGGGTACCAGAACTGGGCGGGGCCAGTCTGGGGCTATCAGAATCACCTGCGCCTTGTCCCTCCTTGCTCTGAAAAGCACCTTGTGTATCAAGGAAATGGGGAAGGCGTGGAAGGACCGAGGGTCCCGCGGCCTCGAGCATCCCCAGCAGAGCCCTGCCCGAGGCGGGCATGGAACAGCCTCAACCGCGTTCTCCTGGAGGCAAACAGGTCCACCTGAGGTGTGCCCAATGGGAGAACAGATCTTGTACTACCTCCGGCAGGAGAGACCACTCGTGGGATGCAGCCCCTATCCGGCTTAGGGCATCGGCCAGGGTGTTGGAGCTCCTGCCACATGAATGGCTAGGAGATCCACCTCCAGGCTCGCCACAGTGACCAAATGCGGAGAGCTTCCTTGCACAGAAGCATGGGCGTGTCGCCTGGCAGTTTAGATAGTACATAGTCGTGGTATTGTCCGTCTGGACTCGGGACCAATGACCCGGAGAAACAGAGCAAAAGGCGGTGAGAAGCGGTGGACGCTCGGAGCTCCAGCAGAGTTGATGTACAGCATCGGGACTCCAGCGAGGGACAGAGGCCATGCGCCCAGTGTTCCCCAGATGGGCATCCCAACCCATCAGAGAGGCATCGGTCGATGAGAGACACGTCGGCTCGGGACGGACAAGCAGGATGCCCTCCTGCAGATGAACTGGAATGGTCCACCACGGGCGTTCCACATCCCTGGGTCACCGTCACTAGCTGGTCCAATGGATCGCGGCGTTGTGACCACTGGCTAGCCAGTCCCCACTGAAGGGCACATGTGCCAGCAGGCTGAAGGACCACGCTGGTGCAGGCCGCCATGAGACCCAGGAGGCGCAGGAAGTCCCGGGCAGGCGCGGTGCCCAACCAGAAATGATTGGGCAAGGAGGAAAAGAACTCGGCCCTGTCCGCCGTGAGCGTGCTCTGGCTCGAAGAGAGTCGAGCTCTGCCCGATGAAAGAATCACCTGTTTCACTCGAGTTCCGACTTGGCCTCGTTGATGAAGGCCGACGAGAGCAAACCTGGAGGGCCAGATCTCTGGACCGCTCCACCTCCTGTCTGGAGGGGCTGCTATCACCAATCGTCCAGGTAGGCTACACCGGACCCCTCGATTGCCGCAGAAGCTGTCACCACTGCTATGCATTTGGTGAAGACCCTGGGAGCTGGAGACAGGCGAGGGCATGGCTCGAGACTCGAGGATCCCTCCGCTCGGCGAAGATCTCTGATGTGACGGACGGATAGGGACGTGAAAGAGCGCGTCCTGCAGGTCAGAGAGCAGAACCACCGCAGAGTTCAGGGGACGGTATTATCTGAGCGGTGACCATCCTGAAGGTTCGAGACCTTAGGAACTTGTTTAGGTCGTGTAGGTAGAGAATGGGGCGCCAGCCCCCCGTCCGTTTCAGAACCAGGAAGTACCTGGACACAAACCCCGGGTCTGAGGGAGGGTCCGCCACCTCCCTGTTCACCTCCTTTTGGAGAAGGAGAGTGATGTCGGCTCGGCGAGCAGACAGTGAGGCTGCGGATCCCGATGCCCCCCGAGGTGCGACGGCTCTGAAGGGCGGGGCCTGCTTGAAGTCCAAGGGCAGGCCTTTCCCACCACCTCCAACACCCACCTGTCCGTGGTAATAACGGACCAGGCGGAAAGAGTGGCGGACCGTCCCCCATGGGGGAACTTGGGAGTGAGTGTGCGGGGTTGGGGACACCCCTCAACCCGTCCACTGGGCAGGCTTGGAGGAGGACCAGCCGAGGGACCTCCTGGGCCTTCCTCCCTACTTCCGGTTGGAGGAAGCCCGGAGCTGGGTTTGGGATGCCAAGCCCGAGCCTGCTAGCCCTGGCGTTGCTGGGCGGACGTGCATGAGTGCAGAGGGACAAAGGGCTTAGGCTGTGGTTTGCGGCCTTTGTCCTTCTGAGCGGATGAGACCGAGTCCAAGGTAGCAATGGACTTCTCGATCCTCTGCAGGTGACCTTCCACCCCAGGGCCGAAGAGGTCGGTCCCCAAGAAGGGGACATCCGCCAACTTGTGCTGGGTATCCGAAGTGAGGGTGGATATCCTCAGCCAAGCCAGACGACGCATAGCCACTGCGGCCGCCACGAGTCTCCAAAGTCCAAAGCAGTCTGAAGCTGCTGTTTGGCCACTGCCCTGCCCTGGTCCCGCACCTGCCTAACCGTGGTCTGCAGATCCGCAGGAAGATGAGGGCGACCTCATCCAGGGGAGCCCAACAGGGGTGAGAGAAATGTGCCATGAGGGCGGCGAACTGGCCTGGCGAAGGCGAGGAGGGCATAGCGTAGACTTATACGCCGGCATAGTCAATTTCTTGGACTCCTTGTCGGGAGAGTATCACATCCCTAGCTTTCCCGGCACGGAGAAAGCAGCTGTCGGTAACTAACCCCTCGGCCGGTGTTCAAAACGGACAAGGAACGGTGGGACCATACTTCCTAGCCATCCTGGCCGAAGGCGCAGGGCAGGAAGCAGGGCGTACCAGAGCTCCAAGGCGGACCCACTATGGCCTTGACCACGGAAAGGCCTCCATAGGAATCCTCGGTCCAGAATCTCCGTGAGGATACCTGGCCCACAGAAGCAGTTCGAGGTTCATCGGTGGACTCGAGATAGGCAGGAAGCAATCTAGGTAGGGCGAGGGCTATCGTCCACCGACTGTCCTCCTGAGGACTCCAAGTCCATTCGCTTGGAAAGAAGGAGAATCCTCGGTCGGAAGAGTCCTTAAAACTGCCTCGGGCCTGAGCCACCCTCCACCTGCCGAGGTCGATCGGGAGTGAGGGTGACAGACAGCCTATGGGGCAGTCCCTGAGCCGACCGAGAATTCTTGGTCGGAGCCCCAAATAACGGCTGTGGAGGTGGAGGTTCCACCGGGATCGGTGGGGCAGCTGGTTTTGGCCGAACAACCGGCCTGGGAACAGGCTCCTCGGATAAAACGAGGGGTTGTTTCGGCCGCTCCGGTGACAGCCACTTAATGGCGGGGGAAGGCGGCGGCGTCTGCTTGTTCGGTCAAGAAAAGGGCTGTTGCCACATGAAGGTCCTCATATCGTCCGGCCAACTTCGTCGAAGCCTCCCCTCATCCGAGGAGGAGGGCGAGGGCGGCGGCGCCGCTTGCCGCGGTGCCGAGACCGCCTATGATGGCGGGATCGGCTGGACCGTGAAGAAGTCCGAGACAGAGAACCTCGGCTTTCCTGAGGACGGTGCGGGGAGGTGTCGTGGGGAACCGGCACTCCCCTCGGTTCAGAGGTTCAACCCGAGGCTCCGGAACGGAGGCACAGACAAACCAACGGGGTCCTCAACTCCCACGGGAACTGGGAGAGGGATTCTTGGCTTCTCTGCCGACCAACCCGTCCAGCGGGTTGAGAAAAATCGACGCGTCGGCCGGAGTCTCGGTCAACTGGCCTGACAGGGACACCGTGAGACCAATGGCGAAGCCGAGCGGCTCGATCGAAGTCGACGGGCCGACAACTCGGGAGAGGATCTTTCCTGCTCCCAAGGCGTCGACGTGGGACTTACCCTGTCTCTCTTTTGGACCGAGAAAGCGGTCCAGCAGATTGGTCCCTCACCTTTAGTAGAGAGGGTCAGACAAAGCTCCTTAAAGAAGCTGAATAAGAGGCACCGAGAGGCGGGACAAATGCCGCAGCCGAGGCAAGCGACCAGCGCCGCCTCCTCTTCGAGGCGATCATATGCTCGAGCACCTTGCCAAGCCCGCGCCGTGGAAACTGCCGACGGGCCTCTTTTGACTTCACGGAGCAGCTTCTCGGGGCGCCCCAGTTGTAAACTGGCAGCACGGTCTTCGAGGGCGTGGGCGAAAAAGAAGAACACAGGTGTCGCCAAGCCTGCGGTCGTGCTCAGGCCTAACAGTAGGCGCCAGTGGAGTGCGGATCCGTCCGGACATCTTCTGCCGCAGGGCATCTCCAGAATCGGGTCGATTTGTCCCGCCGCCGCGAGGGATAGAAGACCGAAGATTATTTTAGTGAAAACTTTTAATTCGCAACAAACGAATTAGGAACCAGTCTTATACGCAGAGCATTAAGGAGGGAACCTGAGCTTCCAAGCGGTAAGGAAGATCTGGCATCATGGGGCGGAGCTGAGAGTTTTACCACCCAGGTGGGTGGGAGGAGCCAGCTTGAAGACCTTCCAGCAAGATTTAAAGAGGCAAGGATACCTGCCAATAAGTGTGGATGAACAACATATCCATGTCCCTAGAACCAACTTTGCCAGTGGGTCCGGCAGCCAGAGCTGTGTCCGAGACGGCACCCGTTCCCTCCGCAATCCTGCGGGAGGCACCAGGGCAGCTCGAGCCAGAGGTCCAGAGCCAGACGCGGCGCCGTCAAGTCCACCAGCACCGGGGGCAGTACCAGGGACAGCGCGACAACAGCAACCTCCAGCGCGCTGGCGGCACGAGGGCAGTAGCTGTGGCGGCGGGCAGAGCGACTTGTGCCGAACACGACACCGACGCCTCAGCGCCGCAAGCGCATCGAGGCGCGGGCGGTGCCAGGAGCGGCACCAACAGCCAGAGCCGAAGGCCCTCGAGCGCTGAGCCGTGAAACGCAGTGCCGTGCTCAACCTCGGCGCGAGGTGAGACATGGCAAAGACACGCGGATCTTGTCCGCGCATGAGCAGCATCGGCGCTAACGGCGTCAACAGGGCCCACGGCGCCTAAATGGTGCCAAGGCGCCGACACGGGCCTTCCGAGCTGCGGGAGCGACACCAGGGGAGCCTTCACCCCTGAAGGGGCGACTACCATGGCGGCGCCTCCCACCCGCTCCCGGGAGGAAGCGGGACGGGCCTCCTGCACCGCAGGAGGAGCCTCGGCAATGGCCAGGCTACAAGTAGCAGAGGCTCCCTCCTCCTCAGTCCGTATAAAACCGGGAGGGGACCCGGAGAAAGGGCCGAGAGAGCACGGCTTGGCCCGACGGTGTGAACCCTACCCCCGAAAGTCGGCAGAGCTCGCCCCACTTTCAACGCGCGCTGTTCGAGGACCCGCCGGTCCATGGAGAAGCAGGCGTCGCACGAGTCCATGTCGTGAAGTGTGCCAAGACACGCAAGACACCGATCGTGCTGGTCGGTGACTGAATACTTTCGGCTGCACGGGCACCGACCAGTCTTTGAAGACTTTGTGCCCTCTGACCGACACATGACCTACGGAGAAAAAAAAAAAACCCACGACAAATAGACTCGACGTCGCAGAATTTCAAATAAATGGAAAGATCTTACCAGCGACGTCGACTGGCAGTGGGAGACGAAGAACTGGTAGGCAGGCGGTCGACAGCCTCTACGGCCAACCTCGAGCGCAACGCAGTGCCGGGTCTTGAGGCGGCGCCGATGCTGTGTCGGCTCCGCCTACCTTTTAAAAAAAAAAAAAAAAAAAACTCCCTCGGGGTCCTGATCTCCGGCCAGTACCCATCTGTGATGAATGGTGAAGATTGACACAGATTAGATCATAGCACAGATGACAAAGTAAACTTAAAAACTTACCTTTAGCGAGTATACTTTCTCGTACACGCTGTTTCTCTTCTGTAGCCTCCACTCCTTCTTTGGATGCTCTAAACCTTCTAGACCTCTGCTGATTCATCTTATCACGAGGAGCCTAAAACAGAACATCAAAATTATCACATTTCTTTCAGATCATTTCATGAGTGTGTCTGAGAAGCTTATCTGAAGATTTTGGGCGAGTCAAGCTTCCACTAGGAAAACCAAGCTAAGATTCACAGACAAAAAAAAAATAATACTGTTGTCAAAGCATGTTCAAGATAAAAAAAGGCATTTTTTTAAATAGCAATTGACAATTTGCCAGGCACAAAACTATACGAAGAGGTGCTTTGCACCATGGTATTTTGGGAAACCACTACTGTAATGAATAGCAAAATTTCCACAAATTTGCATACACCTACCGACTCCTGAAAGACTGCAAGTGGCCCAGCAAATTCTTCCTTTAGCTCCACTACGATCTTGGGGTATAGCCTGTCTGTCCCTTGGAACTTATTTGACTGTCATTGCAGTGTCTAAAATAACTGATATAGCATAGCAAAATGCTACGCAAAACAAGGGGTGATGCTAACCATTTCCAGAAATTAATAGCAGTACATACTAACATGCCAGCAGAATAGGCCTAACGGTCTTTCGCGTCTGCTCGTTTGGTCAGCCTCTACCCTGGGAGCTGACCTTGCTGCCCACCTCGCCTTCTCTGGCTTCTCCCTTCCCAGTTCCGGATATTCTTGCTGCACTGGATTTTGCTTCCAGAACCCTTCCCCTGTACCTGTCCCACCCCCTCTTGAACCCCTCCACCGTTTCTGCCTCCACCAGCCCCCTGGGCAGCGCATTCCATGGCTCTACCACCCTCTCAGTGAAGTAGCACCTCCTCCTTTCTCCCCTGAATCTTCCCCCTCCAGCTTCCTCCCATGCCCTCTAGTTGCCCCCTCCTTTGGAGCACCCGACTGCTCCTCCCCATTTACCCCCTCCATGTACCTGAAGACCTCTATCATGTCCTCCCGGTTCCTTCTCTCTTCCAATGTGTACATGTTTAGCTCTTCGAGCCTCTCCCCATAGGTCCTGTCCCCCAAATCATTTTAGTTGCCCTCCTCTGGACCCTCTCCAGGAGTTTAATGTCCAAGTGTGGCCTCCCAAGCTGCATGCAGTACTCAAGCTGTGGCCTCACCAAGCAGTTATACAGAGGGAGTATCACTTCCCTCTTTCTGGAGGTGATCCCCCTAGCGATGTATCCCAGCATCCCGTTGGCCTTGGCTGCTGCCTTCCTACAAGTCTCCAAGTTGTTCATCTTGACATCCACCACCACCCCCAGGTCCCTCTCAGCCATCGAGAATTGTAGCATCCCCCCCCCCCGGGTGTACACTTGGCCTGGGTTTCTGGCCCCCAGGTGCAGTACCTTGCATTTCCCTGCACTGAACCTCAGCTTCCACTTTCTAGACCACCTTTTCAGAGCTTCCAGGTCCCCCTGTAAGGCCACCCTCCCCTCCTCCCCATCCACCACTGCCCCCAGTTTTGAGTCATCTGCAAAGAGACTCATCTCACTCCTGATACCTGTTCTTATGTCAGAGACGTGAGCGTTGAACAGGAGGAGCCCAAGGACTGATCCCTGTGTAGTAGTAGACTAACAATTAATTTTTTTGAGTCCATGGCACAGTAAACAAAATTAATAAAACTAGACAATTTTACATTTTGGCAACAAGTCTGTGCCAAGTGCTATGTATTTTTACAGATTAGTACTTCAATGTGCAAAACTGAAAGTAATTTTTTCCAGCTTATTTAATACCCTGCATTGCCAGGTAGCTAGCTGCCAGGGAAGTGATGTTCATAGGCTGCATTAATGCTTCCACCCTAATGCCAAAGGCCCTCCAAATGAGCACCCCCCAGCCCTCAGATGAGCAAAGAAGAAAAGTATTCAGCATTTTTGGCCATCCCCCACCACCACAGGTTAATCACCTTCTCCCCTCTTCCCCAATCCCAATCCAATCCAATCCACTTCCCCTTTCAATTTATGTTCTGTAGTAATGTCTTGGTGCTCTACTGCCGTCCTAAAGGCAAGTCCAATATCTACATTAAGACAAGGGTCGCAAACAATCCAAGTGTCCCATGTCAAAGCACTGAAGTCAGAAACATTGACTGTAGAGGCTTTAAGCCATTAAGGCTTATTATACACAATATAATGTACAGTGTACTTACTACACCATCGATTGCCATATAAAGAAGCCGTCTTGGTCTTACAATGTTGAACAGCCGGTCAATATACTCAAAGATTGCTACCATCATTTCATCCTCATTCTTGGGTGCTGGCCTAGGATTAAAAAAAATAAATCAAAATGCCATCTCTATATACACATTTTTGAAAATTTGGCATTACAGTGACTAGGACCGAAGATGGAAAAGGCTGACAATTACTTGTCTTCTGGATGTGTACATGGATGGATGATGCCGTTCATATCCAAGTACAAGTTATCAAATTCCACTTCATTTGGATTAGGTTTACTTGTGTCAACAGGGATTGAGACATTATTGAATTCTTTTGGCTGAAATGAAGAAAACACAGCTTTATTAATAGCAATCACAAAACAGAGCACTGTTACTTTTTTTTTTTTTGTTTTAAATGCTCACATGGGCAAGTGTCTCTTTACAGCTCTTCTTGGATGAGACATCAACCTGAAGTCCCATCCGTCTGTTCTAGTGGACACCTGATCCCATGGCACTTCACAAAGAGAGTTTAGGTATTTTCACGCAGTGTTCTGACTCAGTTTCTCTCTCACCAAAACCCATCAGCAGCTTAATCTGGTTCAGTCTCAATTAGTACTTCCTGTAATTCCCACGGAAACCATATTTCCTAACCCACATTTCCCAATGAACAACGACAACCAAACTTCTAAACAGGAGTCTTTAACAAAGAACAGCAGACACTGATGCTTATTTTACATTTACTGACTGACCGTTCATTACCTGGGCCAACTCTTTTTGGGGAGAGTGAACCATAACAAGTTAAGCTTTAATCCTGATCAACCAACCAACATTTGTGGTGGATCTTCAGAACTTCCGTTAATTCCACTGTAAGAGTCCCAAGATTCCTTAAAGATAACACAAGCCTTCCTTTATATTTAATAAAATTGACATGTTGGCTCCTTAACCTCCTGTGCTTTCATTTGCTCCCTACAAAATTATCTTCTTTTTAAGGGCCCTTGCCAGTGCTGCCTTGTCCCCAGCCTAATATTCCCAACCAGTTCTGGAACCCAGTGACATCAGCAAAGTGTAAACAAGCAGTGCAGCACAGATTTCAATGCAGGGCCCCCATTAAACTGATGTCACCAAGTTCAGATCAGTAATGCTGGAAAATGAATAACCGACAGCAAAAAAATGCAATAAACAGGGGGCCCTAAAAAGGGTGGAGGGGAGGGAGGAGGAGGATGAACATCATTTCAAAACAAAAGAAAAAGTACTGTAGAGAAGGCTATTCACAGAAACTCATGCACTCGCTACCTATTTCAGGAAAACACTCCAGGCTCTCGTGTAGCTTCAGCGTTTTTTTGTTTTTGTTTTTGTTTTTTTATATAACACACATACACAGCAGCACCCGCCCGATGCATTCCACAACTCCAGTTCCTTTATCAAAGGCTAAGGTACTGATGTAACACACACACTTAAATAGTTAGACACCAGTGACTTCACACTAAGATTTAAAAATACATAAATTTCACTGGTACAAAAATGTCATGGGTTCCATCCTGTCTATGGTTTTAAAATACTGATTGTGCAATAAATACACCTAAATGGAAGAAGATAAAAAGGCAAGGGGGGAGGAGAAAAGCAGGAAAGAGGAATAAGTGTGTGTGGGGAGAGAAGCAACCCTGGGAAGTCAGGCGGGGAAGGAAAAAGTGAGGATAAAGAAACATGGAACAATAAATAATGGTGCAAATTTGCTTTAGAATATTAACATGCCAGCCCGGTGGCACAGATGGTTGAGGTGCTGGACACCACACCTCGAACCACACCGGCGACCCGGGTCTGGGAACAGACTCTGGCACCGGGGGTCGGCAGGGGAAGGGGTAGGATTGAGCGTCCATAGGACTGCTCTCCTCCCCTGGGGTGGGTTGGGGATGCATGGTCGCTCTGCAGCAGTCCCCGGTGGAGACCGGGAGCACAGCAGAGGCATCACTTTAAGGGGAAACGCCAGAAAAACAGAAAACACCACTCTGGGCACTGGCGAGATGATGGCTGCCGGACACCTCTGAAGACTCCCAGGAAGCCACAGAAAGCCTCAGCAGTGCCGGGGACCGAGGAAAAATAATGTGCCAGTCTTCTCCCCGCCGGTGCCTTCCCCCTCGGAAGAGAGGAACCCACCCAGTATAGGGTTACACTGGACTATCCCAAGGATGGCTGCAGATCTGAGGTAAGGAGGCTTGAGGGAGATAGTAGGAGGATGTCTGAGGGTCATGGCAGTCCGAAGGAGAGGCAGCTCCAGAGCACGACGGCGGTATAAATAAAATATACCAAAAATATTGACATACTACTTGCGTAAAAGATAGAGAGTATAGTAATTCTAGTAGCCACACTGTTACATAAAGTTGTTTCCTAATAAAGTGCAAGCACTTATTGCAGCAGTTCTAATTCTTTTATTTGTCAAAAGGCAATAACTGTCCCTTTACCTTCTTCGGAGGAAGTGCCTGATGTCTAAATAAGTGTTTAGCCCTGCTGGTTTGGTGGCCTAGAGGGTTAAAATCCAGAAGATCTCTCTAAATCATAATTACCAAATCTGGCCTTACAGCAAAACCTTATCCACTGCCTGGAACATACATGTGTTCCATGTTTCTGGGTGCATCCAAATTTGTGCTGGCGTGGCATAAATGCGGTCTTCTCTTTCTGTTATTCTAATGTGTTTGCCTACAAAAACCTTGAATGCCCGGGTTGTGTTGCCTACATTTTACACCCTTTCTGTACAGTTCCTTCATGTAAACCTTTAATGTTTTCTGTTTTTCGTTTACTACTGGACACATGTGAAAATGGACAATTTTGCTCACATGCCTTTCCAGTATAAAAGGAAAACTGAAACATGGTTTCCGACTATTCAAATTGAGAGCAATGAAACATTCAAAATGCAAGTTAGCCCCATCATCCAAAGTTTGAGTCAGCTGGCATTTCTGTGACATCTGAACAAATTATGTAGTTGGGTTGTCCTCATATGCATTTCTTAAAGAGCCCTTTTCCTGGCAGACCGAGGCAAGTCAGCGTGAATTCCTGCCCCCGTTCATCCATTCATAAAGATTTTAGAGCCCTGGTTTTGGAAGAGGATCTATTCTGGCTCTGTGGAGCCAAGCTGAATCCTTCACTTCCTGTCCTGAGCAATGCCCTGCGCTGCTTTGGTTTGTGATAATTATACTACCGACGTGGGGGCAGCCCCTGATTACTACAGGGGCTGGTTTTTACATGTTTTTGTTAATAGTTCAGGGTTCGATTCCCATTTGGATAAATCAAGGCCACCGCTCGACTAACAAAAGCAGTGGCCTTGATTTATCCAAATGGGAACCCTAAACTATTAACAAAATGATGTAAAAGTCAGCCCCTATAGTAATCTGTGGAGCATGTCCCCACACTCTCCATATAATTACGTCAAAAAGCATGCTAGCATGTGGATGGCACCAGGTGTGGATTTACCAGGGGGAGGCTAAGAGGGCTGTAGCAACCCCCATTCTTTATGTGCTATGAACATTAAAATGAAACATTTCAGTTAGACACGTTCACAACAGAATGGATTAACTGCGGACAAGAGAGTGAAGTTGCACATCACAATCTGTGCATACGTGTATTCATGCGGACCTCAGCCGTCTGCATATCCGCCTGTCAGGATGTGCTTAAAGTTCGTTCAAGCCCTTCAAATTACACCACATTTCCATGCATCAAGGCATGTTGTCAGAATTCAACATCAGGACAGGAATATGATCAGTTAATTGTTGAATAGACTATTGTCCTGCAGTAGCAGACTGAAAGAGTCAAATCTTACTGACTCAACAAACCAGTGTCGGGTGTGAGGTGCGAGTCTTGGAATCGCTGCAAAACTGAACCTTGCCATTTTAAGCTATTTATTATATCCTCCCCGTAGCCATATGGATGGACAAGAATTGGCATGACACTGCTCCGGGAAATTGTATGCAGTGCTCTTTTAATGTCCCTTTCTATATACTGTTGTGACCCATGGCCATGGCAAAATGCAATTATTTTATTTCAGTTCAGCAGGGTACTCAGTGTAATATATGCCTTTCAAGTCACTTTGTAGACAACACATTATTTAAAACTGCTGTACCTCCTCCCAAGTGCCCCACAGCCAACCAGCTGGCTCAACAGGATCGACAATTATGAGAAGGAAGCTCTCAATTTTAACATTTTTTTCTTACAGAGGGACTCTGGCCAAAAGTAGTAAATTGCAGAATTAGAATAAGTATACCCCCAGTAAATCTCATAGCAAAAATTAGGTTTCTATTTTACTTCGTTATAAAGTTATGGGCTATTTTGTAACCCTGATTTCACTACCTGTTCAGAAAAGCCAGTTTCAGTGAAGAGCTGCTGTCCCTGTCATCTCCTGAACTCAGTAAGCTTATACAGTAGGACCCGTTTCTCCAAGTTTAGAGAGATTTATGGGAGGCTGCCATAGCGAATGGGCATAGTAACCTGCAGGAGTTATGAATCAGTCTCCTACCATTCAAACTGCCAAAAAGTACAATTTTCCATGAAAAACAATCCTTTTATTTCAGTGCTCAATTTCATTTGCATAGCCCTGCCCCTTATTTTCTCAGTGCTGCAACCCCCAACCTTTACATCTTGCAAGGAAAACGTTTTTAAAAGTGATTTAGCAAGCTTTGCCATAGAAAATGGGAGTAGTAAAGTGTACCAACCTGTAGGAGTTGTGAGTCAATCTTCTATCCTTCAAACTGCCAAACAAGTGCTTTTTTCCATGAAATAAATGCCTTTATTTCTGTGCTATGCTTCATTTGCATAATTCGCCCATTCCCCCCCACCCCCAAGTGCTGCAACTCTCAAGCATGAGATCATGCAAGTGAAACAAAATTTATAAGCACTGTTTTAAAAGTGTTGGTATTGCAGATATCCACACCACCGAAATAGAAAACTGCATCTTTCAGTAAAGAACTGCTGTCAGCTAGGTACTATATACACAATGCCTTGTTTGGAAAATAAACATATGAGAGCTTTCATTATCGAAGCCACTACAGAGATAGGAGACTGCACCTCACAGTATGGGAACTGGAAAACTTATTGTGCCCACAATGCCTTGTTATGCACATCTACATAATGGATGTAATCACCACCACCAAAATAAGGGACTGCACCTCTGAGTAACATTGAAATCACTGTTACAATTTACCCAGAATTCTATGTAAAACACTGACTGCTACCTTGCATGACATTCTGGGGGTGTGGCTGCAGAGAGAAAACTGTTGGGCAGGCAGAAACAAAGTGCTTATAAAACAGCAACAAAACAGATTATTTTTTTTTTATTTTTTTTTACAAAACCAATTGCAGCTTCAACATCTGAAACATGGCTCGCAATGACATACTATGTGAAAAAGGCATTTGGGAAACTTCCATAAATCACTAATTTGGAGAAACAGGTCCTATAAACTTGCTGACAGGGAGGACTAGACTGAATTCAGGAGATGACAGCAGCAGCTCTTCACTGAAAATTGGCTTTTTTGAACAGGCAATGAACTTAGGATTGTAAAACTACTCGCAACTTTTAAACAACGTAACAGATCTCATTTTTGGCATGAAACTGACTGGGTCTATGCTGATAACAGTTCTGAATTTATTGATGCCAGAACTTTTGACCATTGTCCCACTTTAATGGATTTGAATAATGATCCTGAAACAGTGAAGATCATCTATTATAAACAAATTCCCTCTTTCTAAGGGGACAGAAGGAGCCAGACTGCAGGTGATAACACAGCTGGATAGCGAGATTGCATCGTAAATACAGGTTACTCACCTGTAACAGGAGTTCTAGGAATGGTATATGTTGTTCATCCACACTATCTGGCAGGTTCCTTGCCACTTTAAATCTTGCCTGAAGGTCTTCAAGCTGGCTCCTCCAACCCGGGTGGTAAAACTCTCGGCTCCACCCCATGACGCCAGATCTAGCCCGCTGGAAGCCAGGTTGTCTTTGTCGAGAAGCCAGGGAGGTCGGGTAGATCGTGGATGAACATATACCATTCCTAGAAAGTACACTTGCAGTAGGTAATTACATATAGGACTGGCCTTGCGGCCGGCGGCAGGAGGTTTACGGAAAAATTTCTGGCCTGGCGGTCCTAGCGAGACCGCCCCACGTCAGGTGATGGGCGTCAGGCGGCGTCGGTATAAGAAGGCGATCCCAGACTCCCACCTTCCAGTTCTTTCCCGCCACAGGCCCGGACGAGAGAGGAGGAGATATTTCCCTCAATGGAAAAGGAGCTGAAAAAGCCTAGGGGGAAGGAGGGCGGGAAGGTATTACCTACTGCAAGAGCCTCTCTCAAAGATCTACTGTTACAGTAAGTTCTTACGTAACTGTACTATCTTACTTCGAGAGGGCTCTTGCAGTGGATAATTACATATAGAACAGAATCCCAAGCAGTCTGGAACAAATGAAAGGCATCGGGAGGAGGAGGAACTACTCCAGAAGCAGCAAAGAAAACTTGCAAGCCTCAAGAAGGAGGCCTTGCAAGACAGCTAACAAAGCCTGCTCTGGCGAGGCAATGTCAAACTGTATTTGGTAAAGGTGGACGGAAGTCCAAGTGGCGGCAGCACAGATGTCTGCCAGACACGTTCTTGAAACAAGCCACAGAGGCTGCTACTCCACAGTGGAATGACCTCTGACTTGACCGGAAGGGTCTTGTTGTACTTGTCATAACAGAAAGTGATGCAATGGGCCAACCATTTTGAAAGGCATTGCTTAGAAACAGCGTTGCCTTCTCTTTTGTGAGCAAAAGGGACGAACAACTGATCAATCTTTCTGAGATCCTTGGTCCTATCGGTGTAGTATCTCAGAATCCTGTGAACATCCATGGTATGGAGCAAGTATTCTCCTTGGTTGGAGTGCTATGTGAAAAAGGCAGGTAATTCAATAGACTGATTTAAGGTGGATTCCGCTACCACCTTCGGGAGGAACTTAGGATTCGTGCGAAGAGCCACTCGTTCTTTGTGAAAAATCAGATAAGGGATTTTGCACATCAGGGCCTGGAGCTCGGAAATTCTGCGAGCAGAAGGAATGGCCACCAAGAAGAGAGTCTTCCACGATAAAAACTTCAAGTCTGCGGAAGCCGCAGGCTCAAAGGGAGGAAGGGTAAGTTTCTCAAGGACAAAGTTTAAGTCCCAAGAGAGAGCTGGAGTCCGGACAGGGGGCCTGAGATGAAGGACCCCTCTGAGAAAAGTTTTGGATACCTCCAGTTGGGCAAATGCCTTATCAGTAAAAGGGACATGGTAGGCTGAAATAGCCGCCATATGGACTTTCAAAGAGGAGTGACTGAGACCCAGGTCAAAAAGATGACGCAGGTAATCCAGCAGAACGGTCACAGGACAGAAAAAGGGCTCCACGTTCCTGGGCCATGGCCCAGATGGAAAATCTTTCCATTTCATGGCGTGGAAGTGGACCTAGTGGAGGTTTTCTAGCCTCCACCAGAATCTGGGCCACCTTAGGAGAGACGCCAAAGCGAGATTGGGCTAGGTCAGCAGGAGCCATGCGTGAAGTTGAAGGGACTTTAGTCCCAGATGGACCAGGGTCCCCTGATCCTGGGTCAGCAATCCTCGAGATAAAGGAAGACGAAGAGGAGGAACCTCCGAGTATTGTTGTAGAAGAGAGAACCAGATTTGCCTGGGCCAGAAAGGAGCGATCTGAATCATTCTCGCTCCTTCCAAAGCAAGTTTCTGCAACACACGAGGGACCAGAGGAATTGGGGGAAAAGCATATGAATCTGTCCTTCCAGTTTAGAGATAGAGCGTCGCTCCAGAAAGCGCCTCGCTCTGGAGCGAGCAAAAGGTTGGAAGCTTTGCGTTTTGGGAGGAAGCGAACAGGTCTATCTGAGGTGTCCCCCAAATCTGGAAGATGCTTTTAGAACTTTTTCGTCCAGTTCCCACTCGTGTGGCAGAGCCGACGAATGACTTAGCCTGTCTGCCAGGACACTGTCGAATCCCGGAACATGGATTGCCGTGAGGTGAAGGTTGTGAAGCGTTGCTCATTCCCAAACCCTCATCGCTTCCCTGCACAGTGGGTAGGACAGAGTCCCTCCCTGCTTGTTGATGTACCACACTACGCACATGTTGTCTGTTTGGACAGCTAGGTGACCGGCCTGGAGAGCATACAGTACTGCTCGAAGCACGAGCACGTTGATGTGGAGAACTAACTCCAATTTTGACCATAAGCCCTGGGTTCGGTGAGGACCCAGATGGGCTCCCCAACCTTCGCCTGAAGCATCCATGGTCAGTCTGATCGGGGGGGGGGATGAAAAAAGGGGACCCCCCGGAATAGGTTCTCTCGAGCCATCCACCACTGCAAGTCTCATCATCGGCGAGGAGATCAGTACCAGATGATCTAGGTCATCTACCAGTTGATCACGCGGAGAGTCCACTGAGAGATTCTCATGTGGAGGCGCACGCGGAACCGTCGGGATGGCGGCCGCCATAAGCCCAAGACACAGAGCACCAACCTCGCTGGAACCCTCCTGTATTCTGATAGAAGGGAAATCTGAACTGAGGAGGCCCCTGTCGGAGGCAGGAAGGCCCTGCACATTGTCGTGTCGAGGATTGCCCGATGAACTGGAGTCTCTGAGAAGGATCCAGGTGAGACTTGGAATGGTTGATGGTGATACCCAGGCCAGTGAAAACCTGCTGGGTGAGGGAGAGGAAATGCAGGAGTTCCTCCCTGGATGGGGCCGCCAGGAGCCAGTCGTCCAGGTAGGGAAAAATCTGAACTCCCAAACTAAGCAGGTGGGCCGCTACCACCGCCAGGCATTTGGTGAAGACTCGGGGAGCTGAGGAAAGACCAAAAGGGAGTGCCCGGAATTGGTAGTGGTCCCCCGAAATGCAAACCTGAGGTACTTTCGGTGCGAAGGACGAATGGGGATGTGCAGGTACGCATCCTGCATATCTAGTGCACAAAGCCGTTGGCCCAGCCGAAGCAGGGGCAAGAGGGTCTGAAGGGAGAACATCCTGAACCTCTTGTATTCCACATATAGGTTCAGGGAGCCGAGATCGAGAATGGGTCCGAGATCTCCAGTCTTCTCTGGTACAAGGAAGAAATGGGAATAGTAACTCGTCCCGTGAAGGTGAGTGAGGACAGGCTCTATGGCCTGCTTTGCAAGGAGAGCAGAGATTTCTTCCTTGACCAAAGGAAGATGGTCCCTTGAGTAAGAGAAGTTCAGAGGGGTGACGTGGAGGTTTTTGCAGAAATTCTATGGAGTGCCCCTCTGCTATGATCTGAAGCACCCATGAATCCGAAGTTATCCTCTCCCAGCCCGGAAGGTGGAGGAAGACTCTCCCTCCTACCGGTTCCTCCGGGGTGTCCAGAGGCGGTGGGAGAGGGAAGGAGTCAGGTGGTGTGAGGTAGCGCCGCAGCTGGGGCACCCGCTGCTTTTTTGGGTGGCGGGGGCCAGGCAGCTGTGGCGGCCAGACGTTTAGTGGCCCGCCTTCCCTGAGGTTTCGCTTGAGGCCGGCTGCGTCTGCGTAAGGGACGGCGCTGTGGTGTTTCGGGTGTGCTGACCGGCCGTGAGCGGCGCTAATCACAACAGAGTCTGCAGGGGTGAGAGTCTAAAAGTCTACACCCTCCAGACCTGGTATAGCCTGTTAGACTTCCGGAAGTGGGGCTAAAAGCCGACAGTTGTTTCCAAATATTGGAAACAAGGTGGGATGAGGCTCAATCAGGGTGGCACTAGGTAGGAGCTGTGAGGCAAGTCCAGCTGTTCGCGAGTTTAACCCGCTGAGGATCTGGCTCTAAGGCATGCACTGGTGGACTTCCTGGATCTTCCTGAGCAACTCCGTGAAGGAAGAATCCTCCGGAGACTTCGGAGGAGTCCTCGGCCGGGGCTTGGACGGAGAGTGCGGCTCGTCATCTTTCTCGGAACACCCATCAGAGGCCTCCGAGGAGTCCGAGAGAGAAGAAGAAGAAGAATTCGAAGCAGAGTAAGACTCCCTGGCTTGTCTAGGGGGAAGAACGGGTTCCTTAGGGGGGACCACCGGACACGTGTCCTGCCCCTCTCTGGATCCCGAGGGTAGAGCCCGGGAATCCGGAGGCGGAGAGGGAGTGTGCCGTCTGGGGCGTACGGGAGCCGGGGGTGGCACCGTCGCCGCAAGACGGCTCTCAACTTCCTTGGTGAGTTGAGCCTTGGCCTCAGCCCACCAGGAGGCCAGAGTCTCCTGGAGATCCACCGGCGGCCTAGGGGGCGGTGGAGGAGGGGGGGGATAGTTGTACGGATGAAATCCGTAACCCGGCTGCAGGAATACCGGAGCTGGGTATTGCGGCGTCGGTGGAGTCGGCGTCGGGTACCGCGGTGCAGGATACTGTGGACCTGGGAAAACCGGTGTCGGATAAGACGGCGGATACCCAGGCACCAGAGGAGCTGCCGGAGCAGACGGCCCAGTTGGGAACTCCACGGGCGGATCGACCATATGATGCCCTTGGGGTGAAGGGCCCGATGGAAGAGATATATCCCCCGCCGGCGTCGGAGCCGGCGCCAGTGTTGGCAGGGGGGACTCTGGCTCCCCGGACGGCAGAGGGGGCTGTGGGGAACCTGGGACGACAGACAGAGCAAGGTCTGCCGTAGGCTCAGAGGCCCGGCGCACGTTGGAGGAGCCGACGTGTGACGTAGGGGCAGAGTCCCGGCGGACGCCAGAGGAGCCAGCGTCAGACTTCGGGGGTCCCTCGTCGGATGCAGGCCGAGGATGTGAAGAGGCCCAGTCCGAAGGGGACGCTGCCATGCGCCGCCCCAAAGGGTCAGGCATCTTAGCGGCCGTCGGAGGAGCTGACGTCCGGCTTATGGGCGCCCGCACTGGGGCTGAAGCCTCCTTTGCCGGGGCACCGGTGGCTCGAGCATAAACCCGACTGGCGGGCTGGCGGCTCCTCCAAAGCCTTGGAGGCTGCCGTGAGCGATCCCCGGAGGGCGTTACCTTGGCCGTGGCTCCGCGCAGTCTGAGGCCTTCTCCCAGTGCCTTTCTTTGTCCCGCTTCTTGTGTCCTTCAGGGAGGTCAACGCCTGCTGAAGCTTCTTCAACTCCTCCTCCGCCATGACATCATCTTCTTGAGGAGATGGGCAGAGACTGCTAGCTCGTCTGCGGGTGGGACGTGTTGAAATGAAGGCAGTGCAGACACATCGACCCCGGCGTGGTGGGGCCTAAACAGAAAAGGCAGAGGGAGTGACAGTCTTTGTGAGGCAGTTGGCTGCCGCAGTCGCACTTATTTTTGAAGGGCGACATCTACAGGCGTTCACCTGACGAAGAAAATACAAAATACTGATACTTTTGGAAAAACCGATGAAGCAACAGGACTGAGCATTATGAACTTCACCGCAAGGCGCTACGAAACCGGCAATGGGGAAAGAACTGGAAGCGGGCGTCTGGGACCACCCCTTATACGACGTCATCTGGACTCGTCACCTGTCGGAAGGGTCTCACCAGGGTCTGCTAGCTAGAAATTTTTCTGGGGTCCTGCCACCAGCCGTGTCAGTCCTATATGTAATTACCTACTGCAAGAGCCTCTCGAAGTAAAATCTCCTGTTACAGGTGAGTAACCTGTATTTCTAGGGACATGGATATGTTGTTCATCCACACTATCTGGCAGACTCCTAGCAGTTCTCCGGGAGGAGGAAGGCAAGATGCACACCCCCTACTTAGGGAATAAAGACTGAAGAACCGAGGCCCCAACCAGCATCCCGGCGTGACCCAAGGTCGCTGTGGTAGGGGGTAAAACGGTATGTGCCGACTTCCAGGTAGGAGCCCTGCAGATATCCTGGATAGGGACATCCCCGGAAGCAGCCACCGATGCAGCGGAAGGGCGGGTAAAATGAGCACTTATCCCTCTGGGAGGCTCCATGCCCGCCCACCTATAGCGGAGACCCACCCGCTCATCGTCCGCTTGGCTGCAGGTCTGCCAGGTGCGGCTTCAGCGTAGATGACAAACAGCTGGCGAACCTCTCCCGAACTTCAGCCCTACGCTCCCTGAGAAGGCGAGCACTCAACTAGGGTCCAAATGGAGCCTATATGCAGCCTCCGAGGTGTGAATGGGATCGAACCCCGGCAGAGTCAACACCCGGTAAGGATGACGCTCCAACACCACCTTCGGAAGGAACTTTGTTTGGGGCGCAGAACAACCTTGTCCCTATGGAAGACCAGACAGGGAGACTCGAAGGAAGCGCCTGGAGCTCTCCTATCCTTCTGGTTGACGTGGTAGCCACCGAGAAGGTATTCTTCCACAACAGGTGGGAGAATCGCACCTGTGCATTGGTTCGAATGGCTTGCCCGTGAGCTAAGCCCTACCAGCAGAAGATCCCACGGAGGTGGAGATTCTCTCCCAGTACGGGAAGCGTGATCGAGGCCTTGGAAAAGCGCCAGACCACCTTTCCTGCGCCACCGACCGCCTTCCGGCCCGCGCCCAGAGAACAGGGGTGGCTGCCACGAGCACCTTAAGGGTAGTCGACCGAAGCCCTTGCTAAAGAAGAAGAACGGACTACAGGTAGTCCAGAATGCTCGCCGAGGGACAGGAGAAGGGACCAGGTCCTATCCTAACACCAAATGGAGAACTCTTCCAGATATGCTACGCCTTCAAATGGTCGACTCCTGGCGGGACACCTCAACAACGTCGAGGACCTCGCCAGAAGACCCAAGGCCTAGCCACTAGCCGCACAAGAACCAGGCCGCCAGGTGCAGGGATTGAAGGTCCTGATGGAATACCTTCCCCTGATAAGATCAGGTCCGGGCGGGCTGGAAGCCGCCTCGGGAGCTTGGGGCTGAGACTGAGGAGAGCTGGATACCACAGCTGGCGGAACCAGTCTGGGGCTACCAGAATCACCTGCGCCTAGTCCCTCCTCGCCTTGCCTGTGGGTCAAGGGAAATGGGGGAAAAGGCGTAGAAGAGGCCCGGGGTCCGCGGCCTCAAAGGCATCCCCTTACAGCGAGCCCTGCTGAGGCGGGCGGGCATGAAACAGTCTCGGCTTCGCATTCTCCCTGGAGGGAAAAAGGTCCGCCCAAGGCGTGACCCAGTGGGAGGAAAGATTTGTGCTACCTCCGGCAGGGGAGACCACTTGTGAGGCGCAGCCCTTATCTGGCTTAGGGCATCGGCCAGGGTGTTGGAGGCTCCTGCCATCGAAATGGCTAGGAGAACCACCTACAGGCTGCGCACGAGACCAAAGGCGGAGAACCTCCTTACTCAACGGCAAGGGGCGCATCCAGCCCTGGCGGGTCAGGAAGCACATATTCGTGGAATTGTTTGCCTGGACCTGAACCACTTGACCCCGCACAGACGGAGCGAAAACGGTGCGAGCTAAGCGGACCGCATGAAGCTCCAGCAAGTTGAAATGGCATCAGGACTCCCGAGGGGACCAGAGGCAGTGCACTCTGCGCTCCCCTTGATGGGCACCCCAACCCATCAGAGATGCATCGGTTGAAGAAGACCGTCGACTCGGGGCGGACGAACGGGATGCCTTCCTGCAGATGTGCTGGAACGGTCCGCCATAGGAGAGCGTTCCACATCTCCTGGGTTACTGTCACGGGCTGGTCCAAAGGATCGCAGCGCTGTGACCGCTGGCTGGCTAGCCCCCATTAAAGGGGACGCATGTACCAACGGGCCCAATCAGACCATGCTGGTGCAGGCCGCCACGAGGCCCAGGAGGCACAGGAAGTCCCGGGCAGGGCACAATTGCCCAATCAGACGATTAGGTAAAGGAGGAAGAACCTCGGCCCTGTCCGCCAGGAGTCAAGCTCTGGCTTTAAGAGTCGAGCTCTGTCCCGATGAAAGGATCACCCGCTTTGGCACGAGTTCCGACTTGGCACTGCTAGAGAGGAGACCGGTCAGAGTAACCTAGAGGGCCCGAGCTCCGGACCACTCCACCTCCGCTCTGGAGGGGTTGCAGTCAGCCCGCCATCTGGGTAGGGGTACGACCTGAACTCGTAAAGAGATCCCCCCACTCTTGAAGCGGAGGAGTCTCCAAAGAAACGGACGGATCGAAATGTGAAGAGTACGTCCTGGAGGTCCAGGGAACAGAGCCACACACCTCGTTCCGGGGATGGGGTATCTGAGTCAGAGTGACCATCCAGAAGGTCCGAGACCTTAATAAGTTGTTCAGGTCGTGCAGGTTGAGGATGGGGCGCCAGCACCCATCCGTTTGGGGACCAGGAAAAAACCTGGACACAAACCCCGGGTCTGGAGAAGGATCTGCACCTTCCTGATCACCTCCTTCTCAAGGAGCAGGGTAGTGTCGGCTCGGCGGGCCGACAGTGAGGCTGCGGACCCCGTGGCCCCCCCGAGGGGCGATGGCTCGAAGGGGTGGGGCCTGCTCGAACTCCAGAGGCAGGCCCTTTCCTAGCACCTCCAACACACAGCGGTCCGTGGTGACAGCGGACCAGGCGGAGGAAGTGGCGGAGCCGTCCCCCCACGGAGGGACCCGGGTAGGGGCGACGAAGCCGGGGGCAGCACCCCTCAGCCAGTCATTGAGCAGGCTTGTAGGAGGGATTGGCCGAGGGAGCTCCTGAGCCTTTACTGCCTTGCTTCCCCTTAGAGGAAGCCGCTGGCTTGGGGTCAGGATGCCAAGCGCAAGCCTGCCAGCCCTCATGCTGGTGTTGATGGGCCAGTCGTGCTGCAGGGGACGAACGGGCTTACGCAAAGGTTGCCGGCGGCCCTTCTCCCTCTGGGCGAGGCTGACCCGAGTCCAGAGTGGCACTGAAATTCTCGGTCCCCTGGAGGTGTCCCTCCACTCCAGGGCCGAAGAGGTCAGTCCCCAAGAAGGGGATGTCCGCCAACTTGTGCTGGGTATCCGTCGAGAAGGTGGATATCCTCAGCCATGCCCTGCGGCGCCTGGCCACCGCAGCCACTACTGACCTGGCACAGGAATCACCTATGTCCAGAGCAGTCTGAAGCTGCTGCTTCACCACCGCCCTACCCTGGTCCCGCACCCGCCAGACCGTGGTCCGCAGGTCAGCCGGGAGATGAGGGAGCACCTCATCCAGGGAGCCCAAGAGAGCTTGGGAGAAATGTGACATCAGTGCAGCAGAGCTGGCCTGTCTGAGGCCTAGGGAGGACGCGGCGTAAACCTTGCGCCCGACATAGTCCATCCTTTTGGACTCTGTCGGGGGGGCCTATCCACATCCCGAGCGTTCACTGAACACTGGAAGACGTTATCGGTAACTAACCCCTCAGCGGAGGGGTGCTCCAAAAACCCGGGCAAAAAACCGATAGGGACAGCATACTTCCTGGCCATCCTGGCCGAGGGCGCAGGACAGGAAGTAGGCCGCTGCCAAAGCTCCAAGACTGGGCCGACACTGGCCTCAGCCACGGGGAAGGCCTCCGAGGGTGAACCCCCTCGGTCTAGGATCTCCGTCAGGGGATAATAGGCCTGTTTGGACATGGGTTCGAGCTGCATCCCGGTGAACTCCGAGATGAGCCTAAGCAAACCGAGGAAGGACGATGGGCTGTCATCCAAAGACCGGTCCAGGGAGGACTCCGGGCCCTCCCACCTGGGGAACACGGAGGAGTCATCATCGGACTCGCAAGGGTCTGCAAAGAGCTGCCTCAGGCCTGAGCCGCTCTTCACCTGCCGAGGGCGGGCAGGAGTGAGGGAGACCAACAACCTACGGGACAGGCCGTGACCCGACCGAGGTTCCACCATAATCGGTGGGGCAGCAAGATTTGGTCGAACAACCGGCCCAGAAGTGGGCACCTCGACTGCAGCGAGCGGCTGCATCGGCCATTCAGGCGGCAGCTGCTTGATAGACGGGGAATGAATCGGAGTCAATTGATTCCCGGACAACAGCAACTGCTGCCAAACACTCCTCGTAACGTCGACGCCATCTGCGTCGAAGCCTCTCCTCATCCGAGGAGGAACGGTGTTGCCACTTAACTCTGCACTGACTCAAGACCGCCGGCTCAGGAGAAGCTTGACCGAGACAGAGACCCAGATCCTGGCGAACCGGGTGGGTCTGGGAAGGAGAGGACACCCGCTTCCCTCGGCTCAGACAGAATGACAGAGGACTGCCGCACCAAACGCACAGGCAGAACCTCGGCCTCCACCGGGGAAACCGGCGAAGGGTTGATGGCTCTTGCAGTTGACCGCCCGGGTGACAGGTCGAGAGAAAACTCAACATCGACAGGAGTCTTGGCCGGCTGGCCCGACAGGGACACCGTGAAGCCAACGGCCTGAGCCGCAACCTCGACCGAAGTCGAAGGTCTGCAGTCCGGGGAAGGGGACCTCCCCTGTTACCACAAATGCCGATGATGTGGGACTCACCCTGCGACTCCCTAGACCTGGGCCGAAGGGCAAGTCCCGATGGCCCCTCTCCCTTCGTGGAGAGGGACTGGTGAAGCTCCTTGAATGAAGCCAAATGAGAGGAACTCAAAAAGAGCAGGATAAATGCTGCAACCAAGGAGGAGGGAGATGCAGCCTTGGCCGCCGCCTCCTCCAGGGAGGTAGAGAGATCGAGCTGCTCAGCCAACGCGGACACCGCCCGACGAGCCTCTATAGATTTTACCGGCGCGGAAAAATCCTCAGGGCGCCCAAGCCCCAAACGTGCCACAATCCTCCAGGGCGCTATCGAAGGCGCGCACAATTCGCAAACCTATGGTCATGGTCCAAGTCGAGGCAGCATACGCACGTGGAGTGCGGATCAGTCCTGGAGATATTCCGCCCGCCGGGAAACTAATTGTCCATTGCAGCCGCGAGGGAAAGACGACCGAAGTTTTAGAAAACTTCAGAACTAAATCCGGATGAACCGAAGAATCAGGAACCAGTCGAAAAACGCAGAGTGCTAAGGAGGGAACCTGAGCTGCCAAGCGATAAGGAAGATCTGACGTCATGGGGCGGAGCCGAGAGTTGTACCACCCGGGTGGGTGGGAGGACCCAGCTTGAAGACCTTCCAGCAAGATTTAAAGCAGCAAGGAACCTGCCAGATAGTGTGGATGAACATATCCATGTCCCTAGAAACTAACCTTACACTGCGGCTCAATCTCTATGGAAACCGCAAACACTATCCTGAAGCAAAATCCCCCGTCAATAAGCTGTTACCCTGCTGTCTTCTTGAGACAGAATTTTTCTTGTAAAGCCACTTACTATAGGCTACTTTTAAAATTATAACTACTAAATGTCAAAATAAAGGTAAAGATAATTATCTATCACTCACTGCTTGAAGTTTTAAATGATATGGAGATGGCAACACAATAAGTCAGCAAGGGAACCATTACATTTGTATTTGTAGAGACATTCCAAATGCTGAATTCTAGTGAAAAATTAGTAATGTTACTTGAACCTTCTAATCTAAATTATTTTCATTTCAATCCTAATGTATAAGATATGTTTCTTAGAAAGACAGTAGATCGTGATTTTTAAGTTTCCAAGCCTAGAAGTTACTGGAAGCAATGTGCACTGAGCAATGTCCCCAGAAAAGTGCTGAAGCAAAGGTTACATTGGAATGGCACTGGCAATAAAAAACAAAGCAGACCCTGAGGCTACAGATGACGTGGTGGTGGAGGGCTGAGGATTCTTGGAAGGGGAGCTAGGATGCAGCTTGCTGTCCTTCGGGAGGGCAGTTCTGGCAACATATTGGATTGTGGGGACTCTGGGGAGGGGGCTAGGGTACAACTTCCTGGAAATGGGGAGGGAGTAAGTAGCAAATTCGGTTTCAAATGACCCCCAAAATACACCAGAATGCACCAAATTTCAAGCATTTTCTGAGGGCCGCCTACGCCTCCAGATCCCTAGCCTATAGTTTACATTTTAGATCCTTTTATAGATAGGTCAGCCCCAATCTACATCGCTACTGGATTCTCCCCGGGTGCTCAGGACAGGGAAGTGGAAGGGATCTGCAGCTCAGCTCCACACAGCCAAAGTACGATCCCTTCCCTTCCAAAAACCATGGCTCTAAAAATTATAATTTATGCACAGATGAACTCCAGGACAGGTAAGGCTGCATACTGTGTTCTAAAGGACATTTAATGAAAATGATTTATTAAAGAGCACCTTCCTTGGCAAAGTGTTGTGCCATATATTAAAAAGACTGATGCAACATCATCAATAAAATTACCTTTGTGGATAACTTCCAAGATCAACTTTAAGGACGAACTAGGAACAGAAATGCTGTCTCTTAACTATTGTACACTTTTGTGCCCTGGGTACCGTTACAACACTATCAGTAGTTAGTAAAGCACAACTAAAGAAATGGTCACTTTAAATGTGCAATATAAGGAGTTCACCATTAGTGCAACAGGATTGGGGAAGACCTTGTCCCATTTGTTATGGGGAGAGTTAAAAGCAAGGCTCTATTCTGTGTTCTCCTTTTCTGTCATTGTCTCTGCTTTCTGACTGCACAATCAAATTTTCCTTCGGAACCAGAGGAACTAGCCACTCCAACAGATCCCAAAACTCTTCCCCCATGCTATCTCCCTGCCTTCTCTTGCTGTTTCGATCTGCAAATGTATATGGTTTATGTTTCATAGTTTCACAGCAAGATACGAATTCAGTAGGCAGTTAAGCCTTTTAATGAATTCGCCACCCATGACATCATAGGTGGAAGTCAATTTTTTTTTTATTATTTCCCATATAATGGTCTAGCCGTTGTTTAAAAACTTTTATATTTTTACTTTCAACCATCTGTTGTGGGAGAGTGTTCCAAATTTGGAAAAAAAAAAAAAAAAATTATTTTCATTTGTGAGGTGGCTGGACTTTCATAACTCACACGTGGCTTTGCCCCTCGTGAGTTATAGCCCTGCCTCCTCACTCATGGAAACTGGCATTTTTCACATGCCATTGTACATCCTCTATATACTTGTCCCAAACATAATTTGCGCCATTTTTTTTTGCACTTCCTGCCCCCGCCGCATCTTCACTCAGCACCATCAACAGTCACCACATGTCCTGCCCTGGTCGGCCCGGTGCATCCCTTCGCCAGGGGGCCCACAAGAAGGGAGATGGGGAAATCTGCTCTGGAGGCTACTCCCAGGGCTTCATGGCATGAGGGGACCCAAGCGACCACCATCCAGTCGGCCGAGCAGCATTTTTCCATTTTCCTCCCAGCCCATCCACCAATTTACTGGTCAGGCCGCAGTGGCATCCTAGGAACAGAGGTGTTCAGTGGCATGCCAAGGCTGCCAAGACTGCCTACTGCAAGCAACCACCAGGAGCTGTCTAGTAAGTGGTCCAGTGGACGTTCTTAATTCCCTCCCCACCAGTCTCCGCTTCTGATGTCCGAGTTTGGGGCATGAACCTGGGTTGCCAGCATGCCAAGCGAACTCCTATTGCTTGGCACTATGGAGCTGGCTCTACTCTATTGCTACATTCAAACGGTCTTAAAGACAGCAGTTGACAACTATGCAAAGTGTATAGCACTTTCAAATCTGTCACAATTCTGCCACTTTGTGGAGGGTGTACAATACTGTGTGCCAAGTAAGACAGTTAATGTGTATGTAAACCTTTTGAGGCATGCAGCCAAAAAGTTTTCTAATTATACAAGTACAATATATATGAAACACTTAGGGGTGTGCAAATTCGAACCAGCCAAAACACCTTGAATACTGGCCGTAGTCAACAGACAGACAAATACCAGGGTGTATTCGAGGAAATGGTCCCATATTCGATGAGACAGATCTCATGAGACCTCCTCAGCTAATCCCCAGGCTGCTCAAAGAGTTTTCCAATGCTTAACCATGCAACCTTGCCAGTGCAGACAGACATTCAGGCTGAAGGGAAGCAGTTTCCCTCTGTGAAAGTAGTAAGTGGAAAAAAATACATTTTTATACAAACTTATTTTGGACTCCTTTGTTTTGTTCTGAGACTGTGGCGCTCTACTTCAGTGACTGATTGCTTAAAGTGATTTACCAACTTCCCCCGATGTCATGTTTGCAGATCACCTTCCCTTCATTGAGTGATGCAAAGCTCAGCTGTCCTATAGTTAAGCATTAAATATATTCAGATGCTTAGTTTTTTAACATTTTTGTGCCACAGTTGTCTCTGCATGTTTTTTTCTTTGTTTGAAGTTCGCACATGAGCAATGCATCCACATGCATGCGTGACATCAGCACAGGGAAGGTGTTCCCACTGCTCGTTCATTCTTCTTTCCTGGACCCAGCGTCAATAAGTGCAGATCCAAAACTGAACTGGCAAAAATGACAGCTGATGACTAACGGTTTGTTATATTGGCAGCTGCTATACTTGCTTTTGGGATTGCAGAAGTGGTGATTTCTCCTGATTTTCAATTTTACTCATCTGACTAAGCTGTGTCCTAGGTCCATCGGTTCTAGGAACATCACAATCTACATTGCTTGAGTACAGTGTTACAGTTTTAATAAGTGCTGCAAGTTCATAATTATTACAAGTCTGTATAAAAAAAATTTTTTAACTGATTGGAGCTGTAATCTGTAGCACATTGGGACACAAAAGGACGACTTCTGAACTGGGCAGATCTATAAATTGAAGTAAGCTTTTCAGTATTGGTACATAGAGGTCTGTGTTAAATGGATGACTTTTTCAACAGTTCAGAATTGTAATGTGCAGCAAGAGTATAAGCACTGAGCTGCACAGTCCAATCCCAGGAGAACAGTGCAATAAACTGTTTAGTTTTGGCAAGTGCTGCTTCCAGTGTGATTGCTTCAGTAAACTGCCTTTGCTAATTTGCATTTCTGATTGTCACCATCATTATACACAGTTTATATTTTTTCTTGTGCTCTTGTGTTTTCTTGGGCTCATGCAAGCACCATAACACTGATCACCAAAGTATGCTTAGATGTGCATGAATAAACGTACATGGTGCACTGAACTGTTTCTCCAGCTTGCCAGCTCCTCGCTAAGTTTATAAATGAATGCAATAAAATCAGTTATATACTGTACATAGTTATACTGTACCTCAAAATTAAAAACACTTAGTTTTTTAACATTTTAACATAGTCTTTATTTATAATTAGGATTACAGTATCATTATATGTGCTCCAGAGCATCAGCAAAAGAAGAGACTGCAGTTGCCATCCTCTCCCGACACTGTGGTACCAATGTACGGCTTCTATGGTATTATATTGCAAAGTGTGCTAGTCAGTTCGGCATACTTAGGAAATAATGTCTGAACCAAAATATGGGCTACACAGCAATGAATGCAGGGAGTCTACACAATGCACCATGACATCGGTAAGGCATGGGAGACAGTACAGTGCAGCATCTGCTGTAGTTGCTGTACACTTTATGCATGTGCATCAGAGATCCACTGTAGTGGAAAAAATGAGAAACACAAATGGCTTGACACAGACCGAAGTGATAATGAAGTATGGTTACATAAGTGAGGAAAGGTGGTTCAAATACAGTCTAACACTTGAGTACCTACCGCAAGGATACGTCCCTTTTTGTAGTGGACCAATCAAATGGTACTTAGGCTATCTAAACATAAATGCTGTCTCTTTCTCCATGAGAAGGGTATTGGCAGTGTCATTTTTAACCTTGGGGGGTGGAGGACGATCACCGACTGTACTGTGTATTTTTTGCTCAATTCATAAAGCACCTGGAGGCACACATGTAGCGGCAATAAGCCAATGCCAGGATGGTATTACAGATGCTTATGCAGACACTAATGACAGCTGCAGTCTGTGTAGTTCCTGAGCGCTTAGAGGTAACAAAGCTGGTGCAATAGTTTGTAGTTTTAAATTTATAACATGCTGTAAACAGGGGAACCGGTGACTTCAACACATTACTCAGTCACTGATACCTCTAAAGGGGAAAGTACAAGCAGGGCCCCCAACCCCCAAACACACACATACACGGAGAAGAAAGCTATAGCATAGACCAGTTGGCACTAGGGCAAAGACAGACCCAAACAGTATAAATAATTTACAGATAATAAAAGTTTTATGCTGCAGCATTTTTCTAAGTGTATGTGCGCAGCTGGGGGGTTTGGAGTGGTTGGGGTACAAGGTGCCTACTTGTAATTTCCACCCTGTGCTCCATCAGAGTGAGTGACTGATAAATCAATTGGCGGGAGGTCACTACTAACTATTACCAGGTGAGGAATTTGGACAAATTGGATTTGGACAAATTGTGAGCCATTTATCCTGTTCAAGCAATGCTACCAGATTGAGCCATGCTCTCAGTGTCAAGCTGGAGTGGCCAACAACTCATTAGCATAGGGAAAGCAATTCCCCCCCCCCCAAAAAAAAACAAAACCAAAAAAGAAATATAGAAACCCAGGGTACTATCACTGGCACTTGTTGGGGCACATCGATGCTGGGAGTAACAGCACACACACCATACCTCGATTTTGCACAGTAAAATGACAGAAACCAAACCGTAGCACTAAGTAGCAAATTATAATATTAACAGTCTGTGTTGCTAAGTCTGCTCTCACTGCTGTACTGGAATGGACCGGAACTACTGCTGTGACTGCCTGAGCTACTGCCCACATCATTCTCGCTGCTGTCATAGGGTCATCCCTATGGGGATCTACTATGCAGTGGCTGTCCAATTGTGGCACTATGTCAGTGTCCAAAAGATCACTGTTAGTGCACGACAACATAATGCTTTCATCATCGGACCCTGAAAATGAACTGTTTGACATTGCTATTGTCGTGCTGCATGCTGCGACCAAGAGCTCTGTTATCAAGACAGAATTGCTGTGACCAAGAACTAATTTTAATTGCAGAGCACAGATCTCCCTGTGGTGACATTGCAAAGGTAATGCGTGTCAAAGGTCACCAAATACAGGCTGCAATACACAAAATGACACTTCCCGCGGTTTGTGAGGGTGAAAACCTGATTTAATTTGCTAAAATAGGCTATGCATCTATCAAAATACATTGCGAATCAGTTCTATATGCAGTCACCTTGCAGAAAAATGCGTTCATATATCAAAACTTGGTAAATCGCTTTAAAGGGGTTTTCTGATGTTTCGCAGATGCCTTTTTCGCATGGTATGCCATTGCCGCCCATGCTTCAGATGTTGAAGCTGCAATTGGTTTTGTTTTAAAAAAAAAAAAAAAAAAAGTCTGCCATAGTCTTTTTTTTTTTTAAGTTAGCAGCACTTTATTTCTGGCCACCCTCCAATTTGTGTGTGTCCCAGAACGATGTCATATAGGAGGACTATCAATGTTTTCCATACAGCAACAAGGAATTCTGGGTAAATTTCAAATTGGCTTAAATGTTACTCAGCGGTTCACTCCCTTATTTCGGTAGTGGTGACTGCAGTATAGCACTTAATATGTAGATATATTTATTTAAAAGCTTCACCAGAAAAGATATGCTGAGCAAATAAGCTCATTTCCAGATGCGTCCTGGGGTAGAAGGGAAAGGGGGTACACAGTAGGCACATATGTAGCAAGGCATTGAGTGTATAGTAAGAAGTTGTTTTCCAGTTTCTTTACTTGAGATGCCGACTCACATTTCTGTAGTGGCTTCAACAATAAAAGCTCTCGTATGTTTATTTTCAAAACAAGGCAGTGTATATAAGATCTAGCTGACAACATTTCTTTACTGAGAGATGTAGTCTCAGATTTCTGTACTGACCACAGAAAGTGCCAATTTTTATGTCTACCTAATCAGAGTCAGTCTATTTTGGTAGTGTTTACAGCAGTACAGTCTGTAGAAAAATTTCTGGAAAATGTTTTTGTGATGCAGGTAGGCCAAAAAGATAATTTACCAGTCTGTGTAGATATCTGACTTTTACTAACTGCTGGTGAAGTGACTGGTCTGAAGAGACAGCTCCTGTCAGAATGTGGGAGCTTGATGATACGTTTCTATGTTTATGTTATAGGGCCTGAATGACCTCAAGTAGTTCAGGAGTGTAATTATGGATCAGAATACTTTTCTTTGGTGTCAGGCTTATGCTAGGAGTCCAAAATTGTGAAAGAAAAAGGATGCCTGCAGGTTTAAATTTGTGAAGGGGGAGGGATGGGAGAAGAGGCTATAGAAGGGGCCCGATAAAGGAGGGACTCTGCCTCCACCCCCTTGGGGAGCTGGTGGGATGTCGGAAAAGGCCCTCTGATAAGGTGCAGATGGGGAGGATGGAATCCCCATGGGGACGTGAGCTGGGGAAACGGGAGTATAGGGAAGGGATGGAAGGTAGTCCTGCTAAATGCCAGGAGCTTAGGCAATAAAATACCTGAGCTTCAGCTGATGCTAGCTGAAGAAGAGGTGGATGTGGCAGCTGTCACCGAGACCTGGGCCACCGCAGGGCACAACTGGGACCTGAACCTGGAGGGTTACACCATGTTCAGGAAAGACAGGAGGAGAGAAGGAGAGAGGGGCAGCAATAATAGTCAAAAACTGCATTGACATAGGAGTGGAGGAGGCGTAGGGAACTCTGGTGGCGATTTGGGTCACCTTGATAACAAAGGGGGGGGCAAGAGAGTGAAAACAGGAGTGGTGTACTGACCCCCTGCGCTAGCAGAGAACTGGAGGAGAGTCTGGTGGCAGATGTTGGGAGACACTGCAGCTTGGGGAAGGGTGGTGGTGGGGGATTTAAACATAACAGGAACGGACTGGGGGACTAGGACATCCTCAGTGGTCAGGGAACAGAGGTTGTTGGATGTCTTTCAGGACACGTTCCTAACCCAGCATGTGGGGGACCCGTCCAGGGAGAAGCAGATACTGGATGTGGTCCTGGCAGACCGTGACCAGACTGGAGGCCTTGAGGTAAGGGACCCGTTGGCGGGGAGCGACCATGCCACGGTCTGGTTCTGCATGGACCCAGGAGGGGTAGAAGGCTGCAAAAAAATGGAGGTAACCAACTTTAGGGGGGCAGAGTTCAAAAAAATGTGAATGATCCTTAAGGAGCATTTGGATGGGATTAGGCCAGACATGACAGTAGGTGGGAAATCATCAGGAAGGGGGCGCAGGATGCTACCAGCACCTGTGCAAGAGTGAGACGCAAATGCGGTAGGGCCCGAAAATCATGCTGGTGGACCAGGGAGGTTCAGGAGGCAGTGAAGGGAAAAAGCTGGAAGACTGCTATATTGCAGAGAACACAATCACACTCATTTTTCAGAACTGGAAGCCTAGAAAGGCATAATATTGATTGGGACCTGTGAGGAAGGTTTGAAATAGTTTTACTGATATACTTTCATTTTTGCTTATTTGAATTACTAAAGGCTTGCAGGATTCAATTTCAGGAGCGTTAATTTTTAAGCAGGGGGAGTATACTACTGAATTTGCTTTTGACTGTGTTAGATCACTGGAGTAGAGACCTAGCATTTGTAAGGATATTTTTGCACCTTTTAGAATTGTACTTTGGCTGAGGTTTGATTTAATTATTATTCTGGGTTCAGTGGAGGGATTGTGTATTCAACCCAAACCGAGCAGACTATCTTCACAAAAAGGCGTGCTTACCCACAGGTGACACTAGTCAGTCAAGGGTTTCTGGGTGGTGTTTTTCCAGTACTGCTTTGGAAATTAGGAGTTTAAACCCAGAGGGATTGAAATAATGGTTTACCGTTTCTTTCCTGGTGCACAGCCGACTTGTTGCTTTCAGAGCACAAATCGTCAGGCTGTATTGGTGCTGGGAAGGTTTACAGTTGTGGCCAAAAATATTGGCACCCTTGCACTTTTTCAAATAACTCAATTTCCTCTAAACATAAGCTGAAATTAACAGTACAATATTTGGTCTCCATAATTATTTCTCTGTTAATATTACAGAACCTTTGTTTTTGATTCAGAATTTAATATATCATTTTAAATCAGAAAATGAAAAGAAATGGCATTGACAAAATTATTGACACCCTAGACTTAAGATTTGGTAGCACAGCCTTTGGTCAGAATAACTGCAATCAACTGCTTCCTATAGCCATGGATGAGCTTCCTGTACCTCTCTACAGGCAGTTTGGTCCACTCTTCCTGTGCAAACTGCTCCAGTTCTCCCAGATTTGAAGGGTGTCTTCTCCCAACTCCTGTTTTCAGATCTCTCCACAGGTTTTCAATGGGATCTGGACTCATTGCTGGCCACTTTAGAACAGTCCAGCATCTTGTCTTATTTATTTAGTTTTTGTTGACTGGGTAAGTGCACTAGACAAATCCTGCCTATTTTCAGGCACGACCAAGGGGAGGGGATACAGATGAATGTCAACTGACATTGAACCAGATTAAGCTGTTGGTATTTTTTAGTGAATGAGGGAAATTTGGCCCGGAAACCGGGGAAATTCCCCTACTCTTTTCGATAAGTGCCATGGGATCTTTAACATCCACCTGAACTACCACCAATCCAGGCAGATGGGACCTCGGTTTTAACGTCTCATCCGAAAGACGGCACCTCAGAAGTGCAGCACCCCTCTCATGCTGCACTACAGTGTCAGTACTGGGATATTGACCCAAGTGCCAGATGTGGGAACTGAACCCACAGCCCTCTGATCTCCATTCCTGGGTGCTTTTTGAAGTGTGTTTGGGGTCATTGTCCTGCTGGAAGACCCAATACCTTCGACAGAGACCCAGCTTTCTGACACTGGGTTCAACACTGTGCTCCAAAATGGCCTGGTAATCTCCAGATTTCATGATGCCATACCATACACACGTTCAAGGCACCCAGTGCCAGAGGCAGCACAGCAACCCCAAAACATCACTGAACCTCCTCCATGTTTGACTGTAGGGAAGGTGTTCTTTTCTTTGAAGGCTTCATTTTATTTTCTGTAAACAGAGATGATGTGCTTTACCAAAAAAGCTCTAATTTGGTCTCATCTGTCCACAGGACATTCTCCCAGAAGGATTTTGGCTTGTTCAGGTGTGTTTTGGCAAACCCCCATCGGGCTTTCTTATGTCTCTCTCTCAGCAGTGGGGTCCTCCTGGGCCTCCTACCATATAACCCCCTTTCACCGAGTTGGCGACGGATGGTGCGAGTTGAAACTGTCCTACCTTGTGTCTGAAGGTCAGCTTGAATCTGTTTGGAAGTTGATCAAGGTGCTTTCTCCACCATTCGAACAATCCTGCACTGTAATCTTCGATCAAGTTCTCTCTTGCGGGCCATGTCCAGGAAGGTTGGCTACAGTGCCATGGGCTTAAACATCCTGATAACATTACGTACGGTGGAAACAGGAACATCAAGGTCTCTGGAGATTGATTTGTAGCCCTGAGATTGTCCATGCTTGGCTAAAATCTCCTGTCTGACCTCAGACAATTCTCTGGCTGTCTCTTTTCTCCATGCTCATTGCGGTACACACAGTGACACAAAACAGGAGAATGAGTCCTTTTCTCTATTCAAACTGGTTGAATGAGTGATTTTTATATTGCAGGCACCTGCAACTCACCACAGGTGAGTTCAATTCCAAAGTGAAGGAGAATCACCTGCTTGAAATCTAATTATTTCTAACTACTTCTAAAAGGTGCCAATAATTTTGTCCAGGCCATTTAAGGATTTCTGTGTGGAATAAGCTAAGACTTACTAAATTTTTCTGCTTTGTGTGTTTTATTCCAATGCAAACCAAAGAAATACATATGTGGATACCAAAATCTGTTTTACTTTCAACAATTTTGTGGAAGGAATGGTGCATTATTAGAAAAAACTGCAGGGGTGCCAATATTTTTGGCCACAACTGTACCTGTGTTTGACTTTTCTCTGTTTAGCAGGGCGATTTCTCTGTTAACTTGTGTACGTTGTCTTGGTGACAGGAAGGGCAACACTCATCGTAGCAGTGGGTCAGAGCTTTCAGGCGACTGTTTCAAAGGGCACAATTTGAGCCCAAATACCCCTTCCCCTCACCCCTTCCACTCCTGGTAACATTTCCTTTATACCAGGGGTTCTGACATTTCCTCAAACGGGGAAGGTTCATACCACTGTCATATCCTTTCCTGAACACTGCACTGACAATACAAGTGTACACATTATATAATATACGTATACTTACATAACAAAATAACTGGAATGAGAGAGAAAGAAAAAAACTTGCACAGGATAAACAGGAAGATATAGACATGTGGGGAGTAGTGCTGTGGGGCAGCAATCTTCTGGGAGACTTTCTGGAGGCTCAGATGCTGCCCTATTTGCAGGCAACACTCTGCCCTGAGGGAGGAGACTACCAGTCTTCAGGCCACACTGGACAGTAGTAAGGGAACCTCTCCCACCCAGGGAGCACTAGGGCCACCACCACTGCCTCAGAGTGTGCCAAGACAGCGCAGCAGTTGGACCACAGTGGGCTCAGGGAGGGTGAGGGTGGTGGAACAGAGTCACACCCAGCCAGCTGTACCACTCCACAACCCATACACCATTCTGGGGGAGCATAGTTTCCCTCTGGATGCACCCACAGAGGAGACTATGGAGGTTGTGGACAACTGTCACAAGGGGAGGCCCACAGGAAGGAAGCAGAGGACACCACAGGGAAAGGAAGCAGCTCCTGGCGGGGGACTCAATTATTAGGAGGGATAGAACTTGGGGGAGCAGGGGAAACTGAAGTAAGATGCCTTCCTGGAGCCATGACTTGGGACAGGAAGCGCATCCTCGGGATCACGAGAATAGCTGCACGGGAGACTGAGCTGGACATCACTGTCCACCTAGGTACAAATTATTTGGCTCAACATGAGATTAGAGCAGCGCAGGAGGACTTTGTGGGGTTGGGGAGGGGCCTAAGACAAGTATCACACAGTATCCTTCTCAGAGGTGCTGCCTGTTTATGGCATGGGTGAGGCGAGCGTACTTCGCACCATGCGATTCAATGAATGATTGAAAAAAAAATTTGGTGTGTAGCACAGGGGCTTGGCTTTACTGGGGACTGGGGTTCCACTTGAAGGGATACCAGCCTATACTGGCAGGATGGTCTGCATCTGTCCAGGAAGGGAACAAGTCTTCTAGGCAATTGGTTTAAATGCTTCATTGGCAAGCTTTTAAAACTAGTCGGGGGGGGGCGCACTGATAACAGCAGGGAATTCCCAGCCTCCCCATACAAAACAGGGTACTAAATGAGGAAACGACCAAGGTAGAAAGGTCAGTGGGGGATGTTGCTACAAGAGGTAAAGCCATCAAAAGATGGAGAGCAATGAGTATCAATGCCCATAGTCTGGGTAGCAAGCTTCCAGAATTAGTAGCCTTGATGGAGGAGGAACATCTGGATATTGTGGCAGTCACAGAAACATGGTACACACAGAACCATGACTGGGACGTGAACATACCAGGATACACTATCTACAGGTGGGACAGGGAGGGAAAAGGAGTAGCAGCAGCAGCTCTCTACATAAGGGAGAGAATCAAAGCAACAGAACAAAAGGGTAAACAGGGAGGAGAGTAAGCACTGTGGGTCAATTTGGAGACAGGCAATGGCACCACAATCCCCACAGGGGTTGTATACAGACCCCCCTCTCAGGAGGAGGAAATGGACAAGGAAATGATTGAAAGTATACTTACAATGGCTGAAAAAAAGGGGAGAAATTGCTGATGGGGAATCTAAATATGCCAGAAGTTAACTGGAGTGCAGTTGCAGCAGCCACTTCTAAGAGTGGGGTTATTCTAGATGCCCTATGGGGGGCATGCCATAGACACCTAGTACTGGAACCCACTCAAGAGGGAGTAATCTTAGACCTGGTACTCTCAAATGGAGATGGAGAGGATCACAGATGTAGAAGTGGGTACCCATCTGGGAACTAGAGACCATCGAACAGAATTGTTAATGATAAACACAGCAGTAGAGTCAAGCTATACAAAGGCAAAAGTACTGGACTTTAGGAGGGCTGACTGCCAAAATGGGTGAGTGCCTAAGGAATGCACTAGCAAATGGGCAGGAAGGAGGGGTGGAAGAACAATGGGGAACAACAAAAAATTACTCACCATAGTAATATTTTTTCTAATGGATTCTTGCTGTATTCAGACATAATGCAGTTAGCCCCAGCACTTGAACTGCCCTGGAAAGGAAAGAGTTAACTCTATGCAGAAGCATAGAACGTTAAGCTCAAGCTCGGTTTTCAAACCTCTGTCTGTGGTACTTCCCAGTGTAACCGTCAGATTCTTACTACTTAATATACTAAAGTATGGAAATTGTTCAAAATATAGCCAAAGGGCAAAATGTTTCTTTTTGGGCCCCCAAAGACTCAAGTCGAGAACCCAAGAAGGAAATGTAGTGACAATATTTAAGTAAAACACCAGAAAAATAACATCTACCCCACCCAAGAGGGAGGGTACAAGGTACACTCCTGAGGTGCAACACTGTACCTGCCAGCCCACTTCCTAAAACCTGGTTCTGAGAGGGGAGGTCTGAATACAGCAAGACTGCATTAGAAAAAACAACATTACTATGGTGAGTAATTTTTTCTTCAAACAACATGAAGTCTTGCTGTATTCAGACATAATGCAGACTACCAAGCAGTTCCCTATGGAGGAGGGAATGCAGAACAGACTTTTGGAAGAGGCTCTGCAGTACTGCTGTACCAAACCTAGAATCACTCCTAGCCTGGAAGTCCAGGGAGTAATGCTTGGGGAAAGTATGTACTGTTTTCCAGGTGGCTGCTTTACAGATCTCTAACAAAGGTATATCTCTGGCTGCAGCTACAGAAGCAGCTGCACCCCTGGTCGAGTGAGCCTTCAGGCCTGAAGGGGGCATCCTACCCAACTTGTTATAACAAAATTGTATACAAGAAACAATCCACCTGGCAACAGCTCTTAGTGGCAGGCTTACCTTTCCCCACTTCACCATAAGTGAGAAACAATTGAAGACAGTCATTTCTATGTGCCTTAGTATGGTCACTATAGTAGCAAAGGGCCCTCTTAAAATCCAGACTGTGTAACCTTCTTTCACCTGAAGAAGAATGGTCAGTGGAAAAAAAAAAAAAAAAAAAACACAGGGAGAGAGATAGAGTGGTTCAGATGAAAATCTGAAACCACTTTGGGCAAGAACCTCCTATCGGTTCCGAGGACCACTTTGTCCCTATGGATGGAGATGAAGTCAGGTTCCACCGAGAGCCTGTAACTCACTAACTCGCCTGGCAGAAGCAATAGCCAACAGTAACACAGTTTTCCATGTCAAGTACGTCAATTTGGCCAAAGACAGAGGTTCAAAGGGTGGCTGCATTAGCTGAGCTATGCAGACATTAAGATCCCAAGGCGTCGGAGTGGGCTCCCTAAAGGGAGGGTTAATGTGAATCAGACCTTTGAAAATCTTTCTGAAAACAGGATGAGATGCCAAGGAAGAGCCCTTCCCTGCTGAGAGGAATGCAGACAGCTGCTAGATGAACCTTCAGAGTGGCAGGCCTAAGAACTAAACCACTGAGATGAACTAGATAGTCTAAGGTTGTGGAAATGTCTGCGGAATCGGGCAGGATGCCTTTCTGAGAGCACAAAATACTGAACCTTTTCCATTTGGAGTTGTAAGTTTTTTTTAGTGGAAGGTTTCCTAGATACCTTCAGAATATCCAGAACTCCCTGAGAAAGATGTAGAGCTGCATATTCTAACTCTTCAAGAGCCAGGAATTGAGATGGAGAGACTGGAGACTGGGGTACCAGATCGGCCCCTGGGAGAAGGACAGGATATTGTATGTCCTGGGCAGAGACAGGGGACGTGACACTGACAAGGACAGCAGTAGAGGATACCAAGGCTGCCTGGCCCAATCTGGAGCCACCAGTATCGCTGTGCAGGGTTGAGTCCTGATCTTGATCAGAACTCTGAACAGCAGAGGGAAGGCATAGAGAAACCTGCCCTTCCAGTCAAAAAAATAAGAGCATCCTGGGGAACCGTCCCCAGGACTAGAGGTCAGCAACAAGAGAGAGGAAATTGATTGCCTGGTGCTGCAAAGAGATCCATCTCTGGAGTGCCCCACCTAGAGAAAATGACCATCAGAATGTGAGGATCCAGAGTACCATTCGTGGTGTCCCTGTGAAATTCTGCTCAGAGCATCTGTTAGTACGTTGTCCTTCCCTGGAAGGCGGACTGCTACCAGAGAAGTCTGAAGAGAACAGGCCAGAGACCACAGCTTCATGGCTTCTGTGCACAAGGCCGAGGACCAAGTGCCTCCCTGCTTGTTGATGTACCACATTGTAGTGGTGATGTCCGTTCTGACTTGGACCACCTTGCCCTTGACTGAATCAGAGAACCTCTGCAGGGCTAGGAAAACTGCCCCTAGTTCCAGGAGATTGATATGAAGGAGAGACTCCTGTGGAGACCAGAGCCCTTGAGCTGTCAGGGCTCCCCACCCTAGGAGAGAAGCATCCATAGTTAGAACTATCGATGGGACTTGAGGGAGAAATGGAACCCCTTGTCTGAGGTTGTCCTGGTTCAGCCACCACTGGAGAGCTTGGACAAGAGTCGGAGTCACTGGAAATCAGTTTGGTAAGTGAATCCTTCTTTTGAGACCAAAAAGACCTCAAATGAAACAATGTCCCTCATCTGGAACCTTGCTCCTTGCACCACTGCCGTGGAAGCTGCCATGTGGTCCAGGAGCTGGAGGAACCGTCTTGCTGGCAGGAGACCAGAGGTCAAAAGGAAGAAGAGAGATCCACTAGGGCCTTTACCCTTGCCAGGGGAAGGAAGGAAGGCTTTTGCTTGTACAATGTCCAACTCTATGCCTATAAAGGTGAGAAGTTGAACTGGTTCGAATACAGACTTTGGAAGACTGAGAAGAAAGCCCAGGGAGCTGAGTAGGTCCTGGATAGTTTGAAGAGCTGACTTGACCTGTAAAGGTGACTGAACCACTAAAAGCCAGTCATCCAGATACAGGAAGATGGTGATACCCTGTCTTCTGAGGTAAGCCACCACTACTGCAAGGCACTTTGAACACCCTTGGCGCTGATGTTGGGCCGAATGGCATGGCTCTGAATTGATAATGGCCTGAAGGCAACTCGAACCCGGGGTATTTTCTGTGGGAGCACCTGATAGGAGTATGTAAGTAGGCATCCTTCAGGTCCAGAGATGCTAGCCAATCACCTAGCCTTAGAAAGGGATGGATTGTTACCAGTGTTCCACATTGTGTGAAAATATAGAGCGGTGGTAATGGGGAGGAGCCACAGGGGATGGGGTCACTAGGGGTGGAGCTACTGGTGGGCGGAGTCAGTCGGGATGCAATAAATGCATAAGAAACAAGAAATAAGAGTAATGATGATGATCTGGGAGCCTCCATAGTGTGCAGTAGCAAAAGAAAAGTGCGATTAAACATAGTGGACAACCTCTGCATTCTAGTTGCAGGCCAGGCAACAGTTTGAGAGAGTCTTGACATTTTGGTGCGGCCATACTACAACTCTTTACTAGTGCCTGCAAGGCCAAGATCCAATCTTCGGTTTCGCAGTCCTGCCCAAAGAGCTGCAGCTTCCAAATAAGGGAAACTGTCAACATCAGGGCCCTCAATTGAGATAAGTATAAGTGCATTTAGCACACTGGCACTTAAATCTATTTCGTTCCTGCGTTTTTATTTGATTCAGTGAAGAAAACCCCCTCTCACAATCTGCAGTTGACATTGGTATTATCATTGCCAGTTCTGCCAAAGTAGATATGTTTGGATACAGGTCTACTTACTTAGCAGTTAGAGCGTGCAGCACATCAGAAATAGTCTTAAAGACCATCTTTTCCATGAACATGAACTACGCAGGGAAACCCATTCCAGTGCAGAAGCATCTACATCCACAACAGTAGCATACTGACCAAGAATAATCTAAAGCAGGGGTTCTCAAATGGTGAGGCCAGCCTCCTTGGGGAGGCCCCAACCTGTTCCAGGGGAGGCTCAAGCAAGTCTTGAAAAAGTATTATATTTCAGTTTTGAACTTTAAAGATTTTGTGTGAAGGGATAAGGCAAACTGAAAGAGGATAACAGTAGGTGAATTTATGTGTTTATTCACAAGTCTGTGACCAGGGAAGGCACTGTACACTGAGTCATGGCTTATTTCAGGTGTACCCAGGGAAGGTGTAGTGAGAGAATGCAATTCAAAATGTAATTGCAAACACTCAGGCAATGCAAAATGAATAAACATGCAAAAAAATTCAGAACAATAAACTAACAATGCAAGGAGCAATGATCAATTAGACTGGCAGCAGAATTGTCCAAATACAAGAGTTAACCATACAGGTACTAGGAATAAGAGCAGGAGGGAGAAAAATGATCCCTGAGAAGTTGCTTAAGAGCAGGGGGAGAGGTAGAGATTGGCAGGAAGGTTATGCCAGATAGAGGGGAAACAGAAAAAGCAGTCTGACCCATGAAGGTATGGCAGTAAGGGGTAACAAATTGTTCAGAGTCAAAATATTGAAGCAAGTAGGTTGTCCTGTTGGGGGAGGAGGGGTTACAATAAGCTTAATAACATGACAGCCAGCTTTGCAAAGAGGTTTCAATTTATTCCTGATGTACTGTGAAAAGTAAGCTATTTTTCTATGGGGAGGCCCAAAAATATTTCAGTATTTTGGGGGGAGGCTCAAGATCTTTTCCATGGCTAAGGGGAGGCTCACTATGACAAAGTTTGAGAACTGTTGATCTAAAGGCTATCCCTACCATACCCTTCCAGCTCTTCAATATCACCTTCCGGTATCATGCTGGGGTCAAAGATACTGAACGCATCCAAAAGTTCTGTGCTTGGAAACCTTTGCTCAATTTGAGCAATTAGGGCCCTAATAAAGTTGTCATGCACAGAGGTTCTGAAACAATTTAACTGTGGTTCGCTAAATGGCAAGTTTAGGCCATTATCATTCAGGAGTACTAGTTCAGGCGAAAAACGGAGGAGAAGTACTGACCAGGTACCAGTACGCATGCCCTAAGAATCTCTAAAGTAGAATGTAAATGCCTCTCTATACGAGTAAAATTCAGAGCTGATGTCTGACAGCATTTAAATAAGATGCTAAAGAGTGGAAGTATGTCACATCACGCATAAAATGGAGAAAAACCCCCAGTTTTCCACCATTTTTACTAGGCCCACAGCTTGAGGATCATGCCTTTCAGAAGCCTCTCTATGCAAGGACACAACAACGGATGGGAAAATCTTCCTTAGTGTGTCACATGCTGAATCATGGGACAAACCACCTAGCTGCTTTTGCCTGTTTAGGCTTTAAAACAGGGTTTTCCATTGCCTGCTGAATTTCTTTCAGGGCAGCCATGCGAACAGCAGAATTTTCATATCATCTGTGTAAGTGATCTAGTGTTTGATTAAACTTTTTAATGGCGTTCACTTGCAACCACGTGAACTGAATTGTTCTGATGCCTTTTTATAGCATCTTCTCTGAATGTCTTGCACCCACTGAGTACCCACACTGTTCTGGATTTGGACATCTGTTTATATTTTATGCAAAATGCACAAAACATGCCATCTTTTTCTTTGTACTGTAACCAACAGTATTTGTTAAGCCAGCCAGTATAAAAGCCTGTTGCTCTATGCTTCTCTAGAGGTGTTTTTTTCTGTATTACAGAGGGAGGTGCAGGGAGACTCTTGGACATCGATAACGACTGGACCAACTGGCACGGTGATTTTACGACTCATCTTGATCAGGATGTTTCCGTTTCAGCGTTAATTTGAAGACAAAGTTAGTTTCTGCATTGTGGATTATTTCAATAAAGCTTTTTCCTAAGTGTGTTGTGTGTTTATTTTGTCAGTAAAACAGAATGAGAGTTTGATAATGGCAGGACAGGGACCGGCAGACCCACTGGACGCATTGTTTGGATTCCTGTTTTGTTTTCCCCTCACACACAAGTTTTTAAACAACAATCAGCACACAGAATGCCGTAGAAAGGAACACGCATATTGGCAGGACAGGGACTGACAGACTGGTCACAGCAATGAAGCCCTGTTCCCCCCCCACAAGTTTTTTTTTTTGTGGTAAACAAAATTTAGCACACACAGAATGCCATAGAAAGGAACACACGTACTGGCAGGACAGGGACTGAGACTGGTCACAGCAATAGAGCCCTGTTTTTTTTTTCCCCTCACACAAATATTTTCTCTGTTATCAATTTTATGTCAGAGTAGTTAGGAAGAAAACACCCACACACAAGTTAGGAGAAGACAGTGCACGTTATGAAGAACAGGGACAGTTCAAAGTCAGTATAACAAAAGTTAGATCATGGAAATCCCCCTGGCTTGTTTTTTTGATACGATGGTTACATTTTTGTTAAACTGTAAGACAGGTAGACTATGATACAAGTTTTAGAAGGCAAACATCTCAGATAGGTACTAGTCAAGAAATGAGTGTAGTGGCCACAAAACTATATGTGGGTGTTAGTGGCTAGAAACAATAATCCCTTAGGTCTTGATATTTTTTTTGGGTGGGTCAACACAGGCAGACTCCTGCTTCAAGTGTTTCCTCACCACAACTCTAGGCAAATACCTCAGATGGGTACTAGTCAAGAAAGGAGTGTAGTGGCCACAAAACTATCCAATCCAAATCCTGTTCCAAGTATCTCACCACCACCAAAACTCTACAATACTGTGCACTTTTTTTGAGCCACACCAATACATAAAATTTTTTCCTTAATACAGTTAACTTCAATAGCAAATGAACAGAGCTGCATGGGCAGTCTGTTGAAGAGACCATGCGATCTCCCTCCCCCCTCCACACACACACACACACACCACCCTTCCCTTATTGCAGACTTGTAAATAGTTATTTTCCTGAGAAAACTCAGAAAAAAACCCTATTTTTTATTATAGTTTTGCATGAAATTAAGCTGGCTGCCGACAGAATTTCAGTCACAATTGCCAACTCTGTCTCGTCAGAAACTGTAGATCCTTATGATTTCCACCACACAAAACGCAATGGCAAAAAATAAAGTGGCAGCAGACTACCGAGATGGGACTTACCCCAGTGGTGTAGCTGCTCCACTGATAGGGTGTCTGTGCCATCACTCCTCGAGCATGTTCCCTCACTGGATCCTGCGTTTTGTTCTTTCAGTGGTCATCTGACACACCAGAAGATATCCCTTGTGATTGCAGAGAGACCCAACTGCATCGTCCATTACTGCAGCTGCGCACATACACACATATCGTGCCGGATTCCATTTGGCTGGTTCTCTCTTTGTTCTCGCGCATGCAGAGTTTCCTCAATGCGCAAGAACGCTGCCCCATGTTGCCAAACGACCACTCCTCCATGTACCCGTGCGCGTGCGCAAATTTGAGCATGACAATGGATTTAAAGTGACAACCACAATTAAAGTAAGAGCGGTGGTCAGACAGTTTGAGAGGCGGCATTCTGAAATAGAGCGGCAGCTCACCTCTCACTTTTAATGAATGGGGAACACTGGTTACGATTTTGAATTTGGGCTTTGAAATGTGTTTATTCAGATACCTTGGGTCTAGGATGGATCGCCACTCCCCTGTTTTTTTTGGGGGTAAGGAAGTAAATGGAATACATTCCTTTTCCCTTGTGCTGAGTAGGAACTTTCTCTATAGCTCTGAGAGCTAGAAGAGAGGAAACCTCTGCCTCTAGGGCAAGGGTTTCTGAGTGATGCAGGTGGAAAAGACTTGGTGCTTCTTTTTGGAAATTTTTTGAAGCCGAGGGCCAGTCTCTGGCTTACTACTTCCAGGACCCTCTTGTCTGTGGTTACAGGCTTCCAGGCCTGGAAGTAGTAAGCCAGCCTGCCTCCTACTGGAAATGGGGAGTCGACCCGGGCTGACACATCAGGGTGTCTGCTTGGCAGGAGACTTAGACTGAGAGGAGGAGGGAGCAGCCCTGCTCATCCCCCTCCTGCCCCTCCCTCTGAAGAACCCCCTCTGTGGGAAGTGAGAGGAGGCCTGGGCTTGGTAAAAAGGCCTTTGAAAGGGACTGCTCCTAGACTGCTGCTTGTGCGGAGTGGCTTCCACTTTTTTTTTTTTTTTTAAACACCAAAATAAAACACAGTCACTACCCATCTACATACTACCTGTACCGTAGACAGAGGCTGGAAATCCGAAAATAACAAAAAAACATGCAGTTTAAACCAAACGCTTTTTCTTTTACCGAGCATAGTACAGGAACTCTCCGGAGCCACTTCACTATTAGGCTTAGTAAAGAAGCCGAAGGTTACCCTGGGATGTACCAAAGACAGAGGTTTGAAAACAGAGCTCGAGCTCAACATTCTATACTTCTGCATAGAGTTAACTCTTTCCTCTACGGGGCAGTTCAAGTGCTGGTCTAACTACATTATGTCTGAATACAGCAAGACTTCATGTTTGAATCAAAACTGCCATCAGAGGCAACAAGCCTTTGTGTGAAGCAAATAAAACAAAAGGATGTAAGAAACCACTATGGTTCTCAAAGGAGGTGGCAGAAAAGGTTCAAGAGAAAAAGAAAGAATTCAGGAAGTACAAGGAATAACAGAAGGAGCAGGACAGAGAACTGTATCAGTTAAAGGAAAAGGAAGGTGGGAAGGCAGTCAGAGACAGCAAAGGCCCAAACTGAGGTAAAGATAGCCAACTCAGTTAAAAAGGGGGATAAAACCTTTTACAGGTACACCAGGGAGCGAAGGAAGATCAACAGAGGGATAGTGAGGCTTAATAAAAGGGAAGGGGGGGGCAGAAGGTGACTCTGAAAACGCAGAGATACTAAAATATTTTTGCTCAGTATTCACAAACTAAGAGGGGGAGGTATCTAAACCAAACAGAAACACTCTGGATACAGGAGTTGATACCAGCCCATTTACAGAAGAAAGGGTTCTGAAAGAACTCTTAAAGCTGAAGGTGGACAAAGCAATGGGGGCCGATGGGATTCATCCCAGAATTCTAAAAGACCTAAGGGTAGAACTAGTGACACTACTGACTACCCTCTAACAAATCATGGGAGGATGGGGTGGTACCCGAGGACTGGAGGAGGGCAGATGCGATTCCACTTCACAACAGTGGGGGCAGGGCAGAAGCAGGAAACTACAAACCTGTTAGTTTAACCTCAGTGATAGGGAAAATGATGGAATCACTTCTGAAGGAAAGAATTGTTGAGTACCTAGAGGCCAGAGTAGCACAGGACCCAAGGCAGCATGGACTCACAGCAGGAAGGGCATGTCAGACGAATCTAATAGATTTCTTCGACTGGGTGACCAAAGTAGTAGATCAGGGAGGGGCTGTGGACATGGCCTACCTAGACTTTAGCAAGACATTTGACACAGTCCCACACAAAAGATTAATATACAAGTTAGCCAGCCTGGGAGTGGGTCACAAGGTGGCAGCCTGGGTAAAGAATTGGCTGGAGAATAGGACACAAAGAGTAACAGTAAATGGAGTCCACTCTGAAGAAAGGGAGGTTACCAGTGGAGTGCCGCAGGGTTCAGTACTAGGACTGGTCCTCTTTAATGTCTTTATAAGCAGCACTGCAAAGGCACTGGAAGGAAAACTATGTCTCTTTGCAGACAACACAAAGATCTGCAACAGAGTTGATACACAAGGTAGGGTGGAAAGGATGAGAAGGGACTTGGCAACATTGGAAGAATGGTCAAATGTATGGCAGCTTAGATTCAATGCTAAGTGATGCATGGTAATGTACCTGGGAAACAAAAACCCAGGGGAAGAGTACACAATTGGGGGGGGATGAGATACTAACAACAACAAAAATGGAAAGGGACCTGGGGTAGTCATATCAGATGACCTAAAAGTGGGCAAGCAATGTGAGAGGGCAGTAAGGAGGGCTGGGGGGATACTGGGATGCATAGGGAGCAGCATCACCAGTATAAAACTGGAAGTTGCTATCCCTCTGTACAGACAGCTGGTGAGACCCCATCTGGAGTATTGCGTGCAGTTCTGGAGACCCAATCTTCACAAAAACAAACAGAATGGAGGCAGTCCAGAGGAGGCCAACTAAAATGGTGCAGGGTCTGCACCGGAAGACATGCAAAAGAGACTTAAGGAGCTTAATATGTATAGCCTCAAGGAGGGGAGAGGACATGATAGAAACTTTCAAGTACCTCAAGGAAACAACAAAGTCCAAGAGGTAGCATCTTTCAGAAAAAGAGGTGTGCAAGAACAAGGGGGCACAATTTGAAGGTTGGGGGGGGGGGCGCGGCTCAGAGGTAATGTGAGGAAGTATTTTTTTCACAGAGGGTTGTGGATGCATGGAACGGCCTTCTGGAGGAGGCTGTGGAGTCAAAAACAGTGGTGGAATTAAAGAATGCATGGGACAGTCATAAGGCAATTCTAGGTGGTGGGGGTAGGAAGAAATAGGCTGTTGGTTAACTAGGATCTGCAGCTCATCTATTAGGTAGGGAAATGGGCAGACTGGGTGGGCCAAGCGGTCCTTATCTGCCGTCAAATTCTATGTTTCTATGTAAGGTAGCCAATAGGCATTTCAAGTGCTCAAGGAGTGCAAGGGATCGAGGGGAGTACGAACCGATAGCCAGAAGGGCCACTAGGGTGGTGAGGGCAGCTAAGGCAAGGAAGGAGCAGAACATGGCCAGGGAAATTAGGAGAGAGAGAGAGAGAACAAGGAGTTCTACAGATACAGTGGGGAAAATCAAAGGGTGAAAGGGCAGATTATCAGGATTAAGACGGGGGAGAGATGGGCACAAGACCCAGGGGAGCAGGCTGAGGTACTAATGAGCACTTCGCCCAGTTTTCACCAAGGAAAATGGGGGGCTGCTACCTCATACAGGGGAAGAGATGGTGAAACTGAGGAGGGGAACCCTTACTGACGGGGGTCTGGGGAGGGGGGGAAATCAATGGCAGAAGGGGGAGGCAATCCAGGGGGATGAGGTAGCAGAGGTGGAAATCACAGCAGTGAGACTGAGGGAAGCCCTCAGGTCCTTTAAGACAGAGAATACCCCGGGGCCGGATAGAATTCATCCCAGAGTGCTGAAGGAACTGGCGGATGTCCTGGCCAAACCCCCTGGCGGAGCTTTTCAGCATCTCCCCGAGGACAGAGTGGGTGCCCCTGGACTGGACGGTGGGGCATATAGTGCCTATCCACAATGGTGGATCAAGGAGGTGGCAAGGAACTACAGGCCCGGTCTGATCTCAGTGGTGGGCAAGGTGATGGAGGGCATCGTAAAGGAGAGGCGGGGGAGAGAACCAAGAAAAGTCAGGGTGCCAGGACGATAGACAGCATGGCTTTGTCCCAGGAAATCATGTCAGACAAATGTTGTGGCGTTCTATGATTGGGTGACGAGCGCCTTGGACCTGGTGAGGCCAGTGGACATCCTCTTCTAGACTTCAGCAAGCATGCTGACTCTGTTCCCCACGGGGGGGGGGGGCGCGCCTGTTGGATAAGCTGGGGGAAATGGGGGTGGGAAAGATGATCAGATGGACAAGAAATTGGCTACAGGACTGGAGGTTGGTGGGATAGTCTCACCCCCAAGGAGGGTCATTAGTGGGGTCCCTCAGGGATCGGTCCTTGGACCCCTCCTGTTCAACGCCCAAGTCTCTGACATAAGGAAGGGTATCAGGAGTGAGATGAGTCTCTCTGCAGATGACTCAAAGCTAGGAGCAGTGGTGGATGGGGAGGGCGGCCCTTCAGGGGGACCTGGAGGCTCTGGAAGGGTGGTCTAGAAAGTGGAAACTGAGGTTCAATGAAGGAAAATGCAAGGTACTGCACCTGGGAGCCAGAAACCCAGGCAAAGAGTACACCCTTGGGTAGGGTGGGGGGTGCTACAAGTCTCAATGGCTGAGAGGGACCTGGGGGGAGGGCTGGTGAATGTCAACAAGAACAACTCTGAGACTTGTAGGAGGGCAGTGGCCAAGGCCAACAGAATGCTGGGATGCATCGTTAGGGGGATCACCTCCAGGAGGAGGGAGGTGATACTACCTCTGTACAACTGCTTGGTGAGGCTGCACCTCTAGTATTGCGTGCAGTTCTGGGAGGCCACACTTAAAGAGGGACACTGAACTCCTGGAAAGGGTCCAGAGGAGGGCAACCAAAATAATCTGGGGCTTGGGGGACAGGACCTATGGGGAGAGGCTCGAGGAGCTAAATATGTACACACTGGAGGAGAGAAGGCAGCGGGGGGACATGATAGAGGTCTTCAAGTACATGAGGGGAGTGAATAGGGGAGGCGAAGCCAGGGTGCTCCGAAGAAAAAGGGAGCAACTAGAGGGCATGGGTGGAAGCTGGAGGGGAGATTCAGTGGATAAAGGAGGTGGTGCTACTTCACTGAGAGAGTGGTGGAGCCATGGAATGCGCTGCCTGGGGAGCTGGTACAGGGGTTTAAGAGGAGGTGGGACAGGCACAGGGGAAGGGTTCTGGAAGCAAAGTCCAGTGCAGCGAGAATGACTGGGAAGCGAGAATCCCGGGGGGGCAGCAAGGTCAGTTCCCAGGATGGGGGCTGACCAAACGAACGAGCAGTCGCAAAAGACCGATGGGCCTATTCTGCTGGCTTTTTAGTACGTTAATACCAAGACTGCCCAACAGAGTTCTCAGTTTCAAAATGTTGTTTTCCTTGCATGATGTCACGGTTGGGGGTTGCAGTACTGAGGAAAAAACAGGCAGGGTTATGCAACTTAAGTAGAGCACAGAAATAAAATCATTTTTTCCATGGAAAACAGCACTTTTTGGCAGTTTGAATGGTAGGAGACTGATTTACAACTCCTACAGGTTACTACTCCCGTTTGTTATGGCAAACCTTAGAAAAATCACTTTAAAGTACTTTTCCCAGCATGTTGAAATGTTTAGGCTAGGCAGGCAGAGGGGATGGGGTGTGTCTGCAGTTGTAGGCATTGCTCTTGCTAGCTGTCAGACTTGAAAAGGGCCAGGTGCGGTGACTTGTTCTTAGTTACTTGTCTTCACACTGTGCAGAGACAAACTTTATTTTACAGAAAGTAAACGTATCCGTTTGTGGGGGGGGGATAAGAAGGTAAAAAATTGTAGTGTGTGTGCTCACTGCTACTGCTCAACTTACTGCTGTGTTCTGAAGTGTCTGTCTACTACTGGTCTAATTCATTTAACACTATGATTTAAAAATGAAAAAAAAATCTGATTCTTTTTTCTCCTGGGACACTGCACGCTTTGTTCTGGTAGTGCACTTGGACATTGGCTGCTGCCTACCACCACTGCAGTCAGTGTATTGAAAGCAAGTGGGGGAGGAGTACCACCTTCTGCGCTTTCTGCAGACTTGCTGACCGGGCCTCACAGCCTGTTGTTCCGACTACCTGGTACCGTCCCGTAGTACTTGTCGGAGCAGTTATTTCATAAATCACCTACATAAAAAAATAAATGGTTGTGCAGGGGTCCTTTTGTCTTATAGCAGACTGTGTCCCAGTGTAGGCAGGAGCTTGGGGGCACCCTTGTTGCCCAAGGGATCACTGCCAGTGCCCACTGCCATCCCATAGTACTTAGGCTGAGCTGTTACTTTGTGAAACACCTATATTAAAAAAATTGTTTAAGTCTCCTGTTAGACTGTGGGGGCACCTTTGCTGCCCAAGTGCACACAGCCCAGTATTTGCCAAGTTTGACTGTTAAAAAGTTACAAACTACAATATTAGATAAAAATTTTTCCACTTTTTTGGTAATTTAACCGATGAGTAAAACTGTCTCACAAGCAGTCAAGTACAGTCAAAAAACATCTGTGGACCATCCCCAAAAATGATTCAGATGGGTCAACCTTTCAACCCTCCTGCCATCGTCTTCACTCCAAGCAAACCAGTTGCTACCTCAACCAGTGCTAGCACTGCTAGTACCACCACTGTTCCAGTGCAAGTCTCTGCCTCTGTAATCAGGGCTCCAGATAAGGAGTATCAACCTATTTTACTCACCTCATTTTAGAAAATACTCTTCAGAAATAAATTTTATATATATATTTTTTCCTTTTTTAAAAACCACACACACACACACACACACACACACACACACACACACACACACAGCACTCGTATGCACCCAAATTTTGTTTTACTCACTATATTTTTAAAACTGATGAGTAAATTACTTCTACCCGCCCACATTATCTGGAGCATTGTTGACACGTGATCAATTCTTGGCTAGAAAAAACCCACACGCCAAGACAGACTGTATTTATCCCCCGCCTGCTGTGTCTCCTATGTCAGTCTCTCCTCCTACTGCTCGCCTGCACCGCCGCCCACTGCCACCATCCCCCATCTCAGAAGGGGGCCACCTTTGGGGTAATCCGGTATAACCCTTCACCAGCTGGATCTTCCTCCTCCAAGGAGAAAGGTGCCGGTAGAGGCCGACCAGCGCAACTACTTGGCTCCTCGGGTGCTGCTGAGGTGGTCTCTGGGGCCCGACCAGGGCACTCGTGGCAGTAGACTGGATGGCCGTCATCATTTCAAGCAGAGGAGAGCTCCCCCACACACACTTTTCTCTTGGGGGCGCAGCGGCCATGACGCCAAGGCGTACGTAGACGCCCGCACCTCTAAAGTCGGGTGTACATGCTGTACCCTGGTCTCCACCAGGAGTCAGCAGTCACCAGACTGTACCCTCCCCGGGAGAAGGCGAGCACTCTAACACTCCAACCTTCTCCACCAGCTAGCCCTCCAGCAACCAGAGTCTGTTCCCGGGCCACCGGCGTCACAAGCGGAAATCCAACTGCTGCGCCAACGGGCTGGCTGACTACATCGTTCCTAAAAAGTGTACTCCGCACTCCACTCTGTCCAGACATTTGTACGCATTTTTACTCACCTCACTTTCAAAATGAGGAGTATAGTACTCATCCAAAAAGATCTTACCTGGAGCCCTGTAATGACAGATGTTGCCTCCACCTCCACTGCTGCTGCCAGTGCCATCAGCAGCACCACCTCCAATAGTGGTGGTGCCGCCACCATCAGCAGCACCACCTCCACTAGTGGTGGTGCCGCCACCATCAGCAGCACCACCTCCAATAGTGGTGGTGCCGCCACCATCAGCAGCACCACCTCCAATAGTGGTGGTGCCGCCACCATCAGCAGCACCACCTCCACTAGTGGTGGTGCCGCCACCATCAGCAGCACCACCTCCAATAGTGCTACTGCCGCCACCATCAGCAGCACCACCTCCACTAGTGCTACTGCCGCCACCATCAGCAGCACCACCTCCAATAGTGCTACTGCCACCAGCAGCACCACCTCCAATAGTGCTACTGCCACCATCAGCAGCACCTCCACTACTGCTGTCAGTGCCATTAACAGCACTACCTCCAATAGTGCTACTACCACCATCAGCACTACCTCCAACAGTGCTACTACCATCAGCAGCACTACCTCCAACAGTGCTACTGCCACCATCAGCAGCACCTCCACTACTGTTGTCAGTGCCATCAACAGCACTACCTCCAATAGTGCTACTACCACCATCAGCAGCACTACCTCCAATAGTGCTACTGCCACCAGCAGCAGCACCTCCACTACTGTTGCCACTGCCAAACACTCCGACAGCACTACCACCACCACCACACCTCCATTACTGCTGCGGACACCATTCACACTGCCATCAAATCTACCATGACCACAGTTCATGACAGAAATATTCAGCCACAGCCTTGGCCGTTAAATCCAAGCAGTTCTGAGTATGATGGACAGTGCGGCAATGTCTTCTGGGTCAAAAATACGCTCCTACCCCAGAAGGATTAAAAAGGCTTGAAGGTGTGCTCCCCAACACATCCTCAGGGCAATGACCCAAGTGAGTCTAAGGATGCTACAACAAACCAAATCCTCACCTTACTCCACAAGGATGCACTCTGGTCAAAAGCGATTAAAAAAAAAAGGGGGGGCGCATCTGCTCATAGCAGGCACAAATCCATCCGCCACTATTCCTCCTCATCCATCAAGTCAACCTCCTGCTAAAAAACTAAGCTATCAATTCTAACTTTTGGTTGACTTAGTGGTTCTGGTACTGAACCTGGCATCAGTTCACAGTCTTCTTCACCACTCCTAAGTGAATCTGGCAGTCATGGACGCAAACAATGTACAGGAGAGTTGAGGTAAAGTACAAGTTCAATTTCCAGTAATGCCTGGACACATTTTATGCAGCAGGATGATAAAAGGAGAGCTGTGTGTTCACACCGTGGGCACAGCCTCAGCCGTGGTACAAATGTTGATAAACAGAGCACAACATGTCTTTGGAACCACCTTCTGAAAAAGCATCCTGAGGTGCCAACCTGGATAAAGCTCCTGCTGAAGTGGTCTCTTCACACAACATTTCAAAAAAGCAAAACTATTTTCTGATTCTGGTAATGGAGCTATTGACAGTAGTGGTGGCACAGGCAGTCAGCAAGTGACTGAACACCAGGGAAGTCTTATTTCCAGTCCTTGCCCAAGTATACCAAGAGGCAGAATACCAGGCACCTCACAAACTGGCTCAGATGGTAAGACAGCAGATGTGCACTTTGCGGTGCCCCCCCCCCCCAAAAAAAAAAAAAACACACCTACATTTATCACTGTACATCTGATGCAAGGGCCAATACAAACTCCCTACATGCATACCTCTCTCAGCACACTGGTGCTCACCTACACCAGTTGCACATGGCGGCACAGCTGCTGCTGCTGACTCCTCCTCTGGCCTTGGCTGTAGCAATAGCCCATTCCACTGATGTCTGCTCTCCCTAGGGTTGCAGTACTTCCATGCGAACACACCAGTGTTAACGTTCTCACGTCTTTGCAAGAAATGGTCGATTCCCGGATTAGCACAACAAGTTTGCATTTTTTTTTTCCAGATAAGAACATAGTAAAAGTAGTTTGGGATGGCCACTTCCAGGGAATCCACTGCTTTGATCACACACTGGACCCTGTGGTCACTGGTGTTCTCCAGTGCAATGTGGGGGCATCTCATACCCTCAAGAGGTATCTGTAGACATTTTCTTTGTTCTGCTAAGGCAACCAGAGAGATGCAAACTATGCAGGACCAGCTTGGTTTATCAAACCATTGACTTCTCCAAGATTTCAGTACACGACGGAACAGCACATTTTACATATTGTAGCTCTTGTTGGAACAGAAGTGTGTTCTACATGATTTGAGCAGGATATTGATGGGGTAACTAGTACACCAGGATTGGAGCATAATTGAGGGCATGGTCGAAATTGTCTCCCTTTGAGAAATACACCCGTGAACGAAGCTCAAATACAGCTTCACTGAGTGAGGTCATTCCAGTTGTCCATCTCCTGTCACTCATGGAGAATTTCCAGGAGCGCAGCACTATGGACTTGTTTCCAGAATCAGTCAAATAACTCACTGAACGGCTTACTAGGAAATAAAGATCACAGTTTGCAACCATACATGACAATATTAGCTATGTGTTCGCAACCATGTTAAACCCAGGATTCAAATGTGAGGCACTGTGTCTATCCATGCACAGGCACAGCATGAGAGTACCAGCAGCAACTGTGTAGTGAACCTGAGGGAGATGAACCTGTTCCATTCAGAGGATGCTGGGAGGTCAGACAGTTGAGTGGCACTGGCAGCCCAAGTGACAGCAGTGTGGGAAGTGGCATGCCACTGAATTAGGTTGCCTGCTGATGCAAAAAAAGATAGGCTGAGTTGGCAACACACACCCATGACACCGTGCTTCAGGTTACAAAAGCACGGCATTATGACTGGTCGCTGCTCACGAGTTCTCCACTGAACAAGCAGCACAAGACATTTGTTGCCACACTCTGCAGGGCAGATGCTCACTATTCTGATGAGACAACTGTGGACTTCAATGTTGACCCTCATGTACTGGACATCAAAGGGCAATTGTGCCCTCTGACGCAGGCAGCATGAAAATATCTTGTGTGGCCCCCCCCATGCGTACCCTCAGAGCGTGTCTTGAGCACTGCAGGAGATACTGTTTACCTACACTGCTACCATTTGCAGACTGAACACGGGCAGCAGCTTCTTTTTATTAAGCTGAATATGCATCGGCTCAATTCTTTAAAATGAAAATGGTGAGAGTGTACTAGTCAAACAATGTGTCATCACTGCCTACCAGGTACGTGAATACTCAACGGATTTATGGCTTTCTGACCTCTGCTCTTGATCTTTTATTTACTTTCACTGATTTAGAATTTTGGTAACCAAAAAAGGAACACAGACGGAGCTCGTTTCCAGGTGCAACCGGGGGGGAGGGGGATTCTCACCTTAGTATTGTTGTTTCTTCTAATGAAGTCTTGCTATATTATGACATATGCAGTGAGTCCCAACCTTCGAACTGCTCCGGAGGTGAGAGAGTTAACTTTCCATGCCAAGCATGGAACTTTGAGCACGAGCTCGGTTGAAAACTCTGTCTGTTGTTCTTCAAACTCAAACTGTCAGATCTTTACAAGCAAAACTCACTAAGGTTCTGTGTGGAAGCTGTAAACCTACACTAGCCAACTGGCTACTAAATATATGAACACATTTTTGGTCCCAAAACAAGACTCAAGTCAGGATCCAAAAATGAAAACACAACACCCACTCACCCCAAAAGGAGGGGTGAAAAAACAAGGTGGGCATCTACTAGTGCCAACACTGCACTGCCCACCCACATCCCAAAAGCAGAGGTTCTGAGAGGGGCAGTGGGGGAGATCATAATAGCAAGACTCCATTAGAAGAAACAACATTACTAAGGTCAGTAATTTGTTCTTCAAACATGAAGTCTCATATATTATGACATACAGACTACACAGCAGTACTCCATGGAGGAGGGACAGAACCCACTTAGGAAATAGGCTCGAAGCACAGCTGTGCCAAACCGAGCATCACTCCTAGCATGGGTGTCCAGAGAGTAATGCTTGGTAAAAGTGTGAACTGTTTTCCAGGTAGCTGCTTGACATATCTCTAGGATAGGGATGTCCCTGGCAGCAGCCAGAGATGCAGCTGTACCTCTGGTAGAGTAAGCCCTCAGGCCTGAAGGAGGAACCTTACCCAGTTTTTCATAGCAAAACTGGATACAAGAGACAATCCACCTGGCAATGGATCTTTTAGTGGCAGGTGTCCCTTTACCAACCTCACCATAAGTGGGGAACAGTTGGAGGGAGTCAAACCTGTGACCCTTGGTACATTCTATGTAGTAACTAAGGGCTCTTTTGACATCTAAACTGTGCAGTCTCCTCTCGCCAGAGGAGGAATGGTCAGTGAAATACACAGATTGATTAAGGTGGAAGTCTGAAACCACCTTAGGCAAGAACTTTGTTAGTCCTGAGGACCACCTTATCTCTATGAAAGGAGATAAAACTCAGGCTCCACTGACAATGCTTGTAATTCACTTATGCGCCTGGCAGAAGTGATGGCTACCAAAAACACAGTTTTCAAAGTCAAGTACTTAAGCTCTGCTGAAGACAAGGGCTCAAAAGGGGTTGCATAAGCTGGGCAATGCAAATATTAAGATCCAGGCAGGGACCCTGAATGGGGGGTTGGTGTGAAGCAACCCCTTGAAAAACTTGGAGAATACAGGATGAGCCGAAAGAGAAGAGGGTTCACCTGCTGATAAGAAAGCAGACACGGCTGCCAGGTGCACTTTAAGGGTAGCTGGTCTCAGCCCCAGGGTATTCAAATGCACCATATAATCCAGAACTGTGGGTAAGTCAGCAGACTCTGGGGAGATATGCTTGTCAGAGCACCATATGGAAAATCTCTTCCATCTGAAATTATAAGTAGCCCTGGTGGAAGGCTTCCTAGAAGCCTTCAAGATATCCAATACACCTTGGGAGAGGTTGTAGGTCAGCAACCAACTCTTCAAGAGCCAGGCCTTGAGATTGAGAGATTTGAGGTCTGTACCAAACTCTCCCTGAGCACAGGTTAACAGGTTGTGATTCCTGGGAAGACACAGGGAAGGTGGACTGCTAAGGACATAAGAGTGGTACCAGGGCTGTCTGGCCCAATCTGGAGCAATCAGGATCATCTTGCAGGGCTGAGATCTGATTTTGACTAGCACCTTGAACAGAAGAGGAAGGGGAGCATAGAGAAACTTCCCTTCCCAACTGAGAAGGAAGGCATCCAGAGGGACTGAGCCCAACAATGGGGGCCTGCAGCAAAAAAGGGGAAGTTGGTGATTGTCTGGGGCTGCAAAAAGATCTATCTGCGGGGTGCCCCATCTGGCAAATACTACCTCCAGTACTAGGGGATCCAGTGACCATTCGTGACGGCCCTGGAAAATCCTGCTGAGAGCATCTGCCAGGACATTGTCCTTGCCTGGGAGGTGAACTGCAATAAGGAAGGTGTTCAGAGAGTAAGCCAGAGACCACAACTTCATTGCTTCGGTGCACAAGGCCGTAGACAGAGTGCCCCCTTGCTTGTTGATGTACCACATTGTTGTGGTATTGTCTGTTCTGATCTGAATAACTGTTCTGAACAGACTTGGAAAAAGCTTGAAGTGCTAGAAAAACTGCTCTGAGCTCCAACAGATTGGTGTGGAGCAGAGATTCCTGAGGGGACCACAACCCTTAGGTGGTCAGGTCTCCCAAGTGAGCCCCCTACCCCAAGAGGGAGGCATCTGTAGTAAGGACTAAAGAGTGAGACTGAGTGAGAAAGGGAACTCCTTGTCTCAGATTGTTCAGATCCTGCCACCAGTGTAAGGCCTGGATCAGGGTTCGAGTCACTGGGATCAGTTTGGTCAGAGGGTCCCTTTTCTGAGACCAGAAAGCTTTTAAATGTAACTGAAAGTCCCTCATCTGAAATCTTCCTCCCTGCACCACTGCTGTAGAAGCAGCCATGTGCCCCAGGAGCTGCAGAAAATGCCTTGTTGGTCGAGAGACCCGCAGGGTGAAAGAGGAGGCCAGAGAGACCAGGGTCCTTGCTCTTTCCAGAGGAAGGAAGGCTCTGGCCTCTTTTGTGTTCAGTTCCGCACCTATAAAGGTGAGAACCTGGATAGGCTCTAGAACTGACTTTGGAAGATTGAGAAGGAACCCAGAGATGGAGCAGTTGCTGAGTTACCTGAAGATGTAATTTGACTTGGTCTGAGACTGGCCTACTATGAGCCAGTCGTCCAGGTAAGGAAAGATGGCAATCTTTTGCCTTCTTAAGTGGGCAACTGCTACTGCCAGGCATTTTGTGAATACCCTCGGGGCAGAGGTGAGGCCGAAGGGCATTGCTCTGAACTGGTAATGGCCTGAGGGCAGTTCGAATCTGAGGTACTTTCGATGGGAGCTTCTGATAAGAACATGGAAGTAGGCATCCTTGAGGTCCAGGGACGCTAGCCAGTCCCCTGGCCTTAGAGAGGATAAAATAATTCCCAGAGTCACCATTTTGAATTTTGGTTTTAAAAGGTGCTTGTTTAGGTATCCGAGATCCAGGATGGGCCTCCATTCTCCTGTCTTTTTTGGGGTAAGGAAGTACCTGGAGTACAACACTTTGCCCTGGTGTAGGGGTGGAACCCTCTCCACAGCTCTGAGAGCCAGGAGGGTAGAAACTGCTGTCTCTAGGGCAAGTGCCTCTGATGGATTTGCAGGTGGAAAGGACCTGGTTCTCACCTTTGGAAATTTTTTGAAGCTGAGAATCAGTCCCTGGCTTACTACTTACAGGACCCACTTGTCTGATGTTAAAGACATCCAGTCCTGGACAAAGTAAGCCAGCCTGCCCCCTACAGGTAGTGGAGAATCGGCCTGGCCACGCCCATCAGGGTGCCTGCTTGGCAGGGGCTTAGGGAGGGGCAGAAGCAGGTCTGCTTGTGCCACCGCCTGCCCTCCTCTAAAGAACCCTCTGGGCGTAGCTGAAGAGGAGGCCTGGGCTTGGTAAAGGCCTATGAAAAGGCATGCCCTGCCCTGGAAGGCTGCCTTGAGGAGTGGCCTGCCTTTCCTTGGCCTGTGCACTCCTATAGGTGGTCCTATACTCATCCATTTTTTTCATGTAATTCTCTGTCTGCTCCCCAAACAGAGAATTACCCACAACAGGAAAATCCATGGCCTTAGTCTGGGTATTCTGTGACAGGCTAGTACATCTGAGCCAGCCATTCTGCAGTGCCACAGATGTAGCCATGACTCTTGATGACACATCATTAGAGTCCACTGCAGCATGGAACTGCACCTTAGATGCCTCAATACCATCAGCAGCCACCTGCTCCAGCTCCTTGGCAAGCTGGCCAGGGACCTGTTTTGCTAAAGCCATAACAGTATCCCATCTGGATTTCTGGTATCTAGCAACATAAGCCATATAATTTGCCTTTCTGAGTCCCAAGGATGATGCCATGTACTGTTTCTTTGCCATGGCATCAATCCTCCTGGAGTCCTTGTCAGGGGGGTGTGAAGCCAAGGGAATATTTGCCTTGTCACAGGCTGCAGCCTGCACTACCCCAACATGGCTGCATTGTTGTGTAAGGAACTCCGTATTAGAGCCTGACAATGTGTACCTCTTGTCCATTCTTTTATCCACAGGAGGTATAGTGTAAGGAGTTTTTAGAATTTTTACTGTTTCCCAAAAGATTTATGCAAAGGAATAGACAGTCACCTAGACTCTGGGATATCCATCATTTCTACATAGTCAGGCTCCTCTAAATCATCGACAGCTTCCTCCATAGGGAGCTGGAGGGTTTCAGCCACTTTTTTTATGAAAAACATAAAATGAGAGGGGGGACTCAGACCTTCAGGAGTGTCTCCCCCTAGGCTTTCTGTCTGGGGAGATGTCCGGTTCAATGGGCACATCCAGACTTTCAAATCCACATTCACTCTCCTCATACTCCTCTTCCCCCTCCTCCGGTTCATAAAATTCCTCTAGATCATATTCTTGAACCGGTGGAACCGACCGAACCGTACGCTTACCTGATGGTGCCGGTTCGCTCGGAACCAGGAAAAGCGACTGGACAATTTTAAATCGCTTTGGCTATTTCTTCAGCGGTCGGAGAGGGAAATTTTGACTCCAAAACTGCTTATTTTTTAGCCCTTTTTGCTGGAACAGACTCCTCCGAGTCGGCTCTCCTTTTGCCCGAGGAAGTCTCGCCCTGGTCAGAGGGCACTCCCTCCGGTTCTGTTACAACTGAACCGGGCTGGCCATCCGGGTCAACGGACTTCCTGGCCTCCCTTTCCCCAAGCCTACCAACTCTCTTATCCAGGGTAGCTGCAGGAAAATTTTTGCAAATCTGGCAGTCTGCATTGAGGTGGTCAAACCCCAGACAAACACAGGTGGTGTGGGGGGGGGTCAGCCTTGGCAAAGGCTTCCCCACAAACACTGCAGTGTTGAAACCCAGTGGGCCCAGTTTTTCTTTGGGTTTCTCAGACATAGTGCCAGCCTAACCCAAAACTTGCCCGTTATGGCAATCCAGCCAAACAAGACTTGCTCGGTTCCCAACCGTGTCACGGGTCGTGGAAAAAGCCGTGGTGAAATCGTTTGAACCGATAAGAACCGAGAACCGCACTCTAAAGGACAGATTGTTCAAACCGAACCGATAATACCGTTTACAAGTTCCACACAGGAAGTAGATGTAAAACCTATCTAGTACTTACAATACCACAGACAGAGCTTGAACTGACCAGTTCTGGTTTAATTCGTAAAAAAAAAAAAAAAAAAAAAAAAGAAAACAACGAAAAAATTAATACTTTTGAATCAAAAAAATGAACTGAAAGCAGAAGGAGAAATCTCCGAGCTTACTGTTCAGTGAGGTGGAGAAGAATCTGACAGTTTGAGTTTGAAGAACAACAGACAGAGTTTCAACCGAGCTCATGCTCAAAGTCCCATGCCTGGCATGGAAAGTTAACACTTCACCTCCGGAGCAGTTCGAAGGTTGGGACTCACTGCATGTGTCATAATATAGCAAGACTTCATGTTGTTTGAAGAGTTAACTTTCCATGCCAGGAATGGAACGCTGAGCTCGAGCTCGGTTGAGACTCTGTCTGTTGCTGTTTGAACTCAAACCGTCGGATCTTTACGAGCTAAACTCACTGAGGTCCTGTGTGGAAACTGTAAACCTACACTAGCCAACTGGCTACTAACACAATAACATTTTTGGTCCCAAAACAAAGACTCAAGTCAGGAGACCCAAAAATGAAATAACACAACACCCACTCACCCAAAGAAAGGGTGATAAAAAAGGTGGGGCACCTCCTGAGTGCCACCACTGCCACTGCCCACATCCCAAAAAAGAAAGGTTCTGAGAGGGGAAGGCGGGGGGGGGGGAGAGATCAGAATAAAGCAAGACGCCATTAGAAGAAACAACATTACTAAGGTGAGTAATTTTTTCTTCAAACATGAAGTCTTGCTGTATTCTGACAGTAGCAGACTACCAAGCAGTACCTCCATGGAGGAGGGACAGAACCTACTTAGGAAATAGGCTCTGAAGCACAGCTGTGCCAAACAGAGCATCACTCCTAGCCTGGATGTTCAGGGAGTAATGCTTGGTGAAAGTGTGAACTGTTTTCCAGGTAGCTGCTTGACATATTTCTAGAATTGGGATATCCCTGTCAGCAGCCAGGGAAGTAGCTGTACCTCTAGTAGAGTGAGCCCTCAGGCCTGAGGGTGGAACCTTACCTAATTTTTCATAGCAAAATTGTATGCAAGAGACAATCCACCTGGTAATGAATCTTTTAGTGGCAGGTTTTCCTTTGCCTACCTCACCGTAAGTGAGGAACAGTTGGAGGGAAACAAACCTATGACCCTTGGTGCATTCTATATAGTAGCTAAGGGCTCTTTTCACATCTAGGCTGTGCAGCCTCCTCTCACCAGAGGAGGAATGGTCAGTGAAGTACACAGGAAGACAGATTGGTTAAGGTGGAAGTCTGAAACCACCTTAGGCAAAAACTTCCTGTTAGTCCTGAGGACCACCTTATCTCTATGAAAGGAGATAAAGTCAGGCTCCACTGACAGGGCTTGCAGCTCACTTATGCGCCTGGCAGAAGTGATGGCCACCAGAAACACAGTTTTTCAAGTCAAGTACTTAAGCTCTACTAAGGACAAAGGCTCAAAAGGGGGGTAGCATAAGCTGTGCAATGCAAACGTTAAGATCCCAAGCAGGGGCAGGATCCCTGAATGGAGGATTGGTATGAAGCAATCCCTTGAAAAACTTGGAGAAAACAGGGTGAGCTGAAAGAGAAGAGGGCTTACCTGCTGAAATGAAAGCAGAAACCGCTGCCAGGTGCACCCTTAGTGTAGCTGGTCTGAAACCCAAGCTGTTGAGATGAACCATGTAGTCAAGTACCACGGGCAGATCAGCAGACTTTGGGGAAATATGCTTCCCAGAGCACCATATGGAAAATCTTTTCCACTTGGAATTATAAGTGGCTCTGGTGGAAGGCTTCCTAGAAGCCTTCAGAATATCCATAACACCTTGGGAGAGGTGCAAATCAGCAAACTAACTCTTCAAGAGCCAGGCCTTGAGATTTGAGATTCGGGTACCAAACCTTCCCCTGAGCACAAGTTAATAGGTTGTAATTCCTGGGAAGAGCCAAGGAAGATGGACTGATAAGGACAATAAAAGAGGATACCAGAGCTGTCTGGCCCAGTCTGGAGCAATCAGGATCACTTTGCAGGGCTGAGACCGAGTGGGGGAGCATACAGGAACTTCCCTTCCCAACTGAGAACTAAGGCATCAGGGGGACTGAGCCCAACACTGGGGGCCTGCAACAAAAAGGGGGAGTTAGCATTGTCTGGGCTGCAAAACATCTGTGGGTGCCCCATCTGGAGAATATCACCTCCAAGATCAAGGGATCCAGTGACCATTCGTGATGGCCCTGAGATATCCTGCTGAGAGCATCTGCCAGGACATTGTCCTTGCCTGGGAGGTGTACTGCTGAGAGGGAGGTGTTCAGAGAATAAGCCAGGGACCACAACTTCAGCGCTTCTGTGCACAAGGCCGTAGACAGAGTGCCTCCTTGTTTGCTGATGTACCACATTGTTGTGGTATTGTCTGTTCTGATCTGAATAACTTTCTTCTGAACAGACTTGGAAAAAACTTGAAGTGCTAGAAAAACTGCTCTGAGCTCCAACAGATTGATGTGGAGCAGAGATTCCTGAGGGGACCACAACCCTTGGGTGGTCAGGTCGCCCAAGTGAGCCCCCTACCCCAAGAGGGAGGCATCTGTAGTAAGGATTAAAGAGGAGACTGAGTGACAAAGGGAACCCTTGTCTCAGATTGTTCAAATCCTGCCACCAGTGTAAGGCCTGGATCAGGTTTCGAATCACTGGGATCAGTTTGGTCAGAGGGTCCCTTTTCTGAGACCAGAAGGCTTTTAAATGGAACTCAGTGTCCCTCATCTGAAATCTTGCTCCCTGCACCACTGCTGTAGAAGCAGCCATGTGCCCAAGGAGCTGCAGAAAATGCCTTGCTGGTCGAGACACCTGTAGGGTGAAAGAGGAGGCCAGAGAGAACAGGGTCCTTGCCCTGTCCAAGGGAAGGAAGGCTCTGGCCCTTTCTGTATCTAGCTCTGCACCTATGAAGGTGAGGAGCTGAACAGGCTCTAGAACTGACTGACAGATTCAGAAGGAAATCTAGAGAAGTGAGCAGTTGCTGAGTTACCTGTAAGTGTAACCTGACCTGGTCTGGGGACTGGCCTACTCTCAGCCAATCGTCTAGGTATGGTAAGATGGCAATCCTTTGCCTTCTCAGAGAAGCAACTACTACTGCCAGACATTTTGTAAACACCCTTGGAGCAGAGGTTAGTCCGAAGGGCATTGCTCTGAACTGGTAATGGCCTGAGGGCAGCTCGAATCTGAGGTACTTTCGATGGGAGCTCTGATAAGAATATGAAGTAGGCATCTTGAGGTCCAGGGACACTAGCCAGTCCCCTGGCCTTAGAGAGGGTAGAATTATTCTCAGAGTCACCATTTTGAATTTTTAGCTAAAAGGTGCCTGTTTAAATATCTGAGATCCAGGATGGGCCACTATTCTCCTGTCTTTTTTGGGGTAAGGAAGTACCTGGAGTACAATCCTTTGCCCTGGTGTAGGGGTGGAACCCGTTCCACAGCTCAGAGCCAGAAGGGAAGAGACCTCTGCCTCTAAGGAATTTGCAGGTGGAAAATATCTGGTTACATACTAAAATGCCAGCAGAATAGGCCTAACGGTCTTTCGTGTCTGCTCGTTTGGTCAGTCCCCAACCTGGGTGCTGACCTTGCTGTCCCCCTCACCTTCTCTGGCTTCTCCCTTCCCAGTTCCGGATATTCTTGCTGCATTGGATTTTGCTTCCAGAACCCTTCCCCTGTACCTGTCCCACCTCTTGAACCCTCCACTGTCTCTGCCTTCACCAGCCCCCTAGGCAGTGCATTCCATGGCTCCACCACCTCCCAGTGAAGTAGCACCTCCTCCTTTCTCCCTGAATCTTCCCTCCAGCTTCCAGGCATGCCTCTCAGTGGCCCCTCCTCCTTCAAGCACCTCGACTGTTCCTCCCCATTTCCCCCTTCATGTATCTTAAATACTTCATCTATGTCCCCCGGTCCTTCTCTCTTCCAGTGTGCATATTTAGCTCTTCGAGCCTCTTCTCATGGGTCCTGTCCCCCAAGCCCCAAATCATTTTGGTTGCCTCCTCTGGACCCTCTGAGGAGGTTAATGTTCCGCTTTTATGTGTCTCCAAACTGCACGCAGTACTCCAGGTGCGCCTCACCAAGAAGTTACAGAGGAGATCACTCTCCTTCTGGAGGTGATCCCCAGCTGATGCATCCCAGCATCCTGTTGGCTTGGTTGCTGCCTCCCACAAGTCTCCGAGCTGTTCATCTTGACATCCACCACCACCCCCAGGTCCCTCTCAGCCATCGAGACTTGTAGCATTTCCCCCAGGGTGGTGTACACTTGACCTGGGTTTCTCTGGCCCAGGTGAGTACCTTGTATTCTCGCATTGAACCTCAGCTTCCACTTCTAGACCATCTTCCAGAGCCTCCAGGTCCCCCTGTAGGGCCACCTCCCCATCCACCATTGTTCCAGCAGTCGAGTCATCTGCAAAGAGACTCTTCTCACTCCTGATTCCTGTCCTTATGTCAGATAATGAGGCGTTGAACAGAAGGGGCCCAAGGACTGATCCCTGTGGGACCCTACTAATGACCTCCTTGGGGATGTGAGACTATCCCACTCAACTACGACCCCTCTGGGTCCGGGTTCTGGAGCCAATTGCCTCATCCATCTGATCATCTGTTCCCACCCCATTTCTCCCAGCTTATCCAACAGGCCCACGTGAGGAACAGAGTCAAATGCCTTTGCTGAAGTCCAGAAAGAGGACATCCACTGGTCTACCCAGGTCCAAGGCACTTGTCACCCAGTCATAGAACTCCACCAGGTTTGTCTGACACGATTTCGGATGAATCCATGCTGTCTATCGCCCAGGCACCTGACTTATCCAGGTCCCCCTGTCTCTCCTTGACAATGCCTCCATCACCTTGCTCACCATCGAGGTCAGGCTGACAGGTCTGTAGTTCCCTGCCACCTCCCTTGATCCCCTTGTGATAAGGCTACTTATATCGCCACCTTCCAGTCTTGGGGCACCGCAATTCTTGGTCCTCAGAGAGATGGTGAAAAGCTCTGCCAGGGTTTCGCTAGGACATCTGCAAGTTCCTTCAGCACTCTGGGATACCTATCCGCCCCGTGCTTTCTCCATCTTAAGGGAGCTGAGGGCTCTCACTCTCTCAGCTGTGATTTCCACTCGTGCCCCTTTCTCCTGCTTAGCCTCCCCACCTGCCAGTGATGCCTCTCTCCCCAGACTCCACGATCGGTAGGGCCCCTCCTGTACCTCGCTGTCTCCTCCCATGTATGATGTAGCACTTCGTATTTTCCCGGTGAAACTGAGGCAGCAATTTATTTAGTACCTCAGCCTGCCTCCTGGTCTTGTGCCCATCCCTCCCCTGATTTAATCCTGCTAATCTGCCCCTTCACCTTCGCTTTTCCCAATGCATCTAAAGAACCCCTTGTTCCTCCTCCTCATTTCCCTGGCCAGGTTCTGCTCCTTCCTTGCCTTAGCTGCCCTCACCACCTAGTGGCCCTTTTCAGCCATCAGCCGCCTGTGACTCCTCTGATCCTTTCTACCCTTGAGCACTTGAATTGCTTTATAGCTGGCTTTCTTTCCCGCACCACTTCATGGACCTCCTGTCCACCAACAGGGTTTTTGGGCCCCACCGATTTCTTTCGTTTTACCTTGCACAGGGTGCTGGTAGCATCCTGCACCTCTCCTGATGATTTCACCCACCATCAGCGCCCATGTCTGACCTCAATCCCAGGATCCAAATGCCTCAAGGATCCTTCCCATTTCCTTAAAAATCCACCCCTGAAGTCGGGTTACTCTGGCCTTGTGCAGCTCTCACCTCCTAGGTCCAGGGAGAACCAGACCGTGGCATGGTCACTCCGCCAATGGGTCCCTACCTCCAGGCCCCAATCTGGTCACTGTCTGCCAGGACCACATCCAGTACCTGTGTCTCTCTGGTCGGTTCCTCACCTGCTGAGTTAGGAACGGCCTTGAAAGACATCCAACAGCCTCTGTTCCCTGGTCACAGAGGATGTCAGTCTCCAGTCTGTTCCTGTGCATGTTTAAATCCCCAACACCACTGCTCTCTGCCCAGTCTGCAGTGCCTCCCAACATCTGCCACCAGACTGTCCTCCAGCTCTCCGCCAGGCAGGGGTCTATACACCACCCTATTTTACCTCTTGCCCCCTTGTTATTAGATGCACCCAATCGCCCACGGTTCCCTCCGCCCTCTACTCCCTATGCCAATGCAGTTTTTGACTATCATTGCTACCCCTCCTCCCTTCCCTCCCCTGTCCTTCCTGAACATAGTGTATCCCTCCAGGTTCAGGTCCCAGTCATGTTTTGCAGTGGCTCAAGTCTCAGTGACTGCTGCCACATCCACTGCTCCCTCAGTCAGCACGCCTGGAGCCAGGCATTTTATTGCCCAAGTCTCCTGGCATTTAGCAGGACCACTTTCCACCCTTTCCTATAGTTCCATTTTCCCTGCTCATGTTCCCATGGGGATTCTGTTTTCCCTGGTCTGCACTTTGCCAGTTGGCCTTTCCTGCAATCCTCCTGGTCCTCAGGTGGAGACAGAGTCCTCCTTATCGACACCCCTTGACAGCCTTTTCTCCCATCCCACCCCTTCACAAGTTTAAACCTCACTTTTCACCAATGAACTCTATTTTCAACTTAAGGATTCCTCCTCCAAATTGAGATGTAGTCTATCTCTAGCATACAGTTCCTCTATCCTCCCAGGTGTCCCCCCAATCCCCATCAACCCATGCCCTCTGGCCTCACACCACCCCTGAGCCACTGGTTTATCTCCCAATTTTCCTTGTGTTCCCTCACTAGCCCTGGCACTGGCAGGATTTGAGAAGGAAACTGTGCATCCTATGTCTTGACAGACCTGGTGAGCTCCCTGAATCTTGCCTGTATCTCTAGCTCGCTATTTCCCAATGTCATTTGTACCCAGGTGACCAGTATGTCTGGGGAACCTCACAACTTTGGCACAGTTGATATACCTCGTGTTTAGCCCTTGTGCACCGTTAGTCCAGGGAAGCATCTTGTCTCTAACTGGCCAGCTTCTCCTCCTTATCCCATTTGATACCCTTGATCATAGAATCCCCAGCAGGGAGCACTCTGACCACCTTTTCCTCCATTCCCCCTCCATGTCCTCATCCTTTCTACAGGCCCTCCACCCAGCTGGTCTGTGCTGTTTCCCCTTCTGGGTGCCACATGCCACCCTTCCCTCCAATCCTATGCCCTCCTCCCAAGTATTCTTTCTGTTCCTGCTACTCCCCTCACTGCTCGCAACTGGTCCTTCTCCCCATCTGCTAAACTAGCCTGGCTCATCCTCCCTCCTTCCTGTTCCATCTAGTTCCTCCTTGCTAGTCGTGCTCCCTGGCCTAAACCCCTCAGCTCCCTTTACTGAATCCTCCTTGTACTTGGTCCTTCTCCTACCTTTCCTCCCAACTGGTCCTTCTCCTTGTGCTTTCCTCCCTCTTCCCCCTGTGGTGGTTCTCAGCTTTGGAAATTTTTGAAGCTGAGAACCAGTCCCTAACTTACTACTTCCAGGACCCACTTTTCTGATGTTAAGACTTCCAGTCCTGGACAAAGTAAGCCAGCCTGCCTCTCTACAGGTTGTGGAGAATCGGCCCTGACAAACCCATCAGGGTGCCTGCTTGGCAGGGGGTTTTGGCTGAGGGGTGGAAGCAGGTCTGCTTGTACCCCTTCTGCCTCTCCCCCTAAATAACCCCCTCTGAGCATAAGCAGAAGAGGAGGCCTGGGCTTGGTAGAAAGGCTTGTGAAAAGGCCTGCCCCTTGGATGCTGCCTTTGAGGAGTGGCCTGCCTTTCCTTGGCCTGGGCACTCCTACAGGTGGTCCTATATGCATCCATTTTTTCATGTATCTCTGCTTGCTCCCCAAACAGAGAATTACCTACAAATGGGAAAATCCATGGCCTTAGTCTGGGTATCCTGTGACAGGCTAGTACACCTGAGCCAAGCCATTCAAGGCACACACATGTAGCCATGACTCTAGATGCACATCATTTGAGTCCACTGCAGCATGGAATTGCACCTGATGCCTCAATACCATCAGCAGCCACCTGATCCAGCTGCTTACAAACTGGCCAGGGACCTGTTTTGCTAAAGCCACGACAGTGTCCCATCTGGATTTCTGATACCTAGCAGTATAAGCCACATAATTGGCCTGAGTCCCAAGGATGTTGCCATGTATCGTTTCTTTGCCATGGCATCAATCCTCCTGGAGTCACTGTCCAGGGGGTGTGAAGCCAAGGGAATATTTGCCTTGTCACAGGCTGCAGCCTGCACTACCCCAACATGGCTGCATTGTTGTGTAAGGAACTCCGTATCTGAGCCTGACAATGTATACCTCTTGTCCATTCTTTTATCCACAGGAGGTATGGTGTTAGGAGTCTGAAATCTTAAATGTCTGTTTCCCAAAAGATTTGTGTAAGGAATAGACAGCCTCCTACTCTGGGATATCCATGATTTCACATAGTCAGGCTCCTCCTGGTCATCCACAGCTTCTTCCATAGGAAGCTGGAGGGTTTCAGCCACTTTTTTTTTATAAACATGAAATGGGAGGGGACTCAGAAAGCTTGGAGGAGACACTCCAAGGTCTGTCTGGGGAGATGTCCGGTCAATGGGCACATCCAGACTTTCAAAACCACATTCACTTTCCTCATATTCCTCTTCCTCCGGTTCATAAAATTCCTCTAAATCATACTCTTGAACGGTGGAACCGCCCGAACCAAGCGCCTCCCTGATGGTGCCGGTTCGGTCAGAACCGAGGAAAGCGACTGCACAATTTTTATCGCTTTGGCTATTTCTTCAGCGGTTGGAGAAGAAAGTTTTGGATCCACACCAGCTGATTTTTCCTTTCTTGTTCTCTTTAGCTGGAACCGACTCCTCAGAATCGGATCTCCTTTTGCCGAAGAAGTCTAGGCCTGGTCAGAGGGCACCTTCTGGTTCGGTCTGAACCCGAACCGGCTGGCCATCCATCGTTCAGCGGACTTTTGGCCTCCCTTCCTGAGCCTACCAACTTTCGTTTTCTAGGGCAGCTACGGGAGAATTTTTACCTCTGGCAGTCTGCACTGAGGTCAGGTCAAACCCCAGACAATAAGCCAGGTGGTGTGGGGATCAGCCTTGGCAAAGACTTCCACACACACACACACACACACACACACACACACACACACACACACACTGCAGTGTTGAAACTCAGCAGGCCGGTTTTTCTTTTGGTTTCTCAGACACTGTGCCAATCCTATTAAACTTACCCTTTTAATGGCAATCCGCCAAACCCAAGACTCTTATCGGTTCTGACCGCTGCCACAGGTCGGAAAAAACGTAATAAAAAAAAAAAAAGGATTTAAGAACCTGTAACCACACCCCAAAATTTAAAATAAAGATTTTTAGAACTGATCAGTTCCAAACCGAACTCGATGAACCGCTTAAAAGTTCCACACAGAATAGAAACAACATAAACCTATCTAGTACTCACTAATACCACAGAGCCAGAGAGCGAAACCACAGGTTACGGTTTAAATTCGTCGAAACTAAGAAAAACGGTATCTTTAACCGACAAACTGAACCGAGCAGAAGGAGAAATTTCCGGAGCGACTGTTCAGTGAGGCGGAGTAAAGAATCCGACGGTTTGAGTTCAAACAGCAACAGACAGAGTCTCAACCGAGCTCGAGCTCAGCGTTCCATGCCTGGCATGGAAAGTTAACTCTTTCATCTCCGGGGCAGTTTGAAGGTTGGGACTCACTGCTACTGTCAGAATACAGCAAGACTTCATGTTGTTTGAATAAGGTAAACAGGAAGTTTACAAAATAAGAATCACAAGCAGCAAGTAATTCATAAACAATATATTAGTACAATATTAGGTAGTTGCACAACAAATTTACATAGCCAGGATACGAGACATTTCAATAAGCAAAGACTTAATAAACATTAACACAATTGGTACCAAGAGAGATAGATTCACAAGTTATAGCTAGTAAATTAAGGGAGGATAACAGTGGCGGGCGGGGAGAGTGAAAGGTCAAGGGGTTTTGAGGAAGAAACATTACTGAAAGATTCTAGAATACTGATTTTGGATGTGGTGTTGCACTTGCTGCTTGGGAGTTTTGACTGACCTTATGACTATCACTGCTGCTATTAAAAGGACAATGATCTTGGAAATTACTGAAAATGTTTCTCTCCCTCTTTTTTTGCAATCCAAATTATATCCCGGTATATCCAGGCACTGCGACACAAATGTACTTATTAGCCGTTAACTTTCAAGCCAGACAGCAAGTAAAAAGTAATAGTATATAACAAAATAAAAAAATCTCTAATAAATCTCAAAGCCTTTAAAAGGAATTATTTCCAAGATGTGTCAGCTGTTTAGAAGTAGGTTGTGAGCACAGAGTAAATGGCTTGCATGTAACCCTGCAGAGCAGCATTCATTTTCTTAGCTGGGGAGTGCCCCGTTTTATTGCAAACAAGAAAAAAATTAAGGTAAAAAAAAAAAATATATGGAGGGCTGGCCCCACTGGCACACCTATCAGACATAACAGAACATATAGCCAACTGGTATGAGCCGCTTGCTCCCATGCCTGGGATAAGCTGATGTGCCCCTGCCTATCAGCGCACTAGCTAGTGAGGTACATTAGCATGTTCCAGGTGAGGAAGGGAATGGCTCCCACAAGATGGCCGTCAGTGGTCAGCAGCCTAGCCAAGTATACCAAAGTGCAGTTAGAAAATAATGCAGCGGTCGCACCACTATAGTTAGGGTTGAGTAGGCACTTTAATGTCGAGCCCCAATTTTTGCACTTTAACAACTTCACAATCGGGGGTGGGAGGTGGCTAGCTCTACAGCATGGCGGATGTGTTCTAGCCAAACTCCTCATGGCACGTCTCTGAAATTGTCCTGAAGGAGCCTCTCAGTTCATCCCCATAACAGAAATCAATACAGAACAGTCTCGGAGGTAAACGGCTCCGGGCAAGCAAAAAAATAAATAAATAAATAAAATAAGCAAGCTAAACTTAATTTCGAGCCATTGGAACCGTCAAAATTTAACAGACTGCAAAGTATACCATGTCCAACCTGGAATGCTCACTTGCTGGGGTCCCCGCTATCCGGGCACAAATGCAGCACGAGATGAAAGAAGGATTTACTAATATAACAGCTCAGATTACTCACCTTCAAAGCATGATCACTGGACTTTCTGAAACTTCAGCTTCTCACACAGCGCAGATTTCTGAGTTGGAACATTGGGTGAGCTGTCTGGAGGACTCCCTAAATGTGGTCTCCACTGAGTGGAAAGACATGAAGAAAGCACAGGAGGAGTTAGAGAGCAGGGTGGATGACACAAGAAAATCGCTCCCGGCAGTCCAATCTCCGCATTGTAGGGCCTCCAGAAGGGGCAGAACCCTGAAGAGGGCATCCATAAATGGCTAGTAGAACACCTTGATTTGCCTCAAGAAGCGACAGCGTTAGAAGTGGAAAGGGACCACAGGGTAGGCCCAGCGCTGGGACTGGGGGAAAGAGACCACAGCATTGCCGTATCAAATATTTGAGGTACGTGGACAAGGAAGCAGTCCCGATGGTGGCCAAAGCCAAAGGGCCCATCTCCATAAATAACACTAAGGTGCATGTTTTCCAGGATTACAGTAGAGAGCTGCAATCCAAAAGGCAAACACTGAACCAGGTAAAATCTAAGCTCTTCTCTATGGGGTGGGTCTTTGCATTTATGTACCCTGCAAAGCTCCAAACTGATCGGCCGGGCAACTTGCCCAAATACTTCACATGTCCCAAAGCAGTGGAGAAATGGGTCGGACAGAAAGCCAGAGTGGGTTGAGGTCGGTCAGCTCATGGTAAAGAGGATGCTTCAAAACAGATAATTAATATCTGCTTAGTAATGTTTACAACTGAGACGCTGATGCGGGTAAGACTTTATTCTTATGGCACATGCCAAAACTGTTGTGAGCCTAGGTCTCGATTAACCTGCCAGCCGGCAGGGTAATGGGCAGTAGAGAGCATTTTTGGGAGGGGGGTTCCCTCCAATTTCTGAGAAGCCCGGTGTATTTACCCATGTGCTGGGTGACCAGCTTGCGAGGTTTCCTCCTCTCGAAACTAATGCTGAGGGGGCAAGATTATGCAGAGTTCCACAGAGACTTACCACCGCTTATTCCCTGGTTTGTTTTGTGGCCTGTGGTGCCTAGCCAAAATAGACAATATTCCCCTGCACCAGTGTCCCTACGGCACTCTGAACAATTTCAACAGGGATTCTTGGAATTTCAACTCCTCCCCAACCATGTCTAGGAGCATGGGTAGCGACGGGGAGGACAAAGAACTCTCGATTTAAATCTGTGGACTTGGCGGGCTTGTGGAAGACATACTGGCACTTTGCTAGAACCATGAGGGCAACTGCTTTATTTGATTATGTCTAGCAATTAATATTTAAAGCAAAACCAACCCAGCCGTATCTCACAGCCTGACATGATTAAGGACAATTCTGGTTATGGACCACCCCCCTCGTCAGGTGTTTGGAACACTGAATGTATTTTTTGAGAGAGACAAGATCTCTGGCCTCAGTTTTGGTTTTCTACTGATTTTCTTTGCAGCAGGGGCAGAGTACAAATCTCCCAAGACTATCAACCTAATTTGCTTCGCTATTCCTACTAGTCAATAATAACTTTACTTGTTTGCCCTAGTAATGGTATTACGCTCAAAACAGGGGATGATCTACGGATCGCCTCTAGACTCCTTACAGAGTCACCTCCCGGTGTTTACTGCCTGGTTTGATGTGGGCCTTCCTTCAACATTTTGAGTTTTGAAAGTGTTAGGTTTAGAGATGAAAGGCCAGTTCATTGTACTACTTTCCTTCAGTTGTTTTCAGGGGATTCTATACCAGGCACTGGAGGGCCTGGTGGAGGCGATGAGGAAGGAGCGATTATTTTTTTGGGGGGAGTGGGGAAACATTCGGGTATATTGTTTGGCAACAGGAATGTGTCAGTTGGGGAGGACATGGGTACTCAGGCAGATCTGAGCAGTTTAGGGGTTACACTGTTCAAGCGTTCCAGCTCTGAAAATATAGAGGCGGTGCTTGGTGGTGGTCGGGTCAAATGGTGCGTTATTTTGGGACCTCTTATATGCACTGTACATGTGCATAAGTAGCTTTAAGTAGCATTATAGTGTGCTGGTATTAAATGGGTAGTATTGCAATAAAGGATGTCAGTAAGAGAATTTTGGAGGATTTTATAAAAAATGGATAAAAATATAGGGTGGTGGCAAAAAAAAATAGGGGTGGTGGTAAAAAAAAAAAAAAAAATATAGGGTGGTGGTCCACCACCCTGAAACAATGAATGGGAACACTGCTGTTTCAGGAGAATAAAGCCGGGGGTCCCCGAGTCTCCGGGAGGCACATCATGCTGTCCGCTTCCAACAGAACCTAGGGAGTGCAATGGAAGTAGAGTTTCAGTTTGGGAAGGGAGGGGGCATGGGTTAAACTAAGATATTAAGCTGTAAACCATCGGATAGAGTCAAGGCTAACAAGAGCTGGAGCACACTTGAAGTTTTGGGAGGAATAACTACCAGCAAAATTGTGGAAAAAAGCTGAAATTAACTTTTAGTGTTCTAAACTGTCCATACTCACACTTTGAAAATGGTCTCAAATAAGGTAGCAACTTGGAATGTTAATGGTTTAAAATCTGGTCAAAAGGAAATGCTTTCATGCACAAGAGGTCTAAGTGGCGCAAGCTGTTTTAATACAAGAGAGAGATGCGCCGTCAGAGCAGACCCTGGCAGCCCAGGAGTAATGAAGCCTGAAGACCAGCCCAGGAGAGAGAACCAGAGAATTTGGGGGTGGGGGGGCGCCTCGGTCTCCCATTTCTCCTCTAAAGCCAGGGAAACCTCTGTGTGGTTCCCATGAGGAGTTCAGGTCACAATCCTCAGTCAAATAATCAATAAAGCTGGCAAGTATGTCCTGGTGAGGGATGAACTGGCAGGAGTGAGAACCCTATCCTTGGGATCTGTGTATGCCCCCGAATGTAGATGATCCCTCAAAGGTTGGCAGTGGACACGGCGACCTGGTCAGGTCCCTGGATCACAGGGTGGGGGAGAGAGAAGAGAGACAACTTCAACTGTGTTCAGGACACCATTCTGGATCGATCTAACCCTGCCCCAGTGCAAATCTCCAGGAATGCAAGGGCTTTAGGGGAGGTAGAATCACAGTTTAACCTGGTAGACGTGTGGAGGCACTTTAACCCCTCAGGCAGGGACTATAGCTTCTACTCATGAGCACCAATCCTATACTCGTCTGGATATGATACTGCTTAGCCCCTTGCTACTCCCAGTAGTCAGCACAGTAAATTACTCATCAATTCTGCTATCAGATCATGCTTCCATTACAACAGGGATGTCGCCTCTGCATTCCCCTCCGGTTCCCAGACAGCAGAGGCTACACCCTCTCCTCCTTAAAGATGAACAATATATTAAGATTATGTTGACTAGCATGCAGGAATTTTTACACTACACTAAGAAAGGGAATACATCTCACCAATGCAGATGGGAAGCATAAAAGGCCTTTACTGGGGGACAAATGATTGCCTTATCTGCCCATTCCAGAATACGAACAAGAGATCACCTTCACGCAAATACAGAAGCTTGTGAAGAACCACATAAGTGGAAGCCAACCCTGCCCCTGTACAGAGTAATCCAAAACTTGAAGTGGCATTTTAATATGCTTAGTAGTGTAAAGATAGAATGAGCTATTCTAATGTCACAAGCAGGGGCCTACTCTAATGGGGAAAGGGGAGGCAAATATCTAGCCTGGCAATTGCACCAGCGAGAACGTAGGATTGGTCAGATTCAAGACACCACAGGGAAACTAGTTCAGGAACCAGTGGCAATTGGGGGTTCATTTGGCACCTTCTATAGCTCGCTTTATACCTCAGAAGTAGCACCCACTACCCATCAGTTGGATAACTTCTTTAAGAAAGCCCCTGTAACTGTGCTGGAGGAGAGAAGGCAAAAGAGTTAAATGCCCCTATAACTAGCAAAGAGGTACAGGGTGCCATTAAGGCACTGAAAGCGGGTACGCCCCGGGCACTGATGGCCTACCCATAGACTTCAAGAAATTCATAAATGGGATTTTAGACCCCTATATATGTCCCCCATCCACAAGGTCAGTCACCTTCACGGTACTGCCCAAACTGGGCAAGGACCACCCACACAATGTGCGTCCTACAGACCAATCTCTTTACTTACAGCAGACTGTAAGATACTAGCAAGTGTGTTGGCTTCCCGGCTGGACCCTGTGCTTCCAGGTTTGATACATCAGATCAGTCAGGTTTTGTGCAGGGCCGGCAAGGAAAGCACAACATTCATAGGACTCTTAATGTGATATATAGGTGGGGGGAACCCAACAAAGTATGAGGCTGCAGTCCTTGCATTAGATGCCAAAAAGGCTTTCGACTGCATGAAATGGGGGCATCTATTCAAGACCTTGAGAAGAGTGGGACTGTGGCCATTCTTTACAGCATGGGTGAAAGTACTTAACTCATATCCGGAGGCCCAGAATGCAGTGAATGGATCATTAACACCTCCCTTCAGACTTGGACACAGCACAAGACAGGGCTGCCCACTGTCGCCACTTCTGTATGTACTTTTGCTAGAGCCACCGGCAGCAGTCATCAGGGAACACAAGAGGATATGGGGTTAATTGGGGGAGGCAAAGAACATAAAACAGGGGTGTATGCAGACGACCTCCTTTTATACCTACAATAAACGGCACAAGATCTCCCCGAGATGCATCAGGTGACAAGGGAATATGGATTGCTATATGGTCATAAAGTAAATTGGATTAAAAGTGAATTGATGCCTAAAGGGAAGTCTGAGTGATCAAAACGGGTATACAATTTGGTGGGCCTCCAGTTAGTGATCAAAATAAAGTGCCTGGGAATATGTATTTCAGCTAAAACTAGCTCACTATATGCATTAAACTATAAACCCCATTTGTCTAAATTATCTGAGGATTGTGACAGATGGCAGTCCCTCCCACTATCCCAGGGATTGAAATTAAGTTTTGCAACCACTAGCCAACAGGGCTCAGGGTTTTAAATAATTGATTAGCAGTTTTATTCTTGGGACGATACTAACTGTGCAGAAAGTATTTATATAGATTTTCTAGAAGTGCTGTGTTTGTTAAACACAGTGAGGCAAGAGCTGTGTGTTTTCACAAAGATTTAGCACTTTTATGAGCAAAACGCTAATCAATTTTTAGAGTTAAATAAATCCCTGGGGCTAATGACTAGGAAAATGCATCAGCCCCACAGGCTTTTCCACTGGCCCAGCTAATCTACTTATCAAAATGCTAACTTCTACACTATAAGCCTACAGGGCTTCTTAAAGTAAAATCTTACTAGCCCAATACAAAATCTACCAGCATTTGGCTAGTGGACCGTTGCCAATTTCAACCCCTGTATCCCTGCCGGGGACGTGTCAGGTGGTAAAAATGACAGTCTTGCCAAAATGCCTTTACCTCTGTCAGTCACTGCTTATTACAGTCCTGAAAGCATATTTTAGACAGTTGAATGCAATTATTCATAAATTCTTGTGGAGAGGCAAAGCTGCTAAGATCAGGACAGACATCCCACAGCTACCGCCAAAGTTAAGAGGAGGGGTTCGGCTCTCCAACTTCCAATGGTACTACTGTGCCTCTCAACTGGCATACCTCCCGCTTGGGGATTCCACAGCAGGGTACAGTTGGCTCAAAATAGGAGGAGGAGACACTTGGGGCACAATGAAGGGAGACGTATCAGCTGCTGCAATACGGCCAAGGTCAAGCCAAGAGGTAATCAACTCCTTCATGGCTACCACCTTGAAGGCCTGGGTGGATGTCCATAACCAAATACAGCTTGCTTACCTTACATCCCCCATACTGGTTTGACCACAGACATCTGTATGAAGGGTGTTTGCACCGTCCAACTAATTCAGAGGCTCCTAAGTTGGAAACAGAGGGCCAACTGTGGTCAACCAATAATATAAAGAGGGTTAACTTCTGGACTTTGCCTTATCTGCAGTAGGTGGGGTATTCAGGCAGGTGATTTTTTTTTGTATACTTATCTCTTAGGAATTGCCTTGGAGATGTAAACAACACCTTTCAACCTTTGAAAAATAATATAAGAGTTTATTTTTAAAGGCACCATTCAAAATATCAAGGCGCCTAACAAATTTAAAAACATCAATTATCCAGATTATAAAATAGCATAAAACAGATAATCCATTACAAAATTAGTCATTCACTGAAAGTTTGAACCCACAAGTGCATTTTTAAAGCTTGTTTGAATCCCTCCACGGTCATGCACTCCAGTAACCAACAGGATAGAGAATTCCAGAGGGTTGGGGCCACGTGCATAAATGCATGGGCCACAGAAAATTTCAGACACACCTTCGGAATCTCTAGCAACCCCTCGTCAGCTGAGCAATCGTCCAGGGCAGCAGGGGACAGAAGCACTTTCAGGTAATCCGGGCCTAGTCCGTACAGGGCTTTAAAAATCAGACCACCAACTTTAAAGGTGATCTGCCACTGTACATATAGACCACAACCAGGCAGGAAACCCTTAACATATCAAACCATACAACGGAAAGAGTGCAATGTAGCAACTGAGATACAAGCAGCTTGGGGAAGAGACTTGTCCACTGAAATAAGCACTGAGACCTGGAGATTGGAGAGTAACACCTTCTTTCCTGCTCCAGGAATAATAAATTAGGCACGCCCAACTTAATTTTATGTGCAGGGCATACATTACCCCAAACGTCTCCATGCATATGACACAGAGATATCTAGTGAATGCTCCAAGTGTAATAGCGGCAGGGAGACTTTTTGCACATAGCACTGACGTGCCCTAAAATAGTTCCCTTTTGGCACGAGGTTCATAGAGTGATGGGCGGGGTCCGGGGTTATAACCCATCCAAGTCTCCCCCTGAGCTGTTACTAGGGGTGGACCCCCATCACCCAGGTGGCAGGATTGACAACCCTCTGTGGTTATGTCACTGGCCTTGGTTACCACCTGCAAGACAGTGGTGCAGTCTAGGATGCCCCATCTCCCCCTACCATCCAACAGTGGGCCAACAATCTCAGGCAGTGTGTGGCTCTGGAAAGGATTCAATTCTCTGCTAATGGGAGGAGAGAGATTTTTTTTTTTTTTGGGACATGTGGATGCCTCTCCTGGCTGCCACTGAACAGGGAGATTTCCCTATTCAGGGCAAAAACCAAAGTGAATTAAGCAATTCACGTAACCGGCCCAGAGTGGTTACCACATGCTGTGATGAAATAGCACCCCCCGGGTCAGTTGAATTTCAGAAACGTTTGGTATGGGATGGTTCTGCCCAAGCGGCATGGATTTAAAGTCGGGGAGGCGGGTAAACCTGCACCTCACAGACTAATGCCTGATAATCTATTACCGAGTTAATAACTGTGTGACATTCCAAATATAACACCAGCAATGTGTTAGTAGATGTAATGCTCCGGTGACTCTTTATAGCCTCTTTGGCATTTCCTTGTGATGACTGAGGTACAGCAAAAGCTTTTGACGTCTGCTTAACTATTCTTGAGTATAGGATCAATTTGTCAAACTTTGTACTTTGACAGATGGTTGTACGTATATGTATCTATTTGTGTAATTATTTTTTCAATAAAAAAATTGACCCAAAAAAAAATAAAAATTCACAACCACTCACCAGTTGGAATTAAATTTTGCATGCACAGTTCTCAGGTAATTCTCCAGATGTGCCAAGTTTAGTTCCAGTCAGATGTGTGGATTGCAAGATCTGGACAGACAGTGCAGAAGTGAATTTTCCGGCGTATTTATTTTGAGACACCTGTAGTGCCCAGACGGTTTGGAATTTTGGTGAGACATTTTCAGGACAGAGAGAAGCTGGCCCACAGATGTGCCACTTGCTGGTCTGAAAGGGTGGTGGGATGCATGAGACAGCTTCCCAGCAGAGGAGGTGGGGACAAACTCGGTGGGGGAATTCAAAAATGCATGGGATAGACATAGGGGAACCTTCACGACACAAAGGGGGAGGTAAAGCAAGAGAAAAAGTAGAATCTGTGGCTTTTGCAGTAGGTAGGGAACATGGGCAAACCAGATGGGCCCATCGGTCCTTATCTGCCGTCAATTTCTATATTTCTCTGTTTCAAAAAAAAAAAAAAAAATAATCCACTACAAAGGTATTACATTTTAAGTTCTGAGCATGCTAAGTAAGCACTTCTATTTAGTTGTATGAAACAAAAAAAATAATTATTTTTTGTTTTGGGGCCAATCCATTTTCATGAGGGGAACACTACGTTTCCTTTACTTTTTTTTTTTTTTTTTATTTATTATTATTATTCAAAACCCACAGAAATGACATCCTGGAGAGAGACCAAGACATCTATCTTGCTCACGGAAACATAGAAACATAGAATGTGACGGCAGATAAGGACCGCTTGGCCCACCCAGTCTGCCCATTTCCCTACCTACTGGATACAAGCTGCAGATCCCAGTTAACCAGCAGCCTACTTCCTTCCTACCCCCACCCCCAGAATTGCCTTATGACTATCCCATGCATGCTTGAATTCCACCACTGATTTTGACTCCCCAACCTCCCTCAGGAGGCCATTCCATGCATCCACAGCCCTCTGTGAAAAAAATACTTCCTTAAATTACCTCTAGGCCCCATCTTCAAATTGTGCCCTCTTGTTCTTGCACACCTTTTTTGAAAGATGCTACCCTCTTGGACTTTGTTGATTCCCTTGAGGTACTTGAAAGTTTCTATCATGTCTCCTCTCCTCCTTTCCTCGAGGCTATACATATTAAGCTCCTTAAGTCTCTCTTCATATGTCCTCGGTGCAGACCCTGCACCATTTTAGTTGCCCTCCTCTGGACAGCTTCCATCCTGTCTATGTCTTTGTGGAGATTGGGTCTCCAGAACTGCACACAGTACTCCAGATGGGGTCTCACCAGCTGTCAGTACAGAGGGATAATAACTTCCTGTTTTCTACTGGTGATGCCTCTCCCTATGCATCCCAGTATCCCCCCAGCCCTCCTTGCTGCCCTCTCACATTGCTTGCCCACCTTTAGGTCATCTGATATGACTACCCCAGGTCCTTTCCATTTTTGTTGTTGTTAGTATCTCCTCCCATTGTGTACTCTTCCCCTGGGTTTTGTTTCCCAGGTGCATTACCTTGCACTTCTTAGCATTGAATCTAAGCTGCCATACATTTGACCATTCCTCTAACCTTGCCAAGTCCTTTCTCATCCTTTCCACCCCACCCTGTGCATCAACTCTGTTGCAGATCTTAGTGTCATCTGCAAAGAGACATACTTTTCCTTCCAGTCCTTCTGCAATGTAAACATAAAGACACTGAAGAGGACTGGTCCTAACTACTGAACCCTCGGTACCCGCTAGTAACCCTCCTTTCTTCTGAGTGGACTCCATTTACTATTACTCTCTGTGTCCTATTCTCCAGCCAATTCTTTACCCAGGCTGTCATCTTGGGACCCACTCCCAGGCTGGCTAACTTATATATTAATCTTTTGTGTGGGACTGTGTCAAATGCCTTGCTAAAGTCTAGGTAGGCCATGTCCACAGCCCCTCCCTGATCTACTACTTTGGTCACCCAGTCAAAGAAATCTATCAGATTAGTCTGGCATGACCTTCCCGCTGTGAATCCATGCTGCCTAGAGTCCTGTGCCCTTCTGGCCTCCAGATACGCGACAATTCTTTCCTTTAGAAGTGATTCCATCATTTTCCCTATCACCGAGGTTAAACTAACAGGTCTATAGTTTCCTGCTTCTGCCTTGCTCCCACTTTTGTGAAGGGGAATCACATCTGCCCTATAGTGGATTCTGCACTTAACTGTCGGATAAATGAACCAGAAATGTTTTTCTTTTTTCCTTTTTCAGATTTGAAATCCTTTTTCATTACTTTTTTTTTTTTTGCATGGATGCTCATACGAAAATTTTTGTATGAACTAACATTTTTCCCTGGGGTCTGGTAGCACCCCCACCCTTCAACTGCCGTCCCTGTATTAATATTTCCCTGGTGTCTAGTAGTACACCCCAGCCTCAGATAGCCATTCCCCCATTTTTTAAAAGTTTCCTTGGTGTCTAGTGGCACCCCCCCATCCTCACCCCCATCTGAAATAAAGAAAATGGTCCTTCAATGTCTCCCCCCCTGTAAAAAAAATAAAACGGTCCCTTGCCGATCCAACCCCCCACCTCCCACTGAGCACCCACCCTCACTCACCTGTATAGCTCACTGGCCGAAGATCCACTCTCCAATCAAAGACATGTCTTGCTGCTGAAACCACCGACTGCAATGAGAAACTGTGGTAAATGCGGTTCAATGTACTTCAATGGAGGTTTTCAACTCTGATGCATAACTTTGCCATGGAGGAAAAGGAGCGGTCAGAGTGCTCCTGTTGGGGGATTCTATGATCAGGGGTATCAAATGGGATAGGGAGGGAGAAGCCTGGCCAGTTAGAACAAAATGCTTCCCTGGACTAACGGTGCACAGGGCCAAGCATGAGGTTTATCAGCTGGCAAAGGATTGTGGGGGTTCCCCGGACATACTGGTCCACCTGGGTACAAATGACATTGAGGGAAATAGCGAGCTAGAGATACAGGCAAGATTCAGGGAGCTTGCCAGGGTCTGTCATGACATAGGATGCACAGTTTCCTTCTCAGAAATCCTGCCTGTGCCACGAGCTAGTGGGGAACACAAAAGGAAGATTACGGAGATAAACCAGTGGCTCAGGGAGTGGTGTGAGGCCAGAGGGTATGGGTTGATGGAGGACTGTGGGGAGACCTGGGAGGATAAGGAGCTGTATGCTAGAGATAGGCTCCATCTCAATTTGGAGGGGAGGGGAATCCTTAAGTTGAAAATAGAGGGGTTCATTGGTGAAAAGTGGGGTTTAAACTTGTGATGGGAGAGGGATGGGAGAAAAGGCTGTAAAGGGGGTGCCAATAAAGGAGGGACTCTGTCTCAACCCCCCTGGGGAGCTGGAGGAATGCGGGAAAAGGCTGACTGGTAAAGTGCAGACCAGGGGAAAACAGAATCCCCATGGGAACATGAGCAGAGGAAATGGAAGTATAGGGAAAGGGTGGAAGGTAGTCCTGCTAAATGCCAAGAGCTTTGGCAATAAAATGCCAGAGCTCCAGGCGATGCTAACTGAGGGAGCAGTGGATGTGGCAGCAGTCACTGAGACCTGGGCCACCGTAGGGCATGACTGGGCCTGAACCTGGAGGGTTACATTATGTTCAGGAAGGACGGGGGGAGGGAAGGGGAGGAGGGTTAGCAATGATACTCAAAAACTGCATTGGCATAGGGGGAGTAGAGGAGGCGGAGAGAACTGTGGAGACTATTTGTGTCACCTTGATAATGGGGGGGAGGGGCAAGACAGTAAAAATAGGAGTGGTGTATAGACCCCCTGCACTGGCGGAGGAGCTGGAGGACAGTCTAGTGGCAGATGTTGGGAGACACTGCAGACTGGGCAGAGGAAGGGTGGTGGTGTTGGGGAACTTAAACATGCCAGGAGCAGACTGGGAGACGATGACATCCTCAGTGGCCAGGGAACAGAGGTTGTTGGATGTCTTTCAAGACGCGTTCCTCACTCAGCAGGTGGGGGAACCAACCAGGGAGGCATGGGTACTGGATGTGGTCCTGGCAGACAGTGACCAGATTGGGGGCCTGGAGGTAAGCGACCAGTTGGCAGGGAGTGACCATGACACGGTCTGGCCCTGCCTGGACCTAGGAGGGGTAGAAGACTGCACAAAGACGGAGATAACTGACTTCAGGGGGGCGGATTTTAAGGAAATGGGAAGGATCTTTAAGGAGCATTTGGATGGGACTGGGTCAGACATGGACGCTGATAGCTGGTGGGAAATCATCAGGAGAGGGGTGCAGGATGCTACCAGTACCTGTGCAAGAGTAAGACGAAAATGCAGTAGGGCCTGAAAACCCTGCTGGTGGACCAAGCAGGTCCATGAGGTGGTGCGGGGAAAGAAGGCAGCCTATAGGCAAGTCAAGTGCTCAAGGAGTGAAAGGGATCGAGGGGAGTACGAGCCAATGGCTAGAAAGGCCACTACGGTGGTGAGGGCAGCTAAGGCAAGGAAGGAGCAGAACCTGGCCAGGGAAATTAGGAGAGGGAACAAGGGGTTCTTTAGATACGCTGGGGAAAAACGAAGGGTGATGGGGCAGATTAGCAGGATTAAACAGGGAGAGATGGGCTCAAGACCTAGAGAGCAGGCTGAGGATTACTAAATGAGTACTTCACCTCAGTTTTCACCAAGGAAAATAAAGGTGCTGCATCATACAGGAGGAGACAGTGATACTGAGGAGGGACCCTTACCGATCGGCAGGTCTGGGGAGAGGGGAGGCTAAGCAGGGAGAAGAGGTAGCGGAAGTGGAAATCACAGCAGAGAGTGTGAGGAAGCCCTCAGGTCCCTTAAGATGGAGAAAGCACCGGGCAGGATAAATTACATCCCAGAGTGCTGAAGGAACTTGCAGATGTCTGGCAAACCCTGGTGGAGCTTTCACCATCTCTGAGGAGGGTAGGTGCCCCAGGACTGGAAGGTGGCGCATATAGTGCCTATCCACAAGGGGGAGAGATCAAGGGAGGTGGCAGGGAACTACAGGTCTGTCAGCCTGACATTGGTGGTGGGCAAGGTGATGGAAGGCATTGTCAAGGAGAGGCTGGGGGAGACCTGGAAAAGTCAGGGGTACCTGGACAAAGTGCTGGATACGTCCCGGAAATCATGTGTCACATAAACCTTGTGTGAAATTCTATGACTGGGTAATAGTGCCCTGGACCTGGGTAGACCAGTGGACGTCCTCTTTCTTGACTTCAGCAAGGCATTTGACTCTGTTCCTCACGTGGGCCTGTTGGATAAGCTGAGAGAAATGGGGGTGAGGAACCAGATGATCAGACAAATAGAATAGGCAACTGGCTCCAGGACCAGACCCAGAGGGTCGTAGTTGTCGGGATAGTCTCATCCCCAAGGAGGGTCATTATGGGGTCCACAGGGATCAGTCTTGGCCCTCCTCGTTCAACACCTATGTCTCTGACATAGGATCGGGTATCAGGAGTGAGATGAGTCCTCTCCGTGATGACTCAAAACTGGGTGCAGTGGTGAATAGGGAGGAGGGAGGGTGGCCTACAGGAACCTGGGCTCTGGAAAGATGGTCTAGAAAGTGGAAGCTGAGGTTCAATGCAGAAATGCAAGGTATGCACCTGGGGCCAGAAACCCGGGCCAAGTGTACACCGGGGGATGCTACAAGTCTCGATGGCTGAGAGGGACCTGGGGGTGGTGGTGGATGTCAAGACGAACAACTCAGAGACTTGTAGGAGGGCAGCAGCCAAGGCCAACAGGATGCTGGGATGCATCGCTAGGGGGATCACTTCCAGAAGGGAGGCAGTATAGCGCAGTGGTTTAAGGCTCTGAGCTGCAAATCTGGTGACATCCAGCAGACCAGATGAGTGTTTGAATCCCACAGCTTCCACTTGCATACTGTGTGACCCTGAGCAAGTCACTTAACTTCCCTGTGCTCTGAGGTCGCTCCTGTAAAAAAGCTTTCAGCTTACTGTGCTGCTCCTGGTTAAACAAAATTAAAAAAAAAAAAATATGATACTCCCTCTGTATAACTGCTTGGTGGGGCCGCACCTCGAGTACTGCGTGCAGTTTTGGAGGCCACACTTAAAGAGGGACATTATACTCCTGGAGAGGGTCCAGAGGAGGGCAACCAAAATTATTTGGGGCTTGGGGACAGGACCTATGAGGAGAGGCTCGAAGAGCTAAATATGTACACATTGGAAGAAGAAGGGACCGGAGACATGATACAGGTCTTCAGGTACATGAAGGGGGTAGACAGGGAGGAACAGTCAGGGTGCTTGAAGGAAGGAGGAGGGGGCCACTAGAGGGCATGGGTGGAAGCTGGAGGGGGGAGGGGAAGATTCAGGGGAGAAAGGAGTAGGCGCTACTTCACTGAGAGGGTGGTGGAGCCATGGAATGCACTGCCTAGGGTACTGGTGGAGACAGAGACGGTGGAGGGGTTCAAGAGGGGGTGGGACAGGTACATGGGGAAGGGTTTCTGGAAGCAAGATCCAATACAGCGAGAATATCCGGAACTGGGAAGGGAGAAGCCAGAGAAGGCGAGGGGGCAGGGGCTGACCAAACGAGCAGACGGGAAAGACCGTTAGGCCTATTCTGCTGGCATTTTAGTATGTAACCAATAGATTATGACAAGGCAAAGCATTAGGAAACTTCTCACCACAAAAACCCCTTTTAAGAGGAGTTCCCCAAGGTTCCATACTTGGCCCTATCCTCTTTGCAATATACATAAATAATCTGGCCTCGCAGCTGTGCTCAGCCAAGGTGCACTTATTTGTAGTTGTAACACGGCATTATGGACAGCCATGCCAGGGAGCCCCGCGATAGGCGCAACGCCGTCACATGGTGCAGGAGCAACACGGCATTGTGAGCCGATAATGCGCTGTTGGTGTTTGGGCCGAAGGCACGGCGAACTCGGCATTATTTCTCATAATGCCGTGTTGCTCTTTGCGCTGCCTTAGCTCCAACACGGCATTATCGCCTCATACTGCCGTTGTTGCTGCTGGCCACGACAGCCACTGGGTCCAAGTGGCACTGTGCCGGCTGGGGTTAGCGAGAACGGGTGATGGAGCCAGCGAAAGCAGCTAAACTGTGCCGCAGGGGATGCAGGAGACACATAGAGAGAAAGGTGGGGGGCTTCTAGACCTTGTCCAGTTAAGAGCATTAATACCGGGCATGTCGGGCTCTACGCGTGATTAATGCCCCTGGGGATTGAAACCTGGAGCCATGCCTGGCAACAACGCCCCTAGCGGGCATTAATCACGGTAGACCCTCTGTCGGTGATTAATGTACCATGACTTCTATTGCTTTATACCACAAATTCATCCTTAGAATTGGCCCAGGCGTACTTACAGCAAGATTTCACCACCCTCCAATATAACCTCACCACTCAAACTCCTTCAACACGCTTAAAGGACAAAAGCTATGATTCTCTCGCCAAAGTCCACTTTCAGTTATACACACTTCCCACAGATCGGAACGCATTTAGACAAACCCCTAGAAGTAGTAGATACCTTTAAATACCTAGGGTTCTGGCTGGACAATTAACTCAACTTTCAGTGCCACATAAATGAGATAGAATAAACCCAAACGCTGTCTTAGTTTCTTTATCGCATTAAACATCTACTTACGCCAGAAACTAAAAGTAGTCTAGTACAATCCACATTCCTCCAAGTACTGGACTACGCTGACTTTCTCTACAGTCACAGCCCCCCCAACGATGCTTAAACTTGACACCCTTTATCACCGGGCCTTATGGATTTATCCATAATCTACCTGTGGTACATATCACTGTCTCCTATACCAGACATCGGGATGGACCTTGCTCTCATCTAGGAGAAAAAGAAATGCTCTCCACTGGTTCTATAGAGCACTATCTGATAACCTCCCTGCTTACTTCTTGCACCTTTTCAAATGGGCAAAGGGTTTCTATGGCCTGAGGCGTGTCTCCATAATTTGCTTCAAGGTTCCCAGAGTGAAAAACTACGGCACTGCAGCAATCATCTCCGCACTCCCCTCACTTTGGAACACCATGCAAAACTCACTAAAATTAACTTCACTTCCAAGCTTGTCCAAATTCAAAGCTCTAACTACGGATTATCTGAAAGACTCAAGCAACTGTTTTAGACGTCAATGATTCCTAAGACATGGCGCCGCTCCATACTTCCTAAGCCCACCTTCCTTCACAAGCTACGGAAATCAGACACCCATTAGACGAGCTCTAATCCTAGTCACACTGGTATTCTCCCACCACTAGCCCTTCTGGCCTCCCTTTTTGGCTCCCCATTCCTTCACCCCCACTAGTACCCTATCCTCTTAATACTCCCTCACTTATTAGCAAAGTATGAACTTCCACCTAGCAAAGGCTGTCTGGGATTTTCACTTATCCTCACTCCAACAAGTTTTAAATTTAACGTACTGCTGCTCGTTAATTACGCTGTCTGGGACATATAATATTTACCACCCTCAAAAGATTCTATTTGTATTAGTTTGTTTTGCTTTATACTGTTGTCCTCTGTAGCTGTACTCAAGAACTGTACTGTATTCTGCTATGTGTGTTGTATTAATGCCCAAGACCACTTTGAAAATGAGTTCACTCAATGGTGCTAATGCCTGGTTAAAGAAAGTTGATTGACTGAATTAATCTGGACAAGGAACTGCTTGAGTTTAATCAGCCCGCCAGGCGGTGACTAAGCAGCGATGGTTTTAGCTATGGGTTTTGGGGTGGAACAACCCAAAGGAAAAGGATAGGGGAGTGGACACTTAGGGAGTCCGGGAGGACCTGTATGTCATGGATTTTTTGACGGTGGTTGGTGATAATACCATCTACCCCTGCTGAGCAGAAAACTTCTAATTTCTCTATTTTGTTTTCTTTCTTGTTCCCCTCAATTAATGCATCTACCAAAATTACAGTTAAATACCAGCACTGTCGAATACCCCAGGGTGTATTCGCACCTTCAATGAATACAAAATGTATGTATTTGCACATCCCTAGAAACACAAGACCTGTGTGGTACGATTCTGGATATGTACTTTGCCTACTGGTAACAAGGCTGGGGGAGGGATTAGGGCTGCTACATACCAATTTAAAATATGTTGCCCTGTATGAAGTACCATATCGCTGATCTACAGCCAGTGCTCCAGATAAGGTGATTACTGGCCTATTTTCTCACCAAATTAAAACAAAATACTCTGAAATTCTTTACTATGAGTACTGATACTAATCCTAACACTTGGAAATGCTCCATAGATACTTCACTTTTCCAAGTTTAAAGCCCTTCTACTCAAAATGATATTTTACTTGGTGCAAACAATAGTGAGTACAGTACTTAACTCTTGAATGCCAATGTTATCTGGATCACTGTCATTATCCTTGTACTAGAATCATGAGTGACATGAGGGTAGACAACATGGTAGGGTGAGAGTCAGAAATAAATAACCCAAACAGTACATTTCCAAACTTTGTGGGTATTGCATTTTTAACCCTAATAGTTTGTTAGCAACCAGGTCAGTAGCAACCCTAATGAGTATTGTTCTTAGCTATCATACCGGGGTATACAGTAATTAAGTTATCTCATACTTCTAAGTTAATTACACACACCCATACTATTACAGGATTGGTTGTCTACCTCTATACAAAAAAGGTTACCCATGTATTACAAAATACACAGTTTGTATCTTTAACTGTGAATGAACAAAACACAAGCATCACCCCAGAACTTTATATTTACAACTCAGGGTTTTATTTAACTCCAAAAATTGATTTGCGTTTTGCTAATAAAAGTGCTAAAACATTGTGAAAATATATAGCACTTGCCTCATTGTATTTAACAAACATAACACTTCTAGAAAACCTATATAAATATGTTCTGTACAGTTAGCATTGTCCCAAGAAAAAAAAAACTGCTAATCAATTATTTAAAACCATGCAACTCATTTTAAATTTACCCAGGATAACCCAGCTAAGATACAACCTACCATGTTAATTGGGGTCTCGATTCTACTCATTTCTGCAGCCAAGTGAATTGAAGCACTGAGAGGTGAGGTGTTGCCCAAGGTTGCACTGTGAGAAATGGAGTCTCGTGGAGTTTGAACCTGCAATGTTCTGGTTACCAAGCAAGCGATTTAAAAACCTAGACCACAGGGACTCCAAATGTAATGGGAGATTTGAAGGGTCACAAACAAGCAGACTGAAAATTAAAGTCATCAGTAGGGGGACCACCTGCCCAACAGTTCAAATAACTTTTTTTTTTTTTTTTTTTATTCTTTTGGTAACCAGGTAAGGCTCACTAGGCACAAATTCCTGTTTTCAGGGGTGACCCAGGAGCACTGGGGTGGTTAAATGACTTGCTTGGAGTCGCACAGTATGCAACTGGAGATTGTGGGAATCAAACCCAGGTCTGTGGTATGTACCAAACTCATTCACAGCTCGATACTCTAACCTCTAGGCTATACTAACATACTAAAATGCCAGCAGAATGGGCCTAATGGTCTTTCGCGTCTGCTCGTTTGGTCAGCCCCCACCCTGGGAGCTGACCTTGCTGCCCCCCCTTCGCCTTCTCTGGCTTCTTCCTTCCCAGTTCCGGATATTCTCGCTGCATTGGATTTTGCTTCCAGAACCCTTCCCCTGTACCTATCCCACCCCCTCTTGAACCCTCCACCAGCCCCTCAGGCAGTGCATTCCATGGCCTACCACCACCCTCTCAGTGAAGAAGTCCTCCTTTCTCCCATGAATCTTCCCCTCCAGCTTCCACCCATGCCCTCTAGTGGCCCCTCCTCCTTCCTTGAAGCACCCTGACTGTTCCTCCTCTATTTACCCTCTTCATGTACCTGAAGACCTCCATCACCCCGGTCCCTTCTCTCTTCCAATGTGTACATATGTAGCTCTTGAGCCACTCCTCATAGGTCCTGTCCCCAAGCCCGAATCATTTTGGTTGCCCTCCTCTGGGCCCTCTCCAAGAGTTTAATGTCCCTCTAAGTGTGGCCTCCAAACCTGCACACAGTGCTCGAGGTGCGGCCTCACCAAACAGTTATACAGAGGAGTATCACTTCCCTCCTTCTGGAAGTGATCCCCCTAGTGATGCATCCCAGCATCCTGTTGGCCTTGGCTGCTGCCCTCCTACAAGTCTCCGAGTTGTTCATCTTGACATCCACCACCACCACCCCCAGGTCCCCCTCAGCCATCGAGACTTGTAGCATCCCCCCAAGGGTGTACACTTGGTCCAGGTTTCTAGCCCCCAGGTGCAGTACCTTGCATTTCCCTGCACTGAACCTCAGGTCCAACTTTCTAAACCATCTTTCCAGAGCCTCCAGGTCCCCCTGTAGGGCCACCCTCCCCTCCTCCCTATCCACCACGGCCCCCAGTTTTGAGTCATCCGCAAAGAGACTCATCTTACTCTTGATACCTGTCCTTATGTCAGAGACATAGGCGTTGAACAGGAGGGGCCCAAGGACTGATCCCTGTGGGACCCCACTAATGACCCTCCTACTGCCAGCCCAAAGTTACCTGGTCAGTAACACAGAAACTGACAGGAGATGGGCAGACTGGGTGGGCCTATTTTCCCTACCTGCTGCAAACACCACAGACCCTACTTGATCTCCAGCTTTGTTCTCTTTCTTCTCGCTAGGGTTCCCCTATGCCTACCCCATACATTTCTTAATTCCCCTACCAAATTTGCCCTACCACCTCTGCTGGGAAGGCTGTTCCATGCATTCACCACCCTTTCTGCAAACAACTACTTCTTACGTTACTCCTTAATCTACCCCCTTCCAGCCTGTCATGACCCCTTGTTCTAGACCATCTCTTTTTCTGAAAGATGCTACTCCTCCTGTACCTTATTTATGCCCTGGAAATATTTGAAGATCTCCATCATACCCCCCCCCCCAAAAAAATCTCCTCCAGGGTATTAACATACCAACATACTAAAATGCCAACAGAATAGGCCTTATAGCCTTTCATGCCTGCTCGATGGTCAGTACTTATAGTGGGCACCCCTTTTTGCTGTGCCCCGACCCCGTTCCCAGGTTATTTCCCCAATATTGGATTTCCTCAGCTTTACCCTCTCCTCATACCTGTCCTAGCTACTCCTGAACTCCTCTACAGTATCAGCCTCCACCAGTCCCTTGGGCAGCGCATTCCATGGTTCCTCCACCCCCCAGTGAAGTAACACCACCTCCGCCTCTCCCCCCCCGGCTTCCACATGTGTCCTCTGGTTGCCCCCCACTTTTCTCTCTCTGGAACACCCAGTCCGAGCCTCCGTTATTAATCCCCTTTATGTTCTTAAAGACCTCTATCATGCCCCCCACCCATCCCTCCTCTCCTCCAGGGTGTACATGTTGCGTTCCTCAAGCCTCTCCCCCATGCCCCAGATCATATTGGTTGCACTCACCTGGACCCTCTCCCGGAGTACAATGTCTCTTTTTAGGTGCGGCCTCCAGAACTGCACACAGTACTCAAGGTGCAGCCTAACCAGGCAGTTATACAGAAGAAAGATCCCTTCTCCCCCCTTCTGGAGGTAATCCCCCTAGCGATGCATCCCAGCATCCTACTGGCCTTGACCGCTGCCCTCCTACAAGTCTCAGATTTGTTAATCTTCACATCCACCCCCCCATCCCTCTCACCCATCAAGACTTGTAGGGCGTCTCCCCCGAGGGTGTACACCTGGCCTGGGTTTCTGGCCCCCAGATGCAGAACCCTGCATTTCCCCACACTGAACTTCAATCCTCACTTACTCGACCACCTCTCCAGAGCCTCCTGCAGGGCCACTCTCCACTCCTCCCCATCCACCACCACTCCCAGCATCGAGTCATCCGCAGACACACTCATTTCACTCCTAATACCCTTCTTTATGGCACAGACACGAGCATTAAACAGGAGTGGCCCCAAGACCAATCCCTGGGGGACCCCAATTACCTTCCTTGGGGATGAGACTATTCCTCCAACCACCACTCTGTGTACACTTCGAAAGCCAATTTCCTACCCACCTTATCTGCCTCCCCACCCCCATTTCCCCCAGCTTTGCCAGCAGGCCAACGTGGGGTACAGAATCAAATGCCTTGCTGAAGTCCAGGGCACTTGTCACCCAATCATAGAACTCTACAAGATTTGTCTGACACGATCTTTCTAGGACGAAGCCATGTCGTCCGTTGTCCAGGTAACCCATTTGCTAACCCCCCAGGACAGCCGCCAATTCCCTCAGCACCCTGGGATGCATTTCATCCGGGCCCGGATTCTCCAGTCTCGCCTCATATGACTTTTGGTGCAAGCCCTACAACATTTTTGTTGCTCTCCTCCGAACTACCTCTACCACTAATGAAACTTGTTTGGGTCCTTTTTCCTGCACCAATGAAACTAATAAGGAAGACGTCGATGCCTTGCAAGTTACTACAATGCTATAACTGTAAAATGCTTACTAACAAAATGTATCTCCAGCAATAGATTTCTTCCATGCCAGCATACAAAGGGGAACGTCTCTCAATTAGATGGGAAAAATCACATCAAATACAGCATATTACAAAATAAAGTGCAGTCGAGTTCAAAATGAAATTCAAACCAGTGCGGCCTTAAAATGTAGTACATACTGAAGTAACAGAGAGAAATGCGAAAGGAACAGTAGTCTCTACCGAAATAAATGTAAAAAAGCGTGGTAGCCCAAACCAGGCGCATATGCTTTAAACATTAGGGCCTATACCCCGAGACGCCAAACAGACCCCGCACGTACCTTCTCCTCTAAGCAGTGCACAACGATAGACGGATACTTCCGACTCAACCAACGGAAAAATGCTGGAACTCCCATAGTTCACAAAAGCAGACCTTTAAAAATAAACGTTAAAAAAAATCACAAAACTATCCCCATGTAAAATACACAGAACTCTCAGATCTGCGTGTAGACGCACTACCAATCTCTTCCGCCAAGCGCACGGAATTGTGGGCAATGACCTACTAACCCTATAACAAAGGGAAGCGCGGACGGCAAGAGAAAAGGAACACGGCATGGGCGAGACGAAGATGATCAAGAGGAGCAGAAGAGGGGAAAAGAGTGGTTGTTTGCTTTGAACAAGCACAGAGCACACCTACAATGTTGCAGCTCTCCAACTTCCGCACACAGCAGGGGACCTAATAGTCTATGATAGGCGAACTGCACGAATAGCTGCTTCCGGGACATGGGTGGATGTAACTAAGGGAAAAGAAACGCGATGCCAGTAGAAAGTACATTTTGTTTGATAAGCGTCTGGTTTTGAAAAGGGCTGCATCCCGTATGCCCAGTGGTGGCAGTCTGTAAAACATTGTACCCGTGCTTCTCGCCACCTTTAAGAAATACACATTGTCTGTGCTTTTGCAATTGCAAGATTATCCTCCCTTTAATTCCGAAAACAAGGGGGCATCTCTGCAATAACCACCACCTCCTAAGAAGTCCGGTTAGCTGTAAAAATATACGCAACATACTTAACTAAAGTTTCTCACTACTTAACTAAAGGGTACTTAAGTTATGGATTTATTTTATTCAGAACTTTTTCATGGTGTTCTGTAATAGTGTCGGTGGCTCAGTAGGTAGTATGCTCGCCTCTGAGGCTGGGAGATCAGAGGGCTGTGGGTTCAGTTCCCACATTTAGCACTTGGGTTAATATCCCAGTACTGATAATGTAGTGCAGCATGAGAGGGGTGCTGCACTTCTGAGGTGCTGTCTTTTGGATGAGACATTAAACCGAAGTCCTATCTGCCTGGATTGGTGGTAGTTCAGGTGGATGTTAAAGATCCCATGGCACTTATCGAAAAGAGTAGGGGAATTTCCTCAGTGTCCTGGCTAAATTTCCCTCATTCACGAAAAATATCTCCTACAGCTTAATCTGGTTCAAGGTCAGTTGGCATTCATCTGTATCCCCCTCCCCCGGGTCGTGCCTGAAAATAGGCAGGATTTGTCTAGTGCACTTACCCGGTCAACAAAGACTAAATAAATATAATGTTACTGTAATCAACCACGCCTCCCATTTGTGGCCTTACCTTGTGGGCTCATCATGGGCCCCAACTTTACTCTTCTTATTCGCTCTTGATTTTTTCACCTGTGTGTAACCCCTAGGAGGCGATATCCCAAGGGCTAAAATCCCTGCCTGTGTGGCTAGGTGCAGGTTAAGGGGCATGGGTACTGAAAACGGGTGCCTCCAGAGGACAGGGTTCTTGGTAGCATAGCTAACCTGGGTACAGCCCTCTGGGACACTGTAACCTCCTCTTTTCCCTCTAGTAACCTAAGCAATGTGTAACCCCCCTGCAAATGGGGGTTCCCAAAAGACTTCCAGGAGCTTGCTTGAATGCTCCAAGCCTGAATGGTGTTTGGCGTTTAAGCCATTTATCAGTGAGTGTTTTTAGAACCTCTGGTACTGTCTCTTTAAGAGCTGTCTGCTTGCAGACATAATTAGTTTGTATGGGGGACTGTGTGTTTCTTTGAGTACCACTCAAGCTGCTGCCAATTCACTCCATTTTTGCAGTCACTAGGAGTGCAAGGGAACCTATCTGAAAGATGTAACTGTTTGCCAGAAATCATTTACAGTAATAATGAAATTACAGTTTGTCTAACCTGCTTTCTTTGCAGTCAGAACTGTGTCTGCCTAGTTCCCCATTCTGGTTTTGAACTGCTGAACTGGACCAATCAGTGTGGGGTAAGCTAGCTCTAAAATGGTGCCTTAGACGAATCAGAACTTGGACTCATAATCTGAGCCAGCCCCAAGAGGATTGTATGGGCAGTGACTCTGGGAGATGTAGTTTAGACTTGCACCTTTTGGACCAACAGCAGCAGTCTATTGTGAGTGACAGCCAATCCAGTCAAGAACTGGGAGGAACTAAAAGGAAGTGCCGGTTTTGTCTGTTGGAGTTTCAGTTTTAGATCTGGCAGTGAAGGGGAAAGAAACCCTGTGCTCCTTCAGTGCACAGTTTCAGTCAAAAAAACGTGTGTAAGGCCCAGAGTTCCGGTCTGCAGCTTGTGTAACTGCTTGTTAGGACTGAATCAGTCCTGTGAAAAGAATCAAAGGATCTCTGAAGAGTAGAAACCAGGCTCACCCTGTAGAAGACTGGAGAAATTGTTGAATTGCACTCGGTCTGTCAGGAACTGAATCTGCTGTGTGTTCTCCCGGGTATTGTGCAGTAATTGTGATCGGGATAGAGAAGCAGCCTGCCTGGTATAGTACTTTCTTTTTTACCATATAAATGTGTGAGAGGCTCGTGGAGCTCAAAAGTAGCCCTGCTGACGTTGAAGGACCCTATCTTGTTTGGAGGTCGTGAGTACTAATTCAGGATCGCTCCTGTTGAATTGCCACATTAAATCCAAATGGAATCACTGTACTGCTGACTGTTTAAGCTAATTTTTCTTTTCACTGTGTGAAAGGCCCTACCAACTGCCACGGTTTGGACTAGCCACTAGGGCTTGGGTACCCAGGGACAGTAACTGGTAGGGATAGGCCTGTGCACAGAGCCATAGGTAGATAGTAAAGTGATAAGCTAATTAACCAGATTTCCCCCTGTCCTTGTTATATCCCTAAATAAATCAGAGCTGCTTGTTTCAGCAAAGTTATACTGCCTGAGATATTTGTCTATGTTAAAGTACTGTACTGTGATTGTTGCACTGTATCTTATTTCACAGGAGGTCCCAGTGCGGAACCAGACCTGGGGTAAGTGTATACTGTGAAGGTAATTCTGATATATTGTGTGGGCCACTAGTGGGAAGAAAGGGGGGTTGCAGTGTCCCAGAGGGCTGTGACCAAGTTAGTTTAACTATTGCAAACCCTGACCTCTGGGTGGAGGCACCCGCCATTGGATCCAGGCCCCTCAACCTGTTAGTGGCAAATCAGGCAGGGGTAGTAGCCCCTGGGATAACGCCATCTAGGGGTTACAAATGTACAACAGACACAGGTACAATAACCCCTAATCAGCATACAAATCCCCACTCTGTTTACACTTACCACCAGGGCTGGTTCCACCAGTTCGACCCTGGAGGCCCCCTGTAAAATAAGGTTAGACACAGCACATAACAACAGTACAGTGCTTCTGGTACAAAATGGAACCACAGTGCAGTTAAATGCAAAAATAATTAGATCTGATTTATTCAGGGGGAATGAACAAGGGAGGGGCATAATTTGGCTGATTAGTTCTGTCACTGATTCAGTCAGGCATCATGCATGCACTTTAGAGTCCCTTCACAGTCACACGCTCTGGGTACCTAGTTGGAACAAAGGTGGGTTAGCCTAATTCGTTGCCTGGGGTAGGCCGGCGTTGCAGCTGGTCGGGGCCCTGTGATAGAAAGAAGAAACATGCACAACCACACACAATTTGTAATCTAGAGCCAGGAGGCTCAGTTCATGACAAGGAAACAACAAAGGAATCAGATGACAACACTTCTGATTTATCTGATGTTGCAGGGAGCTACTCGGGGGGGGGTTTACTCATGCTACCCAATAAGAGACACAGAAGGGACGAGATGGAGACTGCAGGTTGACAAGCTGGTATGCCAGGAGAAGCAGATCCCACACGAATCACCAAGGTGTCATTCCTGTTTGGGATGGTTGAGCGGGGCTGATCCCCGGGCGAGTCTCTCATCGATGGTGATCTCTGCACCTGGAGTAGCTGGCTGGGCCAAGGTGGCAGGGCCCTGACTGGGTGAACAGTTTGGATTCAGTCCGGTAGACGCTGGATTCAGCTTCCAGCTAGTGTGACACAGGCAGTGGGGAACAAAATAATGACCCACTAACAGCATTCAGTACACTTATAGTAAAACAAAACACAATACCACAGGTTGGACGACAGTCCGGTTGCAATTTCAGCTTTCCTGAGCAAAACCGTGCTCTCTCTGGTGATTTCAGACGTCCTGACAGGCTGATTGCGTACAGCAAATCTTCAGTCTTCTTCAGGCAATGATACAGTCACAATTCATTGGCTTTTGTCACAGTTGATTCGGATACAGTTTCGTTATTTATGCACTCTCTAAGGATCCCTTTCGAGGGACAGCAGGCAGATAGGCCAAACTCAGCCTTTCCACCAGTTTCCCGCACGACTACGCAGGAGCAGCTGCTCAAATGTCTCGAGCTGTTTACTCTCTCAACTCCAATCTTAGACTGACTGCCTGCTTCAGGCAGCTTGGGACTTTCCCTCTGATCCAAAAAGTTTGATTCGTTGATTCATCTGTCTGTCACAGCAAGGGCTCCCCCTCCAGGTCCATTTATGCGCCAAAGCGGAAAAACTACAATTCCTACAGAAAGTTACTCCCACAACACCCCGGGGATAGACTCCATTTTAGGGTCCCCAAATCTACTGATTGGTCCAAACTAGGCAGTCAAGAACCAAGATGGTGGTGATCTACAGAACTGTCCATGCTAAAAAAAGAAGGCAGGTTAGACAAACTACGATATCATTACTATTATAATAGATAATCAGCAAATAAGTACAGCTTCTATCAGAGCTCCCTCTGTGCAATTAGCGATGGCAGAAAGAAGCGATTATCTGGCAGCCCAGGTGGGACTCGAACATAGAAACACTCAGCCCCACCCAGATTAATTATGCACTGTGATATAGGCAGCTCTTAAAGAGACAGGACACAGGCTATAAAGGCACTCACACGAAATAGCTTTTAAACGGTTAAGACACAGGACACCAGCCTGGCAGTGGGCATTTAGGCACACCCAAGGAAGACTTTCGGGAACCCCCATTTATAGGGGGGTTACACAATTCCTGCCTGGAAAAACTTGGCATCCGCGTCATCTACACCACAAGATATTGAAAAGACAATTTACTATACGAAATATACGTGGCATTAGTATATTTATGCCAATAATATCTGATGCATCCGTAAACGCTAACTTATCACATTATTATACATTTTTACTACACTTCACAATACTATATTTATAGTGACAATACTTATGCATGTTTCATACACGTAATACTGATTCCACTATGATTAACATACTATCAACATTATACATTAATTCAGATTATAATTTCTTGCATATTGAATAGTGTAATAGGGGCCCTTCCCTATCAGCTAACGTGGGGCTAGATGGGGCAGGGGCACCATATGCTGAGGGAAGAACAATTAACCTAGAGTTGGCAGACAGGCTCAGTTTGGGTAGTGAGCTCTGAGAAACATAGACACCTTTGTGAACAGCACTGAGAGGCACATCCACAAGCCTCCCAGGGGAGTCGTAACTAAGGCGTAGCACTGGCTTGACAGCTCATCCAGACTTTCTAGGGGGTACAGACACAGGCTCTGGGCAATCAACACTGGCACTGGACTCTTTTTCTGTCGTGAGGGGTGCCTCTGCACACTTTGAAATGTCCAGATTGGGAACATTGTCAGCACCTTGCTCTGTAGATTCTGTGTGCACAATACTTTGCTCATCATTATCTTCGGAAGAAGGCCCAGGTTGCTCATCCTGAGGGAACTCTTGAATCATTGAACTTTGTGGCACAAGAGGAGTGCTGTCAACACTGTTGTATTGTTCTGCAGGTTTTGGTATGTCACCAGAGAGATTTACTACATCGGATTCTTCCTCGAGTAACTCAAACAGTTCCACTAGACACAAGGAATCTGCTACTTCAGATGTAATACTCTGCACCTCCCTTTCAGGGGGCATTGATACCAAGGAAGAAGCTGGGGGCTTACACAGTCCTGAAGGCCTAGCTTCATTCCCATAATTATGAATAAGGTTTCCTCGGAACAATTGACTCAGTTCATAAGAAGGATAATAAGCATTGTCACACTCACTTTCATCAGAGTTAGACTGACAGTCACTATCATTCTGGGCCTGCCAGGGGGAAGGCCTTGGGTCTGGAACAACTGGGGCAGGTTGACTGTGTCTCTTCTTAGCAGCAGCATGAGGCATTGGTCCCGGTGAGCCGTCTTTTGTCGGTTCAGCATCAGTGATCACTTGGCCGATGGGCAGTAGGTGGTTCATGTGCATGATCTTGACAACTTTAGAGTAATTTTCAGGGTGCACCTTGTGCAGGTCATCCAATTTGCCAGCTACTACATGAGGAAGATGGTGCCACCCATCAGCAATTTTATGCTTGCCATGTAATCCCAAGTTACGCAATAGGACTTTATATCCGGGCGACAACTCCTGGGCCTTTACTCATCAATCGTATCTCTCCTTGTTAGTAAGGTTTCGTTTGGCAGCCATTGTTTGAGCCAGTTGGTTGGCATGGTTCTACTGAGCTTTCAGTTTCTGTACATATTGTAAATAGTTCTCAGCTCGGACCCCATCCGTGGAGACCCCAAAGCAAACATCTACGGGCAACCAGGCTTTCCTCCCGAACATGAAACAATAGGGAGAGAATCCGGTAGCATCACTTTTGGTGCAATTGTAAGCGTGTACCAAGTTGCTAATCTGTTGACTCCACTTAGACATGTCTTTAGGATGGAGAGTGCCCAACATGTCCAGAAGGGTTCTGTTAAAGCATTCTGGCTGGGGTCCCCCTGAGGGTGACAGGGAGTGGTTCTGGACTGTTGTAGCCCCCACAGGGAGAGCATTTCTTTGATTAGTCAACTTTCAGAGTCTTTTCCTTGGTTGGAATGGATACGTTGGGGTGCACCATAGTGGACAAAGAACTTTTCTATTAGCACCTTGGCCACCGTAGAAGCATTTTGATCCTTTTTCAGAAAAGCTTCTGCATATTGGGTAAAGTGATCGGTTACCACCAGTACATTGCCAATGGTCTTTTGGTCAGGCTCCAAGTGCAAAAAGTCTATGCAAACTAGTTCCATAGGGGCACTGGTAGAGATATTGGCAAGTGGGGCAGTTTTCTGGGGCAAGGCCTTTCTCTGGAGGCACCGACTGCAGGTCTTTACATGATGCTCGACATCTGCCCCATCTTTAGCCAGTAGACTCGAGATCATACTAAATCGAGGGTCCGGTCAATACCGAGGTGTCCCATGTGGTTGTGTAGGGACCTCCACACCAGCTGCTTGAAGGCTGTGGGTAGTACCAATTGCTGTTTGTCTAACTGACCTCGCCAATCCACTGTCTCTCACTAGAGTAACTGGTTTCATAGCTTCAGTCAGGGGCCTTCCTTAAACAGTAATGCAGTTCTTAGATTGGTGGAGCTTAACTTGGACACATCTTTCCCGGCCCGGAGGGCATCAACTGCAGGCTGAATCATAGGGTCTTAGGATTGAGCCCACTGAATGCTGTCATTATCAAACTGGGGCAAAGCACTGATATCTAGTGCAGAAAAATGGCAATAAGCTGCAAGCATGCAGGTATGGGGGGAGGGGGCCCAAACAGTCCACCAGGCAATCCACAGTGTCGGCGGATAGTTGCTCATCTTTGTCAAATTTTTGGTACAGTGCTTTAATAGAATGTTCAGACAGCCTCACCCAATTGTCTTTTGAACTTGGCCGCCGTGAAAGGGCGTCAGCATCAATATGGTTTGGTCCAGGTCGGTATTCAACTGCATAATCATAAGCCAACAGGGCAGAAAGCCACCGGTGTCCAGTGGCGTCCAACTTGGCTGAAGTCTGTACATATGTTAGAGGGTTGTTATCAGTCTGTACTAATATCCTGGCCCCATAGAGGTACTCATGAAACTGATCAGCTATGGCCCACTTTAGAGCAAGGAACTCCAACTTGTGCACAGGATAATTCCACTAGGAGGGTGTCAAGCTGCGGCTGGCAAAGGCCACGGTCTCAGGCCATCTTCATATTTTTGATATAGTACTGCCCAAGCCCCTGCAGACTGGCATCTGTGTGCAGGATGTATGATTTGGTGGGATCAGCATATATAAGGACTGGGGCATGGGTAAACTGATAGATGACTTCGAAGAATGCCACCTTGAACTCGAGGGGGGGTCCAGCGGTTCCCAAAAGGTTCCCCTGTTCGAAAATTTACCTTGTCTTCTTCTTTGTGGGACCCCTTCTTGTATTTGCAGTTGATAGGAGGATAGTCTTGGGTAAGATTAAGGAGCGGCCATATTACCTTTGAATAGTCCTTAATGAATCGGCGATAGTAGCCATAAAACCACAGAAAATGCTGCAGCTCTTTTAGGTTGGTAGGCTGGGACTAGGTGGTCAGAGATTTCACTTTGCTGGGGTCCGTCTGTATCCTCTCCGCTGACACTATCTGTCCCACATATTTCATAGACGTTTGAAAAAACTGGCACTTGTCTATGGGTACCTTAAGGCCGAATTCTTCCAGACGATCGAGGACTTTGAACAAGCTGGTCTCATGTTCCTCTAGCACGCGTCTGAAAATGATGACATCATCCAAGTGCATTAAACATTCCAGCAAGTTCATGTCTCCCACCGCATGTTCCATCAATCTCTGGAAGGTGGCAGGGGCACCCGAAATCCCCTGTGGCATCCTCAGGAATTCGTAGAACCCCAAATGACAGATGAAGGCTGTTTTCTCATGGTTTTCTGGGGCCATCGGAATCTAATAATGTCCGCTGTGGAGATCTGGTACTGAGAACCACTGACCCCCGTTCAGGCAATCCAGGGCATCCTGTATGCGTGGCATGGTATATTGATCTGGGACGGTCTGCTGGTTTAGGGTTCGATAATCCACACCCATCCTCGGGGATCCATTCTTTTTATGCACCACTATGATGGGGAGGCATATGGGCTTCTTGATTCTTGAATAATGCCAGCAGCGAGCATTTCCTGTAGGTGCCTCCTAACATCATCTGTGTCAGCTGGGGCAAGGCGTCGGGACCTCTCGAAATGGTCAGTCATCATGCAGGCATATGTTATGCTTGGCACTATGGACACATCCCCCGTCCCACTCTTTTAGTGAGAATGCTTGGTCTTTCTGGGCAAGTTTCCTGCTAATTCGGGTCTTCCACTCGGTAGACAAAGGGTTATCACTGAAGTCAAATAAGTCTGGGGTCACTTTCTCCTGTTCACTAGAGTACTTGTTACTGGGTAATACTGCAGTGTCTGCACAGTGTACTGTAGCCAGCGTACATCCCCGGTTTACACAGACTTCCCGATCTGACACATTTCTAACATGCACCATCACTCGGCAGGCATGGGCACAGGCAGGTAGTATACTGGGCTTGACCAACAACCCTTTGGGCAGCTTCCCTTCACCAGGGACGTCTAACATAAATATTTTATTCCTCACATCTCTCCTGAGATGGACCTCTCTGTGAACGGTACACTGGGCATTGGGTGCTAACACCAGAGAGTCGGCATCCTTCTTCCACACTAGCCCCACGGGCTCATCTCAGTCCACCTCAGTAGGCTGCTGCTGCAAGTCATAAGCTCTTTTGATCAATGCTGGAATTCTTAGTGCCCACCCAGTCTGTTCTCCTTGTTTCTTATGACATAACTGTGCTAGTGTCCCAAACATATGGGTGTTTGTCCTGATTAGCAGGGGAACCCCATCATACAGTCCAGCGGGGGGACAAACCAAGGCAAGTGTCTTGACCTGTTTATCCACTCCAGCCATGGTAGTAGGGAACGACAGCCAGCTCCAGATATACCCTGAATAAGGATAGGACTTTTCACTCAACCTCCACACGTGCACACCTTCCAGGGGCTATAGGGGCACATCAGGCAGGTGCCTTCAGTACCAATTTTGAAACACTATGGTCACTTGGGATCCACTGTCAAGCAAGGCCCTTGCAGATACACCATTTACTGTTACTGTGGTCTCCATTGACGGGCCTACCACCTTGGGCCAGTCAGAGGATGAGGACTGAGACATGTTCTTTATAGCTGTCTTAGAAGAATAACTCTTTCTCATAGGACCAGTCTGAGGCCTTATATTGTTTCGCCAAATTAATGCCAGCAGCTGTGTAGTAACCTTTCTCGGGTGAGCTGCAGTGAAACCAGGTATGCCCGTCTTCTCCACAGTGGTAACAAAAAATGGGGTCCTTGGAGTCTCTAGGGGAAGGAAAGCCACTCCCCTGCTTGGGCATGGTAGGCAAGTCCTGGGATCCTTCTCTGATCCATGGTTTGCTTTCCTTCCTTTTGGAGTTTCCCCAAGAATCTGCTACTTGCGTGGCCAGAGGAAGGTCTACCACCAGGGCTATCAATTCTCGTACCTCTTCCAGCAGGTTACCCTCAGTCTGGATTTCAGAGGAGAGGACGTGCACCCCCACCCCTCCAGGTGGGACCTCGCTGTTTGACTCGGGATGTGCCTGACAGGAGTTATCATATTTAGCCACCTTGGCAGCTTGTTGACTGACTTTCAACTCTGTTGGTTCTGTAATCAGTTCCGTGATCTGTTGCAATTCAGTCTCATCACGTCTTTCAGGGTTCTGTCAGGTACGGGCAACCCCAGCATAGGGCTTCTCTCCCTATTCATCATTCTCTGCTTCACGAATCTCTTTTTTTATAAGGTAACAGTATTCAGGAGGATTAGTCTTCCTGTCTTGGAATTTAAGTTTCAGCATCATCACGCTGGAGTACCTGGCTGATTTTAGGATATGGTCTAACCTGACTCGATTCAGTTCACTAGCAGGCATCCCTCCTTTCCTGTGGGCCCTCTGCGGAGCCCTCTTGATTCTGGTAACAAACATAAATAACCTCTCATTCTTCCATTGTTTTGCAGATTTAAATTTCCACATCAAATCATCCCCCGACTCGGTGCTACCAAAGACCTCCTCCAAAGCAGAAAGGTATTCAGCAGCAGGGGCCTTGGGGTTGGTAGATCAGAGAAAACAAATGGCTTCCAGTGCAGGGCCCCTTAAGCTCTTCATGAGCCTCTTCCTTTTCTCCCCCTCTGAGCACTGGCACTCTTGGACCGGGGGGTGGCATAGTCCGTCCACGTTTCCAGGTCATCCTCCCCTACGGGCACTGGGACCATGCCCGAGAAGAGTCTGAGTCTACAGTAAAAGTCCAGGTGTACAGATGGTATCACTGTGGGGGAAGTGACCATAGGGGAGGCCCTAGGGGTGGCAGGAAATGCTATAGGAGACTGCAAGGGAGTGGTATCTTCAGAAAGATCTAGCATCTGCACTAACTCTTTGGCAGATTGCCCCTCAGAGGCTAACAATTTGAGCAACTTATCTTTGAACCCCTGTATGCTGGGAGACCCTCCAGGAGTAGCCGAATCACTGTGCAGATGAATGACCCTCCACCCCTCCTGGGACCCTTCAGGCAAAATAACAGGGCACCTTCTCTGGGTCGATGAGGAGGCAGCAGGAGAGGAGGACCACCATAGTTTGATCAGATAGGTCTGAATCCCTCCCTTTCACCTCAACCTTCCCCAAACACTTAACTTGCTCAACAGTCTCTACAATAACTGCATTAGTGGTTCCTAATGGGACATCCATTAACAGAAGGGCCTGTTGGGGATCTACCCCATCAGCCTCACTCCACCCCATCATACGGTGCTCCTATGTACTTAAATCTGTAATTCCTGTACTCTCCCGGGTCATACCTGAAAATAGGCAGTTGGCTTGTCTAGTGTACTTACCTGGTCAACAAAAGCTAAATAAATAAATTATAGCTTATGGGGGGGGGGCAATCTTAAGCTTAGGTGCAGCGTGCGCCTCCGCTTCGTTACAATTTTTAAGCGTGGGGTTGTAATACCCACTTCTGACCACTAGAAAGTGCCAGTCCCAGCAGTGCCTCCAAGATGTAACCCCTAGGTGGCGCTACCCCTGCTTGTGTGGCTAGGTGCAGGATAAGGGGCCTGGATACTGAAAACGGGTGCCTCCACCCGGAGGACAGAGTTATTGGCAGTGTAGCTGACCTGGGTACAGCCCTCCGGGACACTGTAACCCCCTTCTTTCCCCTCTAGTGGCCTAAGTAATGCACAGCAGACATAGGTACAATAGCCCCTAATCAGCATACAAATCCCCACTCTGCGCTTACACCAGGGCTGGTTCCACCAGTTCAACCCTGGATGCCCCCTGTAAAATAACGTTAGACACAGCAGGTAACAACAGTACAGTGCTTCTGGTACAAAATGGAACTACAGTGCAGTTAAATGCAAAAATAATTAGATCTGATTTATTCAGGGGGAATAAACAAGGGAGGGGCGTAATTTGGCTGATTAGTTCTGTAACTGATTCAATCAGGCAGTCATGCATGCAGTTTAGAGTCCTTTCACAGTCACACACTCTGGGTACCCAGTTGGAACAAAGGTGGGTTAGCCTAATTCGTTGCCCAGGGTAGGCCGGCATTGCAGCTGGTCGGGGCCCTGTGATGGAAAGAAGAAATATGCACAACCACACACAATTTGTGATCCAGAGCCTGGAGGCTCAGTTTGCGACAAGAAAACAACAAAGGAATCAGATGACAACACTTCTGATTTAGCTGATGTTGCAGGGAGCTACCCTGGGGTTAACTCACGCTACCCACTACGAGACACAGGAGGGACAAGATGGAGACTTCAGGTTGACAAGCTGGTATGCCAAGAGAAGCAGGGCCCACACGAATCACCGAGGTGTCGTTCCTGTTCGGGATGGTTGAGCAGGGGCTGATCCCCGGGCGAGTCTCTCGTAAGTGCGCCTGGAATAGCTGGCTGGGCCAAGGTGGCAGGGCCCAGGCTGGGTGAGCAGTTCGGATTCAGTCCGGTAAATGCTGGATTCAGCTTCCAGCAAGCGTGACACAAGCAGGCAGTGGGAAACCAAATCGCGACCCACTAACAACATTCAGCACACTTATAGCAAGACAAAACACAATACCACAGGTTTATTTATTTAGTTGTTTAACCAGGAGTAGCACACTAAGCTGAAGGCTTTTTTTACAGGTGCGACCTGGGAGTACAGGGAAGTTAAGTGACTTGCTCAGGGTCACACAGTATGCAAGTGGAAGCTGTGGGATTCAAACCCAGGTCTGGTCTGCTGGATGTCACCAGATTTGTAGCTCAGAGCCTTAAGCCACTGTGCTATACTGCATTTGGTTGAATGACAGTCCGGTTACAATTTCAGCTTTCCTGAGCAAAACCGTGCTCTCTGTGGTGATTTCAGACATCCTGACAGGCCGATCACGTACAACCAATCTTTGGTCTTCTTCAGGCAATGGTACAGTCACAATTTGGTGGCTTTTGTCACAGTTGGTACGGATACAGTCCGGTTATTTAAGCACTCTCTAAGGATCCCTTTTGAGGGACAGCAGACAGGCCAAACTCAGCCTTTCCACCAATTTCCTGTGTGACTACACAGGAGCAGCTGCTCGAGTGTCTCGAGCTGTTCACTCTCTCAACTCCAGTCTCAGAGTGACTGTCTGCTGCAGGCAGCTTGGTACTTTCCCTCTGATCCAAAAGGTTCAATTCGTTGGTTCATGTGTCTGTCACAGCAAGGGCTCCCCCTCCAGGTCCATTTAGGTGCCAAAGTGGAAAACTACAATTCCTACAGAAATTCACTCCCACAAGACCCCCTGGGAACAGACTCTATTTTAGGGTCCCCAAAGGTACTGATTGGTCCAAACTAATCAGTCCAGAACCAAGATGGTGGTGATTTACAGAATTGTCCATGCTGCAAAGAAGGCAGGTTAGACAAACTACGATATCATTACTGTTATAATAGATAATCAGCAAATAAGTACATCTTCTAACAGAGCTCCCTTTGCGCAATTAGCGATAGCAGAATGGAGCAATTATCTGGCAGCCCAGGCGGTACTCGAGCATAGAAATACTCAGCCCCCACCCAGATTAATTATACACTGCGATATGGGCAGCTCTTAAAGAGACAGGACACAGAGGCTCTAAAGGCACTCACATGAAATAGCTTTTAACCGATTAAGACACAGGACACCAGCCTAGCAGTGGGCATTTAGGCACATCCAAGGAAGACTTTTGGGACCCCCCATTTGTAGGAGGGTTACATGTGGATCCAGCAGGACTGCAGAATCAGGGACCAGTAGGGCAGCAGTGTACAGGAGTTTTGGAGGTAATCTAGTCTGGCTTGCTGCCAGGGTGTTGGGGCTGGAGCTGCTCGCTCAGTCCCATGATCCTGATCCCAGGACTATGGTGTGGGGTCAGGACCAGTACAGTAAAGATCGACAGCACCATCGGGCACAATAGATGGCTTCCCCAACCCCTGCAGATGGAGGGAGCCACAGTGAGTTACTGCCATGCTTCATCCACTCGGCTGAGGGATGCAACGAAAGACCCTAGGAGCAAAGCCTGACAAAAGGCCTTAGAGGGGTAACTGTTGAAAGACCCAAGGGGTGAAGGTGAGTGACTGAGCCACCGAGAACAGGCAGTGGGATCTGGAGTAAAGAGCAGCAGCAACTGAGCCAGTGCTGTGACGCATGTGTGTCGGCATCTCTGGAGGAGCCAGAGCTCTGTTTTTTTTTTTAATTGGACTGAGCACCTACCTCCTCCACCAGTCCCCGGCTGCAAGGCAGGCAGCAGAGCCGGGACCCAGTACAGAAGCACCATTGGGCACACAATGAAAGTGATTCTGGCCCCAGGAAAGGCAGTGGGGCTGGGAAGAAAGCAAGACATGGCAACCCTCACCATTAGAGGCAGCAATGCATGTGCAGATATAACAGTAAGAGAGCCAGAGCTGAAAACCACTTGGCAGTGCAACCACCAAACCAGCCATAGTCCCAGCCCCAGGACAGGCAGCAGGGTTGGCACGGCTTCCCATTATAATAGCAAGTACAAAATTGTGACTAAAAAATCGCGATCGCATAATAGCGATCTAAATAATATCGAGTCGCATTAAATGGCAAAGCTGTAAACATAGCAGTAGCGCCTGGCACTTCCACACAATAATAGCGATGAGCGACAATGACGACATAGGCAAATAGAGTAAGCAGAAGTACAAAGATTGAGCACAGTACGAAGCAAGAAGCCCCTCCAACTTCCTAAAAGGAAGTGTTATTTATGTGGTCTGGCATGTCAAAATAGCGACTTTTCAGAACAAAAAATAAACAATTAGCTGAATTATTAGCAACCCCAATCAGCTAAATGAAATACAAAGTGTTATGTCGAGTTTTAGTTTAAAAAAAAAAAAGGCGAATAAAACAGATGCAATTAAGGCCAATTCAAAAATATACCCAATTAGCCAAATCATACAAAACAGCTAACAGATGCAATTGCAGTTATTTGCTACTACTGGTGTAAACAAATCGCACTATGTGTGCTGTGGAGCTGATATGACATGCCTCACGCCTGAAATTGGAAATTGTATACGAGTCCTCTCATGAAGTCATAGTGGCTTCTTGTTTCGTACTGTGCCACAATGGTCTGAACCCTTTCATTAGAGTCCTTGTACTTCCGCTTACTGCCACTTCCAGCTGCCCTAGATACGATCTGTTCCATTTTCAGTTTTGTCATTCTTTGCTCTTCCTGGAGGCACTGTATAAGCCTTCACACACTCGGGTGTCACGCACCCAGACAGCTGTTAAAACCACAGTGTCCACCACATTATTAGTGCGGGCTAGACTACAATTACACTGCTTTGGAGGGAAAGCAGCCCTTCTACCAGATCTTTCCTTCGGTCTTCCAATCCATGTTGTTTCAAAGTAGTCTGGCAGTGGTAATAACATCTCTTCATTAGTTTGAAAAATATCCCTCTCCCATTTCATCAAATACACTGGCAACATTATGTGATGGAACAAAGGTAAGAGACAGTAACATGCGTAGATGTAACGCAAAGTCAGAGTCAACACAGTATCTTTCCTGCACAAGCGGGTGTTTCTGTATCTTCCTCCATACTACTTGTGCAGAATGGAAAAAACATCCCCTTACATCCGTACTTGGGAAAGTTGAAGCAAGAGCTTTCCGTGCTGATTTCTCAAAATCCATAATGGCAGTTGGTTGCAGTGCAGGGAATATGGATTTTAGCTGATTAAAAACTCTGGAACAGGTAGCAGATTTTCTGGAATACAAAAGCACATAAGAAAGGGCTGTGACAACAACCCCTGACTTCAAGCCATGTATTGTGTACAGTTGGTTGAAGAGAGAAAGACATGATTTAAATGCCCCATCCAACTTCGAAGCATTATAGTCTCTGAGGAATTGCAAATTTGCATTTGTTGCAAACATGAGGAAATGGTTCTGCTCCTTATCACTGTCAAATATTAGGAATAGATCACCCGAAGTTGTTACAGTGAACTCGGGAGGTATTACGATTTCCTTGACAGTGCTAGGCATTGCGAGACACCCACGCTCCACCTGCCTGATTCTTTGGACTGTCCTTTTTATAAGTGGGACACCAGGTAAACGGCCTGCAACAGAGTCTAGTGCACTGGTAGTGCATTGCACAACAACCTGTGAGGTACTTTCAGCACTTCCACAGGCCCGTTTCCTAATAGCCATTACCTTTCACACCCCAACATCACTCGCATCAGCTACGTGACTGTGTTCTTTAATTTGTGCTATTACCTTATTTGCCACAGTGTGGAGTTGAGCCATGCAGCTATATTTATGTGAATCAGCACATCGCCAGTACACTTTTCCAGCTGTCTCTTTGTGGTAAACACACCCTCCATACAGAGCAAGGGGCCTACCTTTTTGACTCTGAATCGGTTTGATCGCCATTCCTGTAACATTCAGCACAGTGGATGAAGGACCACAAAACAGAGCCATATATCCCATTTTGGAAACGGGCTACACCTGTACTACTGCATCATGGGATACAGGAGAACAGAGATGGTAAAAGATGCTAGCAGTGTTCGAAGGAGGGGGTAGTTGGAGCATTACGTTCGCCAATATTACATCACTGTTAATATCACAGGTGTTACAAAGACTAGGAGCTATTATTGTTCTCGTTATTTAATACTTGCCGATTTGCTGATTGCTATTTTATAGTCGCGATTATCACATGGAACCAGTTGGGACAGGTCAAGATAAGCAAATAAGCCCAGTGGGGCAGCAGAAGCACAAGATAAGTCAACAGACAGTGTATGTAAGCCCCCATCAGTTAGGGGCTTACCTTGTGGACTCATGGGCTGGACCTTCCACTTCCTGCCTCTCTTTTGATTTCTTCATTCACCAGTTCCCCAGGACTGCAGAATCTGGGACTGATAAGGTAGCAACAGCAGTGGCCAGAAGTTCTAAATGGACCTGCTTCCCTGCCAGGACATTGCAGGTGGAGTTGCTTGGTCCCATGATCATGGGCCCTGGACTGTGTTGTGGGGTCAGGACCGGGACAGAAAAAACTGACAGCACCATAATGCCCAGTGGACATACTTCCTGACCCCAGGAGAGGTAGCAGCACTGCCTTGCATGTGCAGTAGCATTTGGGAGGAGCCATAGCTCTGTTTTGTTTGAATCTGGCATTGTGCTCACCTCCTTTACAGTCCTGACTCCAAGCTGGAACCCTTTACTGATGCACCATTGGACATACAAAGTTATTCTGGCAGCATGACCGGGGGAAAAAAGCATGCTTTGGCTGCCTGGACCATAAGCGACATTGTGCCTGCAAATATATCTTAATAAGGGACCCAGAGCTCCAAAAATCAAGTTGGCTGTGTGACTGTAAAACAGGCCTCAAACACAGGAGAGGCAGCAGGGTTGGGACAGGTCAAGATGAACCCAGTAAGGCAACAGATGTAACAGGAGGCTGCAGTATAAGATAAATCACAATTTTTTTCAGTCCTGTGAGTCAACAGAAAGCTGCAGCCAATCGCATGATGCCATTTGGATATCAGCAGTCAATCACGTTGAGTTTAATGCTATTTAAGACACGCTCAGCACTTCTTGGGGTTCAGTTTAGCCAGAGCTTCAGGAAGAGGGCTGTGAAGCTGACAGCCCCTGTTGTAGTGATATCAAAATTCATACCACAACACTGTGAGACTGTAGCCACCAAGCTCAGAGGAATCTGGTCACTCAGACATGCACTTCCAATTAAGAACTGGAAGATGGTGTTTCTGGGAGACACCATAAGGAGAAAGGCAAACAGCATTAGAGACCCGTTTTCTACCCACAGAGCTTTTCCCAGCGAGTGATTTGAGCACAACCATGAGGTCCAGGATACACTGGACCCTCATTTATAGAAGGTCACAGGGAAGTGTGTATGAACCCCTGCAGAAGGAGAGAACTACAGTTGTAATGTGATGACAGGGGGACCCTACTGCATTAACCTCTGGCCACAGGTGGGACCATTCCACACAGTAGTGGGTGTCATCAAGGATTCTCTGTTCTTTCTCCTTTGACAACACTTTTCCAGTTGGGTACTACCTGAGTCATTTCATTTTTACTCATTATACTGGAAAGGCATGTGAGTATTGCTGCCCGTTTACACAAGTGTCCATTTACATACAACAATCATGAGACAAACATTAAATTTCAGTGAGGGTTAACACAATGAAACAATAAAAAATCAGGAAAATATGGACTAAAGGGTGAACTGTGAACTAGCCTGGGTGAATTAACAAATACAATAGGTGACATTAAGCATTCAGTAAGGGCTTAAAAAATAATAATGCAATATAACAGTGGGAAGCAAAAATGTAAGTGCAATCTAAAAACTAGCCTAGGTGGATTAACAATACTACAAGTGCTAGAAAGAGAAGGAGGGTAAGTACCAGAGGTGGATAACCAGAGGGTGAGACGAAAAAGAGTGCAGGAGGGGAGCCAGTTTAGGGCTGTGAGCAGGTGATGGAGAAGTTGAGGGAGAAATGTCTCCTGATATTGTGTTTGAAGGTATTTGTGGAGGGACCGAGCTTTAGTTCCGGAGGGAGAGAGTTGAAGAGCTTGGGTCCTATAAAGGAGAGTGTTTTCTGGCCTTGAGTGGTCCAGCAGAAAGGAACAGTGAAAGAGAGAGAGTGGAGGACAGTCTAGTGGTCCTGGTGGTGGTGGTGGCTGTCTGGAAGAGAGAGGTGAGGCAATCAGGGAGCAGCCCTCAGGAGAGTTTGAAGAACAAGGTGGCCATCTTGCAGTTGAGGCGGGCCTCAAGGGAGAACCGACTGGTAAGCTTATGAAGGTCACAGTGATGTGTGAGTTTAGGGAGACCAGAGGTAAAGCAGATAACGTTGTGGTAGGAGCTCCGAAGTCTGGAGAATTTTTGATGGAGAGGCGGAGGATGGCGACAAGTGAACCATAGTCAAAGACAGGAAGGAGGAAGCTGGATACTAGGAGAGATTTGGATTCCCTGTTAAGGTGGTACTACTTAGTTCTGTAGAGGATGCCGAGGCGTTGGTGGGCTTTTTTGATTGTGTGGCTTGTGTGATCATCGATATTGAGGTGGCTATCCAGGTGTAATCCAAGGTACTTGAATTCATTGATTCTTTCAATGGAGTTGCCACCGATGTCATAAAGGGAGAAGTCAAGGCCTAGTGGTTTGTGGGGGCTAGAGAAAAACATAAACTTAGTTTTTTTGGAGTCGAGTACTAGACCTTTGGACGTGAACCAGGAGTGAAGTCTGCTGAAATCGAATTGGAGTTTGTTAATGAGAGTGGTGGGGTTTTTGATCTGACAGAAAAGGGCTGCATCATCAGCATAGAGAATGAGTTTGGAGGAGGTGCAGATGTCAGGCAGGAAGTTGACAACCAGAGAGAAAAGAAGAGGGGCCAGGATGGACCCTTGGGGGATGCTGTATTTGATGGGGCAGGATTCGGAGAGGACACCGCTAATAATGGTGCAATGGGATCTACCCGTTAGGTAATCCTTGAACCAGAGGCAGACCTCAGGTGAGAAATGGAGGCCAGCCAAGGTATGGAGGAGGACTTTATGATCAGCAAGATCAAAGGCTTTGGTGAGATCCACAAACGCAGCACCAGTGTAGAGGCCTTCATTGTTGGCTTTGTGTATGGAGTGGGTGAATTTGATAAAGGCAGTTTCGGTATTGTGGCAAGCACAGAACCTATGCTGGGCCTCCATGAGCAGGTTGTATTTGGAGAGGAATTCCGTGGTTTGCCTGTGGACCACTTTCTCTAAAATCTTGGGAGAGGGGCAAGGAGGGAGATGGGATGGTAGTTAGAGACATGGTACTTGGAACCAGATTTGGAAAGAGGTTCAATAACAGCACATTTCCATAATTTGGGGAAGGACATCGTGCAGAGGGAGTGGTTGAGAATGTTAGAGGGATGGCCAGGGTGTCACAGACTAGACGGAGAACTCTGAAATTAATGTTGTGGCACCTTTGGATGGTTTTGGGTCGTTTGTTCTGATTAACTTGACCACTTCAGCAGGGGTTAGGTATCTGAAATGGAACCTGGGGTGGAAGACTGGGAGGGGGATAGGGGTAAGAGGGGAGCTGGGCTTGCACTGGTTGAGGTTGCCGAAGTATTTATTGAAAAGGGAGGCTATTTGAGTACAGCACCTTACCTCCCCAACTGGTGTAGCTAGGAGCTGCCAAGGGTAGTGAATGCTGCACCGGACTGACCTGGAGACGTGCAGGAATGTGCGACACTGGCTCTGTAAGCAAGGACACTGACATGTGGATTGTTGGGGGATAAGAAAGGTAACATTTTACAGAAAAGGTGAAATAAATATCTGAAACAGTCACGAATAGCACAACACACCTTGTGAATAAATGGCAAACAAATACACATGAAATTAGCACTACAATTATACACTTCTCTTCTTTCACAGCAGGGCACACTACCCCACTAACCTTCTAGTTACTCTTCTCCCCTGGAGACTGCAGGCACTCACCACCCACCAGCCCTCTGGCACATTCACTTTACCCCTGGAGACTGCCAGCACTCACTACCCACCAGCCCTCTAGATACCGCACAAGCTAGTCCCAGGATACACGCCCTCGCTCTGGCCTTAATCCATACGCTTGTTAACGCTGACCTTAAAAGCATGCAATGACTACTAGGTCTTATCCTACCTCAGTCAGCCCACTGACCGTTTATACCAGATACCTGCCCTGGTATCTAACACACAGGTACTGTACCTATCAGTCTATACTTTAAAACAGTTAGAAATCACTAAGCATTTCTACACATAAATCACTTTAAAACATTCAGGAATGACAGTGGCATAAAATATGTCAGACACTGGTACATTAAAATTTGTGATAGTATCCCCCCCCCCAGTCCTTGCACTGTTCTCCTTCAGATGATAAAGATCTCTTTAAATTTAAGAAGGATTGCGGTAAATTCTCTGTAAATTCAATGTCAATTGACTTTTAAAATAGTCCCCAAACTGTATCTATAAAGTTTTATACAATACCACACTTCTTTGGATTTTCTGAAGACATTATTTTGTTGGAATTGCTGAAGAATTGTTGGAGGGCCCTCGAGTCAGCAGTTTCAGGTTGGAATCAGGAGAAGCGATGAATTCCTCAGGTTGCAGCTTTTTTCTGTGAGGAAAACTTGGCATAACAAGATCGTCAGGCACTTGAAGCAACAGGCTTTCTATTCTCACCCTGTTCATAGTTACTACCCTATCTGACCCTACACTGAGATTCAGGTGATCCCCTAATCATACACTTGATTAGATAAAGACTGTCACTATCCGGCTGTATCACTGCAGCAGGCCTCTTCAGCCAGGACACCCACTTGGCTTGGATCCCTCCTTCTCACTCGCTCTCCCTGCTTGGACTCTCTATGGTGGCTGTGCAGCTACTTTTATGCCTAAAACTAATTTGCAGTCACTGAGTGGACACTGACCTGTCCAGGGGCTCAGCACCAATCAGAATCCTGCCTGCAGCAGCATGAGCCACAATGGAATGCTCCGTTTTGAAATCCAGCTGCCCCTCTCAACATTCCAAGGCTTCTCGTTTTTTATAACTCTTGTGTCTCATTTTTGAATACATTTCTTTGTCGTAAAAAATAATTTAAGGCTATGCATGTTTTTACTATAATGGCTGGAAAGCTGTTATCTTTAACTCTCTGCTGATTTTTTTCTGTATAAAATGACCCGTAGGAAAGCTAAAACTTACACTCTTTTGTCATTAAACTTCATAAAAAATAATAATTTCTAGGCACTTAGAAACATAGAAACATAGAATTTGACAGCAGATAAGGACCGCTTGGCTCACCCAGTCTGCCCATTTCCCTACCTAATGGATAAGCTGCAGATCCTAGTTAACCAGCAGCCTACTTCTTTCTACCCCAACCCCCTAAAATTGCCTTATGAATGTCCCATGCATGCTTGAATTCAACCACTGTTTTTGACTCCACAACCTCCTCCAGAAGGCCGTTCCATGCATCCACAACCCTCTCTGTGAAAAAATACTTCCTTACATTACCTCTGAGCCGCCCCCATCTTCAAATTGTGCCCCCTTGTTCTTGCACACCTCTTTTTTTGAAAGCTGCTACCCTCTTGGACTTTGTTGATTTCCTTGAAGTACTTGAAAGTTTCTATCATGTCCCCCCTCTCCCTCCTTTCCTCGAGGCTACACATTAAGCTCCTTTAGTCTTTCTTCATATGTCTTCTGGTGCAGACCCTGCACCATTTTAGTTGCCCTCCTCTGGACAGCTTCCATCTTGTCTATGTCCTTGTGGAGATTGGGTCTCCAGAACTGCACACAGTACTCCAGATGGGGTCTCGCCAGCTGTCAGTACAGAGGGATAACAGCTTCCTGTTTTCTACTGGTGATGCCTCTCCCTATGCATCCCAGTATCCCCCCAGCCCTCCTCACTGCCCTCTCACATTGCTTGCCCACCTTTAAGTCATCTGATATGACTACCCCCAGGTCCCTTTCCATTTTTGTTGTTGTTAGTATCTCACCCCCCATTGTGTACTCTTCCCCTGGGTTTTTGTTTCCCAGGTGCATTACCTTACACTTCTTGGCATCGACTCTAAGCTGCCATACATTTGACCATTCCTCTAACCTTGCCAAGTCCCTTCTCATCCTTTCCACCTCACCTTGTGCATCAACTCTGTTGCAGATCTTTGTGTCATCTGCAAAGAGACATACTTTTCCTTCCAGTCCCTCTGCAATGTCACTTATAAAGACATTGAAGAGGACCGGTCCTAATACTGAACCCTGTGGTACACCACTAGTAATCCCCCTTTCTTCAGAGTGGACTCCATTTACTATTACCCTCTGTGTCCTATTCTCCAGCCAATTCTTTACCCATGCTGTCATCTTGGGACCCACTCCCAGGTTGACTAACTTGTATATTAATCTTTTTCTTGGAATCAGTAGTTTCCCCTTTAATTACACTGACCGCAACAGTTTTTTTCATACAGAAATTGAATATTCATTTTTCCCGCGCTTAGCTCCACCTCCTGTGTAACTGATTGCATGGATTTACATTCAGCAGGACTCACTCTCCCTTCTAAGGTTAGTGACTCCTCTATTTCATGTTTTTATAACTTAAAACAATTTTTCAGTTGTGTAGCACACTTGAATCTATCCTTCTGCCAAGTTGATGTAAATCTGATAAAACAAGCATTTGTCAATGCCGAATGTTTGCTTGCTGATATTGGCATTGGTAGTGCAAGAGTTGGAGAGATGCATAATAGGAATGGCAGTGAAGTATTAAACTAACGCCAACCTCCAACCCCACACTGCAGAGAATGACAGGCATTTGGGGATGTGCCTTTGGGTCATGGACCATAACCAAGGCCACTGTTTTTCGGTTTTTACCGGAAAATCCGGTAAAATTCCGGAATTAGGGCTGCCTGAAAACCGTTAAAAATGAAGATTTCATGGAATCTGGCATTTACTTTCAGATCAGTAAATCTATAAAAAAGTCTGCTTTTCTTTTAATTCCTTCCTGTACTATTTTCAGTTTGCTTTATTTAATGCTCTGTATATTAAGCCTTCTTTAATTCTGATTATTTATGTACATACTAAAAGAATGATAACAGAATCCCGGTAAAATCCGGAAATTAGAGTAACAATCACCGGTAAAATCCCGGAATCTTAAGTCTTGAAAATGGAATTTAATTGTTTTAATCACCGTAAATCAGTGGCCTTGACCATAACGTTCACTCCATTCCACCTCACTCCACCCTGCAGACACTGACAGATGTTGCGGTGTGCCTTGGGGTCTTCAGTCCTTACGCTCACCCCATTCCATAAGGAAGTAAGCTGAGGCGAGTGCAGTAGAGGTGAATGGGGTGAACATTAGGGCCAAAGACCCCAAGGCACACCTCAATGCCTGTCACTGGCTGCAGCATGGGAGTGGAGATGGAATGGCATGAGCATTACAGCCGATGACCCCAAGTTACCCCCCCGACGCCTGTCAGTCTCTACAGAGTGGGGCATTACAATTGGAAACCCTAGCGTCCTTAGCGTTTGTTGGTATTTTTGCTCCAAATTTTCAACATGGGCTTTTTGGGACCCCACCTCATGAACAGTGGTACTATCATTTCGTTACTCAATCCCGAAAGGTGATTTCACACAGTGACTGTGTGATTTGGCACCACAGATGCGAAAACACATTTTGGGCAGGATGTGAAAAATGACAGCTGTAATGTTAATAAGGAGGTGTGAAAAAATGGCAATGTTGAAAATATAAAAATTGGCGGAAATTCTGGGCGATAACGTAGAAACTGTACAATGCATGAACACAGATGTTTTCACCAAATTTACAACATGGTTTTTGGGACCCCACCTCATGAACAGTGCCACTGTCATTTCGTTAATCAGTCCTGAAAGGTGATTCTGCACAGCAACCGCAAAATCACTTTTCGGGACCGAGTAACCAAATGACAGGGACAGCGTTCATGAGACGGGGTCCCAAGAACCCCATGTAGAAAATGTTGGGCCAAAATTCCTAAAAATGGCTGAGATATCAATCTAAGTTGACCCCCCCATTGACTCCCATTATACAGCTTACCATTGTTTCTTCAGTGCAGACATGTCCCGGTCCATAGAAGATTGCTGCTTCTGACCTTCGGATGTAAGTCTGGGGTAAGGGGGGGTTAAGGGGAGGTGGTCCACAGAGGGTGGGTGGAGAAGGGGGGAATGAGGAGATGATGAGGGACCGTTTTCTTTTTTACAGGAAAAAAAAGACTTCGGGGATGGTTTTCTTTATTTTACAGGTTACCAAAAATATTTAGGACACTGGGGTGGGCTCCCAGTATGCCACAATAGTGTGTGTGTGGGGAGAGGCATGTCGATACAGGGATTGGGCACCCCAGTGTTGGCACTTCAAATATTCGGGTGGGTGGGGTGCGTCATCTGACACTGGCAGTGGGCATCCTGGTGTCAGAAACATAAATAAAAAATTATTTTGGCAGACTGGGTGGGCTACCAGTGTGTCACATTAATGGGGGGAGGGGGGATACATGCCAACATGGGGATTGAGCACCCCGATGTCAGCTTTCCGGGTGTGCGTGGCTGGTTGAAGAAGCTGCAAATGTGGAAAGCCGCGCCACAGCTCATTTATTTATTTATTGAAATGGTTCACCAGGAAAGGCACACTGAACAAACAAGGTGCTCGGCGGAGAAGCCGATAAGAACCATAACTCCAGCCATGCGCATTACTGTGCACTGTAATGCGCATGGCCAGAGTGTTGTTAGCTGCTGCCAACAGAGAGAAGGTATGTCTGAGTGCCTGGTTTTGAGAGAGGGGGAAGGTCCCGCTGCAATGAGGAAACTGTCCCTCATTGCAGCAGCTGATTTCTTTCAAGTGCGGTCCTTTCTCTCAAACTGCTGTCATAGACAGCTCACCGATTCATTGGTGCCTGAGGGATGAGCCCCATAAAGCGTCAACTTGCAGCCATCCCTGATTGGAGTGGTACTTTTCTTTCAAGTGAAGACCGCATCTCTCAAACTGCTGTCGTAGATAGATCGCCAATTCAGTGGTACCTGAGGGACGAGCCCCATAAAGCGTGAACTGCATTAGGCAGAAACTCACACACCCCTAAAATGTCATGCTGTCCCAAGACATTTATTGTGCATGCGCGACATAAAATGGCATGGCAGCACAATTTAGAAAAGCATATTTGTGAAGAAAGTGGTTTGTGACTGTATGCAACTTTCTCCACAGAGCCTTACTTAAAACTGCTCAGTTTTTGCTTGTGATTATGTACAAAAAAAATCTTTGTACTCCTGTTAGTTCTCCAGGACTCCCCTCAGCCCCTGTATGGTTTTATATTATATAAATATGTATTTTTAATGCATTTTGTCTAGGGACCAACTCTCCATCATTCACACTCCCTGCTCCTCTTCTTTTCAGCTCACTGGGCGCCCGCAGCTTCCACTCTGCATCTTTTTATTTACATTTGCAGAGCAGCTTTCTTTGTTATAGAAACAATCTCTTTAAAAATATAAAAATACATGTGGTAACCCAAGCAGACCAAATTGAACCATTGGACCACCAGGGCATGTTTGAGTAGCCAGGCAATCGGATTACTAGCCCACTGGCCACCAGTGACTAAAACTAACATTTTTAATAATAAATACTATAGTTTATACACAAAAACTTTGTCAATCATTTAAAAATGAGCAAAACTGCATGTTTGTAAGGAAAGCCAAGGCCAGGAGTCCTTTCCATACTCCCCCCCGTGCTACATTCTACTGTAACAATTAATGATATGCTCATGTAGATTCTGACAGTTAATTCATTTTAAAATTGCTTATTATTTACTTAGTACTATTTTAGGTTCTGAATCTACTTTTTATATCACTGCAGGGGCCACCCCATATCTAGCCCATACCTAGCTGGCAGCTCCTGTCTACTCCAGGACTCGAACCTAAGTCCTTAGCAACTTATTTTTTAAATCCACTAACATTAACTGTCTTTCCCTATTCTACTTGGTGGAACAGTCATACGAGGCTGGTACAGTAGTGCCCCACATTGTCAAAGGGAAGTCATAACAACTGGGTATAGTGCACCCCTACCAGGGGAATGGCATAGCCCAAGCTTTAGAATGTTGGGCACGTAAGCATATCTCTCAAGTGTCCCTCATTATGAGGGACATCCCTCATTTAACCCCTTAAAATTGCTCTGTCCCTCATCCGTCCCTCATGGAAAAGGTGCTGCCCTCACAGAGAATGTGTTATAAATTCAGATTTTAAAGCAGAAACTCTTAATATTCTAAAATACTAAATCCAAAGTAAACTTTGTACAAGTAAACACTATGGTTTTCACAGTGTTCTGAGCAGCAGCAACTCCCCAGTTCAGCTGTGCCATTAGCAGGGGACAGAGCTATTTTTATCTTCTCTCAAGACTTTTCAAGATTTCTGTTGGAGCTACAATTCTGCATCGCAGGTTGGGGCTACCTGGTTTCTGGGAACACCCCTAAATTCAAATTGTGCTTGTTAAACTGCGGCTTTCAAATTAACTAATCTGCTTCTTCCATTTCCGTTCATGGACTGGGAGCCACATATGGCTTCTAGGATGTTTTAATGGTCTCCGTTTAAAAGAAAAAAGAAAGGTGTCACAGGTAAGTACATTTTTTTCTAATTTCTGAGGTAGTTTAGGACTCCTGGGGGGTTTCCCTCGGCTCTTGCATCAGTTGTCTCCCCCCCCCCCAGCTTCAGGTTTCTGTTCAGCTATTTTAGAAAAAAAAAAGACTGGAAAAGGAGCTTGTGCCTTGGGATATTGCCTCTGGCTTTTCTCCTTGGCAGTCTGCAGTCATGTTCCTTAGGTAGCATTTTTGCTTGCTAAACTGCTGGGTACTCACTCTTGCTGAGTGGTTGCACTGACGGTTTTTGTATTGTTCTAATTTTTTAATGACTTGTGTTGCTATCAGAGGACTTTAGGAGTGTTTCTCTACCTCGGCCCTCTGAATGCTTTGTGCGACTGCCATTGAGCCATGCTGAAGGTTGGGCACGCGCTTTGTCCTCGGTTTTCCCACACACCAGAGGGTGCACACAAGTGCGCATAGCATGGCACATTAACACAGCTCAGTCTCCTGTTCTTTATATTGCACTAATGTGTTTGCACACCACAAGTGCATGCATGCCTGCGCTTAGCATGATAACGTCACGTAGAATGTCATGGTGTTGTGTGCACTTCCGCTAATGAGCACACATGTCTAGGCTGCTGTCTCTAGATGCACTGATCTCCACTTGCAAGATCTTTTTCCCTAAACAGAGGGAGTGCTGGAATTTGCTCTGAGTTCTCTTTGGCATTTTACAATTATTAGCAGGACTGTTATACTTGGTGCCATGGCATCGGAGACCATTAATCATGGAAAGGTATAACTCCTGCAAAAGGGTGATGAAGCCCTCCCTTATGGGTTCCTGCTGCCCTCATTCTGTTGCCCAGCACATTTTTTTTCTCCACGGTTCTCCCCAGCCAATCATCCAAGCTGGGGAAGGGGGCACCTGGTTCTTCAGTTGGCAGTGGCAAGCAGAACTGTGAAAATCACTTTTGTTGCTCCTTTTTTTTTGTTGACTGTGTTTATGCTCCCACCTATCGGGGCATCTCTCAGGAATCCACTCTCAGCGCTAAGTACCTGACCGCCGTCTGAACCATATCTGCCCGACTACTGTATTGGGTTCAGGACTTCATTCTCTTGGACCCTTGAGAGGCCCAGAGTCCCCAAGGGCACCGCCAGGTTTTTCTGTTGCCAACATTGGGTGTGTGGACCCAGGCCACTGGTGGTTCCATCGCCTCCCCGAAGGTGGGGAATTTTTTTCTTATGAGTACCTTGGCCCGCTACCCTCCGAGCTCGGACATACAGTGATGTCTGGGGACATCCGCCGCAGCTCTGCCCCTCTACGTTGTGCCCCAAAGTGCACACATCCCACCAGTTTCCAACAGGGGCTGCTGTTGCACCGGGCAGACCCTGGATCCCTCCCCAGAGAGAGGAGAGCAGTCTACGGACACTCAGTCCTCTCTCTCTCTCCCCTGCCGACCCTCAATGACCCAGGCTCATTCCCGAACCCGGGTCGCTGGTGTGGTGCAAGGTGTGATGTCCAGCACCTCAACCCTCAGCACCACTGGGCTGGCACTTTTATTGCTCCTTGGTGAGCTTTTGGGCCCCGATGTTCGGCCGGACATCCCAGCAGACACAGCCAACCCCAAACCAGGCCCCTCACATCGGGGGGGCACACATAGGCATGTCCAGGTACGTCACAGCAAGGGAAGCCTGCGAAGACAGATGTGCAGGCAGATCCCATCCCTGACTAATCGGAGGGTCAGGATGAGGATTTGGGGGAAACTCCTGACTTTAAAAAAAAAATTTTACTGACTGATGAGGAGCTCGTCCCCTCTGTGGAGGAAGAGGAGGATAGGGAGTGGACGGAGCCCAAGTCATGGATTCTGTTACCTCCCCGTTTGATATCAAGTCCTTGTCTTTTTGTTAGCTATGGCATGTAGATCCTTACAGCTCAAGGAGGAACAGTCCGTGGAGACAGTGGATGTCATCTGAGTTTTATTCTCTGTGACCAATGTATTGAGCAAGAATGGACTGGTGTGGATTAGAAAAAATATCTTCCAAAACCAAAGACATGGCATTTTTTCCCTTTTAGAGGAAAGATTTTGTAGATGAGAAGCTCCACCGCTAGCAGACAAGGCTGTCTGTAATTTGGTCAAACACACTGCTATTCCTAGCAAAGGCTTGTGGCCTTTACAGATTCCCATGACAAACGTCTGGATGCCACATATAGGAGGGCCTTGCCTCTAATGGCACAATTTGTGCACTTCCAGAGCCTCCTGTTTTAGTTGCTAGAGCCTTTAACTTGTGGGTCACTACTCTGGGCGACTTCTTTCCCCCTGATTTGGAAGGAGTGAGCATTTTGCAGTCAGTTGCCATGGCCTCCACTTTCTAGGTGATTCTAGAGTGGAAAATTTGTGTACGTTGGGTCGTTCGGTCTATCACTTTTTGCCGGCCATGTGGGACATATGGCTTTGACATTGGGCCACTGATGGAGCTTCAAAATCTAAGCTGTTTAGCCTTCCCTTGAGGAAGGCCTGTTGTTCAGTTCCAGCTTAGATACTATATTAAAGGCCCCAAGACAAGAGGGGCATCTTCCTTGTTGAAACAACAGTGTCTGAGAGGGGCCCTGGCCAGACACAATGCAGGGGGTCCAGCCCAAACCCTGGTACCTCACAATGTTGATATGTGGGCCCATTCCCCGATGGAAGACTACAGGAGTTTTTACCAGGATGGGCCCAAACAACGTCGGACACTTGGGTTTTGGAAATTCTAAACCTGGGCTATGCAATGGAATTTCAGCGATTCTCTCAAGGGGATGTTTTCTGCCATCCCTGGTCTCCAAGGACGCTGCAAGTAGTCAGGTGGTGTAAGAGACCATGACTCACCTTGTTCAAATCGGGGCAATAGTGTCATTTTCGCCAAGCAAACAAGGACAGGGACCTTACTCGATCTAACTTGTAGTTCCCAAAAAGTTGGGGGCTTCAGGCCCATTTTTGATCTGAAGCATCCCAACAAGTTCATGCGCCACACACCATTCAAGATGGAGTCCCTGAGGTCAGTCACCTGAGCTGTTGAGCCGGGGGATTTCCAAGCTTCAATAGATCTGACTGTCGCCTACCTTCACATTGGCAGGGGAATTGAACACCCCATCTGTCAGCCTCAGCAGAAATATATTTGGTTCTCAATACTGGCCAGCATTCCAGTACAAAGCACTTCCTTTGGCCTTGCTACTGCCTCCAGGGTTGTCTCAATGGTGCAGGACTCTGGAGATGCCCGAGTCCCATGGCTGGGTGGTGAACCCAGAGAAAAGCTCTCCTGATCCATCTCAGACCTTGGACCACCTGGAGGCAGTTTTCAACACAAAACTAGGGAAGGTCTTCCTCTCACCTTCCAGACAGGAGACTCTATTGATGGAAGTCCAGTGACTCAGGGCTCAGTCATCATCCTCAGCCCTCAGCCTGCTAAGCAAGCCGCACCTCATGGCGGCAGCAATAGATCTAGTCCCGTGGGCTTGCTTCACATGCAGCCTTTTTAAATGAGATTGCTGTTGGCCTGGGATCCAACATCAGAAGAATATCTAGCCAGAATCTCCCTCTCTCCTCAGACACGATACTCCCTGAGTTGGTGGGTGAAAGTGCAGAATCAGAGCAAAGGGGTTCCATTGTAACCCCTTCCAGTATTGTTTTCTAATAACTGATGCCAGTCTGTACAGATGGGGAGCAGCCTTAAACCATCTACCCACTCAGGGAACTTGGTCGATTCAGGAACAGTGTCTCCACATAAATGTTCAGAAAATGAGGGTGGTTAGTCTGTCTGTCCTTTGACTCAGTCTGCTATAGACAAGAGGGAAAAAATAAGGTTAGACAAGGACACCACAGTGGCATACATAAACAATCAAGACAGCACAAAGAGCAGGTAGATGCTAAAAGAAGCCACCAATCTTCACAGCTGACCAGAGGGGAATCTTCCCTCTGTCAGCAGTACACTTGCCAGAGGAGCTGAACATTCAAGCATCTGGCTGAGTTGTGAAAATGTTCACACCAGGGAGCGGAGGTTAAACCAGAGCTGTTCAACCTTCTGTGCAACAGTTCGGTAGTGGTTGATCTGTCTTAGGAGTCAATCATCACAGAGCATATGCATTCCTCTACTGCCTCTTCTCTCCAAGGTCATAGAAAAATAAGACACTCAAGGAAGCTTCTTTTTAGTGGCTTCAGAGTGGCTGTGACAGGGAGTTCCTGCCACTCTTGAGGACCAACCATTTCTTAAATCTGTTGCAACGGTTCTTCTGTTTCTTAGCCTAATCTAGTCTTTACAATTTCTTGTCCATAAGGTTGGCCACCTATGGGCACCCCCTTCCCTTTCTTGACTATGCTATAGTGTCTTCTTAATTTTCCTTTTCCCTCTCAGGTCCCTCGTACAGGGAGGTTATTGTGGTGACCTCCAAGTGTATGTAAAACAGGTTGTGTTTATCATTGTTGGAGTTAGTATATAATAGGACTATGTCATAAAATACCTTGATGTATATACCTTATGTTTATGAAATCTGTAAACATTGGAAATACCACGGCACTAGGTGTTTTTGATAAAGGTAAAAAGTACTAGTTGACTGTATTATAAAGATTAAATTAGTTGTGCTATTTAAAATGAATGTAAATTGCTGTAAACTGAACAAGTCTGAAATGCCATGTTGATTTGCATATATCCCATGATGCTTTGCATTATGGAAATATGCATGATAGAAACATAGAATTTGACGGCAGATAAGGACAGCTTGGCCCACCCAGTCACCCATTTCCCTACCTAATGGATAAGCTGCAGATCCTAGTTAGCCAGCAGCCTACTTCTTTCTACCCCCACCCCCTAGAATTGCCTTATGGCTGTCCCATGCATGCTTGAATTCAACCACTGTTTTTGACTCCACCACCTCCTCCGGAAGGCTGCTCCATGCATCCATAACCCTCTCTGTGAAAAAATACTTCCTTACATTACCTCTGAGCCGCCCCCCATCTTCAAATTGTGCCCCTTGTTCTTGCACACTCTTTTTGAAAGATGCTACCTCTTGGACTTTGTTGATTCCCTTGAGGTACTTTGAAAGTTTCTATCATCCCTCTCCTCCTTTCCTCGAGGCTACATATTAAGCTCCTTAGTCTCTCTCTTCATATGTCTTCGGTGCAGACCCTGCACCATTTTAGTTGCCCTCCTCTGGACAGCTTCCATCTTGTCTATGTCCTTGTGGAGACTGGGTCTCCAGAACTGCACACAGTACTAAAGATGGGGTCTCACCAGCTGTCTGTACAGAGGGATAGCAACTTCCTGTTTTCTACTGGTGATGCCTCTCCCTATGCATCCCAGTATCCCCCCAGCCCTCCTTACTGCCCTCTCACATTGCTTGCCCACCTTTAAGTCATCTGATATGACTTCCCCCAGGTCCCTTTCCACTTTTGTTGTTGTTAGTATCTCACCCCATTGTATACTCTTCCCTGGGTTTTTGTTTCCCAGGTGCATCATTGCACTTCTTAGCATTAAATCAAGCTGCCATAATTTGACCATTCCTCTAACCTTGCCAAGTCCCTTCTCATCCTTTCCACCTCACCTTGTGCATCAACTCTGTTGCTGATCTTTGTGTCATCTGCAAAGAGACATACTTTTCCTTCCAGTCCCTCTGCAATGTCGCTTACAAAGACATTGAAGAGGACCGGTCCTAATACTGAACCCTGCGGCACCCCACTAGTAACCCCCCTTTCTTCAGAGTGGACTCCATTTACTATTACTCTCTGTGTCCTATTCTCCAGCCAATTCTTTACCCAGGCTACCATCTTGGGACCCACTCCCAGGCTGGCTAACTTGTATATTAATCTTTTGTGTGGGACTGAGTCAAATGCCTTGCTAAAGTCTAGGTAGGCCATGTCCACAGCCCCTCCCTGATCTACTACTTTGGTCACCCAGTCAAAGAAATCTTATTAGATTCATCTGGCATGACCTTCCCGCTGTGAATCCATGCTGCCTTGGGTCCTGTGCCCCACTGGCCTCTAGGTACTCGACAGTTCTTTCCTTCAGAAGTGATTCCATCATTTTCCCTATCACTGAGGTTAAACTAACAGGTCTGTAGTTTCCTGCTTCTGCCCTGCTTCCACTTTTGTGAAGGGGAATCACATATGCCCTCCTCCAGTCCTCGGGTACCACCCCATCCTCCCATGATTTGTTAAAGAGGGTAGTCAGTGGTGTCATTAGTTCTACCCTTAGTTCTTTTGAACATGATGTTGTATTTCTTTGAAACTTGATTTGTTTCCAATGCTCTTTGGGGTAACCCTTTTTCCGGTGATTCTGCATTGAGGTTCTTTGTCTAGATTTTGTTTTGTTTTGTTTTGTTTTGTTTCTTTCTGAGCCCCTACTGCCCAAGCAAACAAGGCCCACATAGGAATGAAGGGTTTTCACTGAAAAGTGGTTAGATCAGAGATCAGTGTCAGTAGGTGCTGGCTAAGTGCAGAGAAAGGATATTCATAGTCTGTTGCTGCAAACTGATGTACTAAAGAAGGAATATGCCTTTGCTGAAGGTTATTTCTTGTATTTTGAATAAACATCACACAGAGATTGTGTGCTGAACTTGAAGTTTGGTGTCTGTTCCATCTATTATCCCACAACTCCTCCACAAACTTAGTGTTAGAAGTGAGATAACTAGCTAAGAAGCATCTGGACTGGCTGAAGAGGGATGTTTTCTGGTGGATATTGCCCAGCTAGCCCAGGTGGACTGATACACCAAGAGTTGCTAGAGGAGAACTCAGAGAAGGAAGTCCGTGGAGTTCTGGCCAGAACCATGGCTGACAAACAGAGAGAAGCTGCTGCCTGGACTGGATCTGGGAGCTCAGAGAAAGGCCAAACCTGAAGACAATGAAGCAATGCAGGTCGAGGCAAACTGGAGGTGCAAGAGGCAACACCCAGGAGGTAGAGACTCTAATGAGGATAATTCACTGGATAAGTGGACAATGTCTGGTTGCAGACCAACTACGTAGAGAGGTGGAACACCAATTCCAGGTGTCTGAGAAGTCCCTGCTGGAGAGTTTAGATAAAGAATCGGAGGAGGATTTTTCATTATCTCAGCTGGAGGAGGACCCCCTGACTGAGCAGGATATTCCTTTGTTGCCTGTGTTTCCAGGATGTTACCTGTTGGAGGTCAGAGTTGCAAGTATGGAACTTGAATGTGAGACTCCAGGTAAGACTGTGCCTAGTGATATTGAGCTGGGGTTGAAGACTCCAAGCAAGCAAGAAGAAGCATATGCGGCTGAAGGGACTTGTTCTTGTGTTGATGCAGCTAAATCTATTAACAGTGTTGACTAGGGTATACTGCAGGCCAAAGATGCTAATATTGCCAAAATGTTACAATATGTTAAGATCAAAGAGGTGATAAATGTGTTTTATTATTATTATTATTATTTTTTTTTTTTTTTAGAGAAAACCTACAAAGGAGAAGGTGGGTGGAAAATGGATTGGAATCTGTGTTGGGGTAATACCTAGAGTGTCTACCCTCAGTTGTCTGTATTAGTAACAAGCATAATGAATCAAGAGACATAGTGGGTTTATGTAGAGGGGTTGAACCTAGGACTGGGCCCCTACTTAAAACTGACATGTCTGGTGGGGATGGAGCAGGTAATTACTCACCCCAGAGAAAGTCTTTCTATGGTACTGGACTTTACAGCTGTCCAGATTTTTGGTTAAGAAATATGATAGACTTTCCCTAAAAGGAGATGGGAAGGTACCATTAGTCTCTGTTGAAAAATTTGTTAATGTCTCAGGGTAAAGAATGATGATATCCTCTGTGTTTATGATGGAATGTTTATCGTTAATAGGGACCCTGAGACATAGTTTCTGAAGATAGATAGGTTGAAGCTCCGTCCCTTCCTGGGACAAGAAGGTGGTAAGCTGTCTGCAAAACTGCTTCCCTCTTAAGGTGGGGTATATGTGACAAGGAGCTCCTGCCACTCTTGAGGACCAACCTTTTCTTAAATCTGTTGCAACAGTTCTTCTGTTTCTTAGCCTAATCTAGTCTTTACAATTTCTAGTCCATAAGGTTTGCCACTTATGGGCACCCCTTCCCTTTCTTGACTATGCTATAGTGTCTCTTAATTTTTCTTTTCCCTCTTAAGTCCTCGTACAGGGAGGTTATTGTGGTGACCTCCAAGCGTATGTAAAATAGGTTGTGTTTATCATTGTTGGATTTAGTATGTAATACCACTATGTCATAAAATACCTTGATGTAGATACCTTATGTTTATGAAACCTGTAAATGTTGGAAATACCACGGCACTAGGTGTTTTTGATAAAGGTAAACAGTACAACTTAACTGTATTATAAAGATTAAGTTAGTTGTGCTATTTAAAACCTGCATTTGCCTAGTCAAAAGTCTGTAAGAACTGTGATATACCTTTGTGCAATCTAATTTTTTGTGTCTCTGTACCAAAAAAACGTTGTTTTTACTTGGAGCCCTGTGTCTTACATAGTCACCTGACCAGGAAGAATGGGAACTGTAGTTCTAAGCATGGTCTTGAAACTACAAACTCCCAAATTACTTTTAAAACTTGAAATTGTGGTCAAATCTTTATTGGGAACTGCTTAGTTGTGCCTTGGTAAACTTTATACAGCATTTAACTTGGTTTAAAACGCGATTACATCACGAGTGAGCTCGTGACCCCTGAATCAACTTCCGGGTCACAGCTAGGATATAAGCAAGCCCTCCTGCGAGCAGGGCGCGTGGCAATGCACGTGGAGACGCGCGCAGAGACATGCGCATCGGCACGTGTTACGCTTGTTAAGCATTTTTAAAGCGCTTCTAAGAAAAGACCAAGGGAAATGGATATTCAGGACAACCCAGACAATGAATGATATGAAGTCCAAACTAGAAGACCACTAAAAAAAAAGAAAGGCAGGAAAGCTGAATGTTTTACACTACCACTATTAAATAGTTTTGACCCTCTGATAACATTAACTGACGGGGACATCACACCATCAAATGATTTAACAATCCATAAACAAGTGAATACGATAAATAAGGAGTCTTCATCAATACAGAAAGTGACAATGTTATCCAAACCTTTAGACAAAGCACTAACTAGCATTATCTCACAAAAAACAAAAATTATAATCACAGAAAATCATACTACTGAAAGCTCTTCATCCAGTACTGCCATGACTGATACAGAAACAATAGCTCCACCAGGTAATCTCTCACTATTGGAAAGCCAATGGGAATCAAATAAGGAACAGGAGTTACCAGAAATTCATATGGAATCAAATTTAGACCAGGAGTTGCCGGAACAAATATTCATCTTGGGGGACTCAATAATAAAGTTTACAGACAGATACACAACAAGAGGGAATAAAGACAATGTTACTAGCTGTAGTTACAGCGGGGCATTGATAAATGACATTACCAATTTGATTCCAGGGGTATTAAAAAATGTGGGTGGACCCAAAACTGCTGTATTACATGTTGGAACAAACAACTTTGGGAAGCAGGGAATACAGGATATTATTTCTGACATGGAAAACGCCATTAAATGCATTCAAGATCATAATGCAACTCCCATTATTTCAGAAATTTTACCAGTACTTAGGGCAAGCTACTATAGAACGAGAAACATCAAATCCTTTAACAACTGGCTGCGTAGGTGGTGTCTAACAAATAACATCTCCTGTATAAAAACCTGGGAGAAATTTGAGAATAAAAATGAGGTATATGGTTGTGATGGGTTACACTTAAACAAACATGGTTCAAGATTACTGGGGTGTAACATTTATGATGCAATCAATATATCAAAAAACTAATAGGAAGGGGGAGTAGGGAACACTGTTTTCAGAATAGAAATTCTGTGATACCTAATCCAAAATCAACCAAACAGGTGAATAAAAAAGAAAGTAAACGTAATGAAAACAGGTTTAAACTTTCTATTAACAAATGCAAGGAGTCTACATGGTGCAAAAATACTGAATTGCAATATATTTTTAACAATGAAAAAATAGACATAGCTGCTATAACTGAAACATGGTGGAACGAAAGTTCAGAATGGTGTAACAATATATTGGGATATACAACATATTATAAAAATAGAAAGGACAAAAAAGGAGGTGGAGTGGCGTTATTTGTTAAAGAAGACATAAAATCTAAGCAAATTATGGATTTAATAGACAGTACACTAAGTGAAATCATATGGGTAGAAATATTAGGCGATAATTTACCAAAATTACTCATCGGTCTATGTTACAGGCCACCAGACTCTAACTTAACAGTAAATCAGGAAATAATAAGAAGTCTAAATGATAAGTCAAATTACAATGAAACAATATTAATGGGTGACTTTAATTTTCCAGGAATTAATTGGAAAGATAATATAGGTAGTAACAATAGTGAAAATCTGTTTATGGACACGTACAACAAATGGATTATACCAAGTAATCAACCAGCCCACCCGAAACAACAATATACTGGATCTAGTATTAACAGACATGCTCGATAAAATAACTAACAATGGTTAAACCTCCTTTAATATGTAGTGATCATATGATAATTACCTTTAGTAATTCTACATGTTTAAAACCAGTAGTGGGTAAAACTATTGTTAAAAATTATAACAGAGCTAATTTTGTTAAGATTAAAGAGAAACTATCAAATTGGAAATGGGATAACAACATAAATTCCTGTAATGCACTATGGATTAAAATTAAAAATAAAATCATAAACCAAGAAAATAAATATATACCAAATCGAACTATGTACAATAAAAGAGGTAAAATTCCATCTTGGATAACCCCAGCAATTATAACATTAATTAAACAAAAGCGTAGACCTTATAGAGCCATGAAAAGAGACAGTAGTGATTATAATATTTGGAAATACAAGACTTCATTAAAAAGATGTAAATCTAAAATTTAAATTGGGAAAAAAAGTTTGAAACAAAACTTGCCTATGTTAAAGACGGTGGAAAAAGTTTATATTCCTATATAAATAACAAAAAACCAAACTCAAGAAATATAGGTCCACTAGTCATAGATAATAATGAAATATTACTTCAAGATAGTACAGACGAATTCAATAAATATTTTTGCTCAGTCTTTAATACTAAGTCATATTCATCACACCATTCAACAGTCACTATAAATCCAAAAGACACCATAAATGAGATATCTAAACAAGAGATCATGGCTAACCTAAACAAGTTAAATATAAATAAATCACCTGGACCAGACAGGGTACATCCAAGGTTATTGAAGGAAATTAAAAAGTGGATTGTAAACCCCCTACATAAACTCTTTAACATGTCATTAAATACCGGGGATGTCCCAAAAGATTGGAAAACCGCAATTGTCACACCTGTTTTTAAAAAGGGAAATCGATCATACATTTCAAATTATAGACCTATTAGTTTAACAAGTATAGTAGGTAAAATGTTCGAATCAATATCAAAAACCAGGATTGAAAGTTACCTACAAGTAAGAGGACTAGAAGATAAATCACAGCACGGTTTTCAAAAAAACAGATCTTGTCTAACAAGCAATATGGTATTCTATGAGTATATAAGTAAATGTATAGAAAACAACAAAGCTATGGATGTAATCTATCTTGACCTCTGCAAGGCATTTGACAAAGTGCCACAAGGACTCCTAATAGAAAAAATGGTTAAACTTGGTATTGACAACCAAATCATAAAATGGGTAGAAGAATGGCCAAAAAATTGTACCCAATGTGTTTGTATAGGAGGACACGTATCAGGAATGAGGTTAGAGATGAGCGGGGTGCCTCAGGGATCGTTTTGGGACCAATTCTATTTAACATATTTATATCTGATATGACGTCAAATTCAAACAGTTTAGCTATAAAATTTGCTGACGATACTAAATTAACAGCCCAGGTTGATACTAGGGAAGATTACCAAAAGCTTGTAAATTACCTAAAAAAAAAATTGAAATATGGGCTGAGAAAAATCAAATGACCTTTAGTAACGAAAAGTGCATTGTTATGCATTTTGGGAAAAATAATCTGCATTATGAATATACACTAAAAGGCCAAGTAATAAAAACTGTAAACCAGCAAAAAGACGTAGGTGTAATAATAGACCCTGACCTAACATTTCAAGCACATTATAATAGTATTATTAATAAAACAAACAGGTTAATAGGTTGCATAAAAGAAGCTTTACCTCTAGAAACAGAAAATGTATTATTCCACTTTATAGGGCCTATGTGAGGACTCATTTAGATTACTGCTTCCCTTTGTGGAACCCATATTTGAGGAGGGATGTAAATAGAATGGAGGGGGTTCAACGGAGAGTTACCAAAATGGTGGAAGACATATCAAGTATGAGTTACGAACAAAGACTGGTGGAACTGGAGATATATTCCCTGGAGCAGAGAAGAAAAAGAGGAGATGTACTTTTTATGCATAAAATATATAAGGAGGAAGAGTTATTCATACAATTAAACCTATCATACAATAAACACAACTGTAATTTAAGAAGTCATAGATATCAGTTATCTCTAACATACCCTAAAAATAATAAAAGGAGATTTTACTTTACCCAGAGAATAACTACCTTATGGAATTCATTACCCAATTTTTTGTTAGAAAACACAGATCATACAATCTTTAAACATAAACTTGATACAATCTTGTTAAGATAAACATGGAACATACCAGCTTGGCTGGAGCCATACTTATATAGGCCTCGGCTTTCTGTATGTCTATATCTCCTAGTATAAAATGCATGTAAATTGCTGTAAACTGAACAAGTCTGAAATGCCATGTTGATTTGCAGGTATTCCATGATGCTTTGCATTATGGAAGCATGTATGATGTTGTATTTCTTTGAAATTTGATTTGTTTCCAGTGCCATTTGGGGTAACCCTTTTTCAGTGATTCTGCATTGAGGTTCTTTGTCTATAGCTTGTTTTGTTTTTTTTCTTTTTGAGCCTCCCCTACCCATGCAAACAAGGCCCACATAGGGATGAAGGGTTTTCACTGAAAAGTGGTTAGATCAGAGATCAGTGTCAGTAGGTGCTGGCTAAGTACAGAGAAAGGATATTCATAGTTTGCTACTGCAAACTGATGTACTGAAGAAGGAATATGCCATTACTGAATGTTATTTCCTGTATTTTGAATAAACATCACACAGAGATTGTGTGTTGAACTTGAAGTTCTGTGTCTGTTCCATCTGTTATCCCACAGCCCCTCCACAGTGGCCAAGAAGACCATAGTTCTCATTCTTACTGAACTTAGCTCAACAAGCACCTTTCAGTACAAGGAGACCTTATATCTCAGGGTCCCATTCTGCACCCAGTCAAGAAGCAATGCAGCTCATGGCCTGCTCCTGAAAGGGGGAGACTCCAAAATTAGGTTTCTTGTAAAAAGTAGTAGATACTTTGATGGCTGCCAGAAAAACTTCAACTTCTGCAGCTTATGCGGTGTATAGAACACCCTTTCAACTTGGGCCAGGAAGAAGGATCTTTGGCCTCTCAAGGCTTCAGTTCCACAGTTTTTGGATTCCTGCTGGAAGGTGTGGAGAAGGTTTTTGCCCTCAGTGCTTTGAAAGGACAGGTCTCCACCCCTGGAGTTTACTTGGGCTTTCTCTAGGGACTAATAGGTTATTTGTTTTCTTCATGCGGTTAGCAGGAGCAGCCCTGTGTTCTGATCATCACTTCCTCCATGGGATCTATATCTCATTCTGAATGCCCTTTGTAAGGAGCTTTCAAACCACTGTCATCCTTTTTTTGCTGGATGTGATGTCTTACAAAGTGTGTTTTTGTTTGCCTTGTGCTTAGCCAGGAGGATTGGTGAGCTCCAGACTCTTATCCCACAGGAACTATACCTTTTTATGTATAAGGACAAAGTGGTGCTCAGAACAGTCCCGTCTTTTCCAAAAAGTACCCATGACCTTTCATGTAACTAGAATTTTATTTTTATTTTAGTCTTTGTTAACCAGGTAAGGCCCACTAGGCACAAGTGCTTGTTTTCAGGGGCAACCTAGGAGCACTGGACAGTTTAGTGACATGCTCAGAGTCACACAGTATGCAAGTGGAGGTTGTGAGAATCAAACCAAGGTCTGATCTGCTGGATGTACCAAGCTCGTTCATAGCTTGTTACTCTAACCTCTCGGCTATACTGCCAGCCAGAAGGTCTGCCTTCCTCTTTCCATCTGCAACCATCACACCCAAAAGAGAAGGAGTTGCACAAGCTTGATTGCAGTGAGCTGTTAGGATATACCTTACTAGGATGACTTAGTTCAGGAAATCAGATAGCCTGTTTGTTTCTTCAAAATGGTCAAGCAGGGCCAAAACACCCAGGCCACCCTAGCTAGGTGGGTGAGGACCTGCGTTGCCACAGTTTTTGTCGCAGGGAAGAAGAGGCCTCTGGCCCTCATCAGGGGCCACTCCACCAGGGCTATGGCCACATCCTGGGTGGAGTCAAGTCAAATTTATTTGTAAAAGGCACTTTTCAAAATTAACAAAGCACCTGTACAGAGTCAAAACCAAAACAGCAATAAAATTATAAACAGATTAAAATTAAAAATATGCAGCATTACTTAATTACTAAGCATCTAAAAATGCTAATCTAAATAAATACATTTTTAGTGCAGTTTTAAAGGTCTCAGTGAGCAGGCAGTCTCAGACCTGGCGAGGTAGAGAGTTCCACAGGGTCGGGGCCATAAAAGCAAAAGCTCTCACCCCTGAGGTCTTCAAATGGACCGTGGGAACCTCTAGCAATCCCTCGTCAGTAGAACTGAGGCAAAGGTAGGGACACAGTAGGTTTTGCAAATAGTCCAGTCCCTGTCTGTATAGGGCCTTGTAGGTCAGCAAACTGACCTTGAAGGTGATCTCCACTGCACTGGCAGCCTGTGAAGCAGAGGCATGACATGGCTAGATTGAGATAAGCCCATCGACAACCTTGCTGCAGCATTTTGCACCAGGTGCAGGTGGCGGAGGTTCACCCCCGGAAGCCCTAGGTATAGGACCCTTGCAGTAATCAAGGTGGCAGGTCACAAAGGCATGGACCAAATTCGGAAGGTCATCAGGCGGAACAAGGTATTTTACCTGGGTGATATTCCTCAGGTGGTAAAAATGAGAACTTGACAACGGCTGCCACCTGTGCATTAAGTGTCAGTTCACTATCAAGAATAATGCCCAGATTCTGCACCTGTTCAGAGGACCTCAGCTGAATTCCCCCTAGCACAAGTCCAGAGGGCTGAACAGCCGAGGACCTCTCTACCCGATGACCTGGGTCCACAACCAACACCTCAGTCTTATCTGGATTCTGCCTTAACCAGCTGGCACTCATCCATCCTGTATCTTGGTGAGGCAGTCATTAACGACTGAGACAGTATCCTCCTGATCGGGTATAAAGGACATGTAGAGCTGAGTGTCATCTGCATAGCAGTGAAAACTCAGCCCATACCACCTTATAATGTCCCCTAATGGCAGCATATACACCATGAACAACATGGGAGACAGCATGGAGCCCTGTAGAACCCCACACGTCAAGAGGAAAGGGGCTGAGGAAAAAATCCCGGACACCACTCTCTGTGACCTGCCTGTGAGAAAAGAATGGAACCATCTGAGAACTGCACCAGTTCACAGATCAAGTGTTCCAGCAAGACCCCATGGTCCACGGTGTCAAACGCTGCAGAGAAATCAGTAAGAACCAAGATAGAACAGCTCCTCCAGTCTCTCGCCACCAGGAGATCATTAAGCACCCTAACAAGAGCTGTCTCAGTACTGTGCCTCTTCCTAAACCCCAACTGGAGAGGATCATAGAGCTCGTGGGTGGTAAGATTGTCTTCAAGTTGCAACTCGACTGCCTTCTCAATAACCTTACCCACAAAAGCAGGTTACAGACAGGTCTGTAGTTGGTGATGCAGACCGGGTCAAGGGATGATTTCTTCAAAAGGTGGGTCACGACCTCCTCTTTCAAGGGGTCAGGAAACACCCCCTCTCCAACAAACTCCTGACTATCTCTGCTAGGACTGGTCTGATGACTTCTACACACTCCACCAGGAGGCAGGTTGGACCAGGGTCCAAACTACAGTAAGTCGTTGTATACCCTAGACAGTCTTCACGATATTAGTGATCGCCAGCTGGTCAAAGTCAGACCAGACAAATCGGGTATTGGTGACCTCCTACCGACCACCACTCTGCTCATTGGAGTCTGCTGAGAATCTCCAACCTGATGGAGGCAACCTTATCTGCAAAACATTGAGCGAACTCCTCACACTTAACTTGTGAAAAAGCTCTCTGATTCTGAAGGCAGGTTGGATTGCACAACCTGTCCACAATTCAGAAGAGCTGAGCAGGTTGATTCCTTGCAGCGGCAATCTTCTTGGACAGGAACTCTGCCTTCTTACGGGAGACGGACATTTTGATAGTCCCTGTAATGGGACATCAATCTAAGTCAGTTGTCCTCCCTGCTGGATTTCCACCAGCAATGCTCCAGCATTTGCCCTACTCATCTCAACTCCTTTAAGGTACCATCGAACCAAGGGGACTGAGGACAGAGAGTGAGAGGACGAACTCAGACAGGAGCAATGGAGTCCAGGGCTCCCAATACCACATTATTGTAATGCAGCAGTAGGTCACCTTGCTCTTCGCATCCCAATGGCCTACTCGATAGGTTCAGCACTGCTATTAGACCAGTGGGGGATACATCCCTTAAAGGGCAGTACCAGACCATCTCCACAGAGGCAGGTCTATTGAGAGGAGCTGCAAAACTGCACCCTATAGTGTGATGGCCAGACTGGCTAACTGGTTCCACCACCAAATCACAGATCTCCATCCCCAGGAGGAATACCAGGTCCAGAGAGTGACCACAATTGTGGGTAGCAGAGGTAACCACCTGTGTGAAGCCCAACAAAATCATCAGTTGGAGGAAGTCTTGTCCAAAATGCAATAGTTCATCGTCGACCCAGGCATTGAAGTTGCCCAGGACCAAACAACTGGGTGACTCTAATGTCATGTTGACAATGAAGTCCATGACTCCCTGCAGGAATTCTTTCACATCACCAGGTGGACAGTAGATGAGAAGTATCCTGCAGCCCACGCCTGCACCCATGATAGACTCAAAGGATCTGGTAGTCCCCACTGGCACATCTACAAGGTTCAGTTCCATCTTAAAACAGATGGCTACACTTCTGCCCCTGCAATCCAGTCTCGGGCGGTGTATCACCGAGTACCCAGCCAGCACTGCTGCCTCCAAAACAGGAGCAGCATTGTTGTCCAGCCAGGTCTCGGTGATGCAAGCCAGGTCAGATGTCCTAACAAGATCAGCAATAATTGCTGTTATGTTCCTAATTGACCTAGCATTTTGCAACACCGCCTGGGTCGGATGAGTGGCCATGAGAGAGCGCGTCATTTGCCCACTCAATATAGAGCCGTTGGGTATGGGAACCAGGCAGGGAGGACCCCTTTCCTGGACCCATTTCACCCCAGGGCACCTCCTAGTACCCACCACCCCAATCCACCCACCCCTCTCCGCCCCCCACCTGGCCTGGAGCCTACACCACCCGACCCCTCTGAGCTATCCCCAAGGCCCGACACCACCTATAGACCTCAAAGGGAAGCGGAGGACAGTCGAAGGGGTGCAGGCCCCTAAGCCTGAGGGAAGTAGCACCTGTCCACCGGAGTTAGCTGAAACACATAGCTGCTTCCAAAACCAGCAGCAGTAACCTAGTAGACAGCAGACAAGATAAAAGAGGTGAAGAGAAGGAGAGAGGAGAAGCATCTGTTTTAGAGTTATGCAGGGCAGCTACATGATCTTCCATCCACATTTCACTAAACTATACAAATTGGATGTTCAGAGTTCTGCTGATGCAGCTTTTAGTTGCAGAGTTTTGCAGGCAGCAGTTCATAAGTAATCTTTTTCAGCAATTGTTTTTGACATATGGAATAATATTCCCCCCTCCCCAGCTGTTCTGGGTACTGCTTCTTAGAACCAATTTCTTATGACTTCCCATTGACAATGTGGCGTGCTACAGAAAGAATTTCTTCATGCTTACCATAATTTCCTTTTCTGTTAGCTCCAATTGTCAATGGTCTGCCCCAGGAGCCTTGCTCCTGTGGGAGAATATTATTCAGTATACCAAAGGATGATGTCCTTTTCATCAAAACCCCTATTATGACTTCCTGGGAATCCCTCTGTTTTGCCTGCTATGCTGTATATATACTGCGAGAATTGGAAAGGCTTTGCCTGGAGTTCGATGGTCAAGCAGCCAGCCACTCCCACTTCCTGAGCTATATAAGCAGTTCCTCTCAGCCTCATTGTGAAGCACTTTTTCTTTGCAGCCGAAGGCTCTGTTGGTCTTTCCTCTGAGCTGGTTGAGGCCTACCCCCACCTTGCTGCTCCTGCTTGTCTGCTGGATTTCTGTGTTTATTTCTTGCTTCTGGTTTGTATTTTGCCTTCGGCTGCATGTGCTTCTTCTGTCTTTGTTCCTTATTTTCTGAGTTTTTGTGTCTTTGGTTTTATCTTTTGGGGGCGCTTTTGTTTCTAAGCTCCTAGCATATTGCTCCAGAGCTCCTACTATTTGCTCTGTTACACACAACTCTCACACTATTACATGGAACTGCAATCATTATCTGTGTGTTTCAGCTCAACCATAGCTGCTTCATGTTGCATACTTCGATTGTTTTCACCTGACTCAGTTTACTCTGAACCTAGCTATGCAGCTCAATCATGCTCTCATTCTACTTACCTCATTGCAGCAGCTTCATTGCCCTGCCAGGTTACACCTGCTTTCAGCAGCATTGTGTCTCCTTATTTATGTTTATTGCAAATGTTAACAACTTGGTGTACTCCATTCAGATGTTGCGTCTATGTTTATTCACTCTATTATACTCAGAGGTCAGCTACAAGCTACTGCTGTGGCTGTTAAACTAGCTTTAATGTCTGCATGTGGTTCTTGGCCCTTCCATCACTTTCTTGTTTGTCCTACGGTGCGGACTGGGAAGTGTTTGGGGAGTCGTGGCACCATGTGGCTAATTATCTCTGTTCTGAATCCTGCCTTTGCCTCCGAAAATTCTCAGAGCATTTGTCACCTTGATTTGGCTTTTCATTGCCTGGCTGTCTTGCCCCTCTATTCAGTGCTATTTCATTGCTGTTATGTTATGCAGACCTACGTGCAGGTCCATGCTTGCTTACGCAATTGTTGCTCATTGCTTACTCAGATCATTGCTTCATGCCTACTGCCATCCCCTCGGCTTCAGCCTCTGGGATTCTGCTGCACTCAGTTCTGCATTCGACCTTGCAAGGTCTCAGCACTCACTGCTCATTACGATCTTAGCACATCAGTGCTCAATCCACTGCTCACCAGCTTTTCAGCTCTCATTCAGTTTCGGAAGGCATGCCAGCCATTCTATTCTGGTGCAGGGTTCCTGCGGCTGGTGGTCTCGCTCTGCATTTAGTCCGCATCTTGAGCGTGTCTGCCTTGGGATGGGATCCTTCTCACCTGGCCCATAGCTGGGAATGTCCTCACTCCGGGCTTGGCTTTAGCTGCCTACTACGACAGCAGCTGCTGGTGTAGAATTTAAGACTAGCTCTGAAGGGTGGTTACCCTGATCTCCTTTGGCTTTAGTGTTCCACTATAACGGGAGCTAAGATGCCTGTCTGGCGCCATGGCTTGGAGGGACAGGGAGCGAATCCTCAGGATTACCGGAGCAGCTGCACAGGGGAGGGAGCTGGATATCATTGTCCACCTAGGGACAAATGACCTGGCTAAGAAAGGGATTAGAGCAGTGCAGGAAGAGTTTGTGGAATTGGGAGGGCCTTAGACAAGTAGCACGCACGTATCCTTCTCGAGGTGCTGCCCATCTATGGTGTAGGAGAGGCTAGGGTGTTCCGCACCATGAGATTCAATCAGTGGTTGAAAAACTAGTGCAGAGCTCAGGGATTTAGCTTCACTGGGGACTGGAGTGATGCAAGCCTATACTGGCATGATGGGCTGCATCTGTCCAGGAGGGGAACCAGGATCCTAGGTGATAGGTTTAAATGCTTCATTGGCAAGCATTTAAACTAGCCAAGGAGGGAGGCACTGGAAAGAAGCAGGGAAATCCTGGCCCCCCCCAAATAAATCACGGTAGTAAGTGCGGTAAACACCAACATAGAGGTGGCAATAGGGAGAAGGGCTAGGGTAAATGGGGAAAGTGGCAAAGGCAAAAAGGACAGGGATGGGGCAAAAAGGAGTAAGGCCATCAGGAAATGGAGGGTAATGAGTACCAATGCCTGTAGTCTGGGCAACAAGCTCCCTGAGCTGGTGGCCTTGATGGAAAAGGGATGCCTGGATATCGTGGCAGTCACAGAAACATGGTACACAGAGAACCATGACTGGGATGTTAACATACCAGGGTACATAACCTACAGGAGAGACAGGCAGGGAGGGGGTAGACTCTATGTAAGGAAGGGATAAAAGCAACTGAACAAAAGAGTAAACAGGAGGAGAGGAGGCACTGTGGGTCACCTTGGAGACTGGAAAGGGTACCACAATCCGCACGGGGTTGTGTACAGACCCCCATGTCAAGGGGAGGGAATGGACAAGGATATGATAGAAGGCATTCTTAGGATGGCAGAAAAAGGGGAGATACTGTTGATGGGAGACCTGAATATGCCAGGTGTTAACTGGAGCACATTTGGTGCAGCCACATCCAAGAGCAGGGCCATTCTCGATGCCCTACAGGTGGTGGGCCTCAGACATCTAGTTTCAGAACCCACTAGTGAGGGGCAATCTTAGACCTCCTATACTGCCAAATGGGGCACTGAGAGGATCTCAGATCTGAAGTGGGTTGCCATCTGGGAACAAGTGACCATCAAACAGTGTGGTTCACGTTAAACTCAGCTACAGAGTCAAGCCATACAAAGTGAGGTACTGGACTTCAGGAGGGCTGACTTTGGAAGATGGGAGAGTGCCTCAGAAAAGCACTAGCAAACAGGCTAGAAGGAGGAGTGGAGCAACAATGGGAAATTACAAAACTGCCATCACAGAGGCAACAAGCCTTTGTGTGCAGCAAATAAACAAATCAAATGAAGAAAAGCCACTATGGTTCTCCAAAAGAGGTGGCTGGGAAAGTCAGGGAGAAAAAGATAGCATTCAGGAAGTATAAGGAAACACAGAAGAAGCAGGACAGAGAGCTGTACCAGTTAAGGCAGAAGGAAGCAGGAGGAAGTCAGAATAGCAAAAGGCCCAAACTGAGGAAAGATAGCTAACTCGGTTAAGAAGGGGATAAGACCTTTTATAGAGTGCGTCAGAGCGTGAAAGACAAAGGGAGGGATAGTGAGGCTGAATAGAATGAGCGGTGGGTGGGCAGAGGGGACAGTGAAAAAGCAGGGATATTGAATGAATATTTCTGCTCAGTATTCACAAAGAGGAGGAAAGTGCCTAATCCAATTAACAGAAGCACTCTTTGATAGGAAGTCGATCCCAGCCCTTTCACTGAAGAAAGGGTTCTGCAAGAACTACTAAAATGGAAGGCGGACAAAGCAATGGGGCCTGATGGAATTCACCCAGAATTCTAAAAGAATTAAGGGAACTAGTGAAACCACTGACTACTCTTTTAATAAATCATGGGAGGATGGTGTGGTACCCAAGGACTGGAGGAAGGGATGTGATTCCCTTCACAAAGTGGGACTAAGACAGAGGCAGGAAACTACAGACCTGTCAGTTTGACCTCTGTGGTAGGGAAAGTGATGGAGTCACTTCTGAAGGAAAGAATTGTTGAGTACCTAGAGGCCAGTGGGGCAGCGGACCCAAGGCAGCATGGGTTCACAGCGGGAAGGTCATGTCAGATGAATCTAATAGATTTCTTTGAATGGGTGACCAAAGTAGTAGACCAGGGAGGGGCTGTGGACATGGCCTACCTAGACTTTAGCAAGGCATTTGACACAGTCCCACACAAAAGTTTAATAGTCAAATTAACCAGCCTGGGAGTGGGTCAAGGTGGTAGCCTGGGTAAAACATTGGCTGGACAACAGGACACAGAAGGTAATTGTACATGGAGTCCACTCTGAAGAAAGGGGGGTTACTAGTGGGGTACCGCAGGGTTCACTACTGGGTCCAGTCCTTTTTAATGTCTTTATAAGTGACATTGCAGAGGGACTGGAAGGAAAAGTATGCCTCTTTGCAGATGACACAAAGATCTGCAACAGGGTTGATACACAAGAAGCGTGGAAAGGATGAGAAGGGACTTGGCACGGTTGGAGGAATGGTCAAATGTATGGCAGCTCAGATTCAATGCAAAGAAGTGCAAGGTAATGCACCTGGGAAACAAAAACCCAGGACAAGAGTACACAATGGGGGTGAGATAATGACAACAGTAAAAATGGAAAGGGACCTGGACCTGGGGGTAATTATATCAGATGACCTTAAGGTGGGCAAGCAATGTGAGAAGGCAGTAAGGAAGGCTGGGGGGATACTGGGATGCATAGGGAGAGGCATCAATAGTAGAAAACAAGAAGTTGTTATCCCTCTGTACAGACAGTTGGTGAGACCCCATCTGGAGTACTGCTTCCAGTTCTGGAGACCCCATCTCCGCAAGGACGTAGGATAGAGGCAGTCCAGAGGAGGGCAACTAAAATGGTGCAGGGTCTGCAAGAGAAGCCATACGAGAAGAGACTAGAGGAGCTTAATATGTATACCCTTGAGGAAAGAAGGAAGGGGGGGACATGATAGAAACTTTTAAGTACCTCAGTGGAATCAACAAAGTCCAAGAGGGTAGCATCTTTCAGAAAAAGAGACGTGCAAGAACAAGGGGACACAATTCAAAGCTAGAGAGGGGATGGTTCAGGGGCAATGTGAGGAAGTATTTTTTCACAGAGAGGGTAGTGGATGCATGGAACAGCCTTCCTGAGGAGGTTGTGGGGTCTAAAACTGTGGGAGAATTCAAGAATGCATGGGCCAGGCATAAGGCAATTCTTGTGGGGGGTAGGAAGAAATAGGCTGTTGGTTAACTAGGATCTGCGGCCTATCCTGTAGGTAGGGACATGGGCAGACTAGTTGGGCCAAGCAGTCCTTATCTGCCGTCAAAGTCTATGTTTCTATGTTTCTATCCATTGGCTTTAGTGGTTTCCCTAGCAAGGCACCTTCACCGCCTTCTCCCTACAACTGCCTCTGGTTCACCTGGTTTGAGTTTAGGGTGGGTAGACCAAGTGAGTGCCTCAGCAGTCATTGCTCTCCTCCTCCTCCTGCTTTGGTTGCATGTATTGTTGCAAAGTTTTCTCACAACCTTCCACGTGTTCCTGCTAGAGGGTTTGAGTGAGAGCCTTCCTCTAAATTGGAATATTTTTCACTTCCCTTTCATTGGTTTTTCCAAATTGCAGCTGCAGAGCCATCACTAACTAAAATATCCCAAGCCTGGAGGGGAGGAGACCTAGGCCTTGGTTCCCCAGAGATTTCCTCCTCATAGGATTTTTTTTTCTCTCCTCCATTACCTCAGGTCATAACTGTTAGTTAACATAGTTGTTCCCTAGTTTCTTTAGGTACATTCCGCTGTTGGATGGAGGCAGATGGTGTTCCAGTCATTCCCTCTCTCCTTAAAGGATCCCCTTATTCTCAATGCAAACCCTCAGACTCATGCTACTCAAAACTGGGCATTTCATTGCATCATCAACCTGAGCATCTCATTACGTTATCAAACTACCCGATGCTTATCTACTACTACGTCACAGTTACTGCTGCTACGTCACAGTTACTGCTTGCTTATATGCTTCATGCCGCCTCATTCTTTTTGGGATATGCTTGTACTACATTTCTTTTTGGGGATTCCTAAGGTACCTTTAGCCATGGGAATCGTCCCATGGCACCTCTTGAGGTGGAACCCTCTCCGAGGGTTCCTTGCCTTTGGTACCCCTACAGGGTGGTAATTCCTCTGGAATAAAGAGTGCAAACGGCCAAAACCAAACTATCAATCAATCAGTCACTTTATTTAAGCAGGCATAAACATCATTGAGCAAGTTCATTTTCAAGGTGGTCCTGGGAACTAACACAGTTGCATAAACATAACACTATACTGGCTGCGCAGGACATTGAAATGGAAAGGGTTTGCCTGAGTTCGATGGCCAAGCAGCCAGCCACTCCCACTTCCTGAGCTATATAAGCAGTTCCTCTCAGCCTCATTGTGAAGCACTTTTTCTGTGCCCCATCATCCTCCCCTCCTCCTCCAGCGGCAGCACTTCTCTCCTTAGGATCATTCCTAAGTTACCTTTAGGCACGGGAATTGTCCCATGGCACCCCTGGGGTGGAATCCTTTCTGAGGGTTCCTTGCCTTTGGTACCCCTACAGGGTGGTAATTCCTCTGGAATAGAGAGTGTGAATGGCCAAGACCAAATTAACACAGTTGCATAAGCATAACACTATACAGGGTTTTAAATGATTGATTAGCATTTTTTTTCCTTGGGACAATGCTAACTGTACAGAAAGTATTTATATAGGTTTTCTAGAAATATTATGTTTGTTAAACACAGTGAGGCCAGTGCTATGCATTTTGACAATGTTTTAACACTTTTATGAGCAAAACGCTAATCAGTTTTTGAAGTTAAATAAAACCCTGCTATACTGGCTGTGCAGGACATTGAATATATGTTATCAGGTACCATAAACTCATATGTACTGTACAGTAATCTACCCTCTGTGTCTCCATATTGATTGTGTGTATACTACCCTTGGATGTAACTCTCCCCCAAATATGTAATTTTCCCCCAAATATGTTACGTACAAGCCTTGCTCGTTTCTGTACTGTCTAGAGCACTTCCAATTTATGTATGTGGGTCACGGCCCCCAAGTCACATCTGGAATCGAGCATCTTGCTCAGTATGCTTTCCTGGTTAAACTCGTAAATAAATAAATATAACTAACGGTGTTTTCCTTGTTGCAGGTAGTTCACTGCATACAGTTTTGCTTGTCATGGTTCATCGATGTGTTTATCATCCTCAAAGTTGCAGAGGAGCTGCTGGTACAGGATGGTCCTTAAGGGCTGCCCACCTTTTACACCGAGAGGACTGACTCAACCAAGTCTTTTGTCTGAGGTGGAATGGATCTTCATTCAGAAATCTGCCAAAAAGGTAAGAAAGTTTCTATCTATCATGTAGAAGGAAGGTTGCATACAAGTAATTAGTTAATAGTTTTCTCTTATCAAATAGGCAAAATATGGTAGTTAAGCTCATTATGACACTCCGAGGTCAGTAGTGACTGGGGAGTTGCTGCTTCTTAGAGTTCTCATGTGCCTAACATTCTAAAGCTTGGACTGTCATTCCCTTGGTAGGGGTGCACTATATCCAGTTGTTATGACTTCCCATTGAAAATGTTGGCGCTAACAGAAGAGGAAATTACAGTAAATATGAAGACATTTCTTCTTTGCCATCCAGGGTTGGACTGGGTAGCAAGGGGCCCACCTCAAAATGGGGGCCCCACTACTGACAGCAGTATGCCCTGGTATACAAATGTGGCTGTCGCACACAAATATTCAACAATAAAATAACTGCATTTATTCCATTTAGAAGAAACCTTTTCCTTCACTGGTATTAGAGTGTAGGCATGGGGCTGGTTGTATAGCCTAGAAGTTAGAGTAACAAGCTGTGCATGAGCTTGGTACATCCAGTAGACCTGGGTTTGATTCACACAACCTCCACTGGCATACTGCGTGCTCCTGAGCAAGTCATTAACCTCCCTAATGCTCCTGGCAAAATAGGCCTTGGGTATACTGGGCCTTACCTGGTTACCAAAGAAAAAAAATTAATTATTTCACTGAGGAAGATGACTTACTAACAAACAAGTAAGGAAAATGAGTGATACTTTCTTCCATTCTTAAAGAGCTGCTGATGCCTCAGGGAAACCTTGAAAAACATAATATTTAGACATAATTCAGCATGTTTTTATGTATCATTTAAATTTAGATTTATTTGCACCATTATTTATTACTGAGGACATTTTCACAAACAGAGGCCCTTTTTGCCTTGGAGAGCATCTGGCTGCTTCCCCATTTGAAGTCATAGTCCTCTGTTGTGACATCAGTCTGTTGTCATGGGAATGACTGTGATGTAACAAGCAGAGTAGTATGACCTTAAGTGGGACATAAGCAACTTGAATAGCTGGCCTTAAAGAACAAAGGTCTTGTTTCCATTCAAATGACCTCTGTAATAAACAATGGGGAGGTAGGAATACGGAACTAATATGACATGCATGCTGAATTTTGTCTAAACATTATGTTTTCAAAGTTCACCTGGAGGCATCAGCTGCTCTTCAACCCCTAAACTGTACAAATGTTAGCCTCTGGGAAGAATCACTCTGCAACATACAAGTATATATTCTACAATTGGGACGCACTCTGACAATGTAATACAGACCCTAAAAAGCATGTAAATGTCTCAAATGTGCATCAAGTCTGGACTTGCTATCTGTTCTCCAATGGAATACAATCAGGGCTCGAAATAGAACCTTTCCGGGTTTCCGTGGAAAGGCACTTTTTGAGCTGGAAATGCTATCTGAAATGCAGCATTTCCATCTGGATATGTAATTGCTGCATTTTCTGGGTTGGGCTCAGTGGCAGTAGTGAGCTTTCTCAGCATGCGTGGTCATACGCTGAAGAGAGTGGGAGGCGTGTTCAGAAGAAGGAAAAAAAGCCAGGTAGAACAAGAGCACATCACGCATAGAAGCGGGTGGGGGAGTGGGGCTGGGGCTGTAAGCCAGTGCATGTCCACAGTTTGGAAGTCCTGACTTGCCACTACAGCTTCTCCCCTCTATCCACGGATTGGACCATGAAGAGCTAAAAATATTTTCCCTGCCATGCCTGCTGCCTTCACCCTCACGCACTTGTTCGTTTTGTAATGGTATGTATCACTTTGTGTGGCCATGTGTGAGCAGATCAGGCAGGTGAGCAGCGAAGTCTCGCCAATTCAGAGATGAAGTGGGCAGTGGTGGCACGGTGCTGAATGCAGCACATCAAGAACAAGGGCATCTCCTTTCCCTGGCTGAACAGAAACTGAGTAGGTTTGTTTTAAAGTTGGGGGAGGTAATATACCAGTATGACGCGATCGGTGAGGGAAAGAGGCATCAATTGTGCTGGAAAGAAAAAGTAGACTGTAGAATGAGCGGGGGAGAATTGGCACACTAGCCAGAAAAGAAAGACCATGAGAGAGAAATCTAGAGAAATAAACCAGTCCAGTTGGCCTTGACATGAGAGCAGGAGACAGAGGATAAACAAACATGACGGTACATGTAGCAGAAACAAAGAAAACCGAAGAAAGACAAAAGGGATCACAGCTACTATATGCAGATATGAAAAAGTAAGAGACTGTGCTAATAAAAGTGCAGACACTCAGTGTATTTTTATTTAACTCTTCTATGTGGAAAAAAGGTAACATTTGCCTTGGAAATGTATGCTGTGACACTCGCATTTCCGGAGGAAAGGTACCACCAGTGTCATTATTTCAAGCCCAGACAATCTGGAATGTGAACTGCACTAGAAAGACTAAGTCTTTGTCGCTTTCTGCAGCAGTTAAATGGAAGTCAAAGCCATACAGCCATGCGGAATTTAAACAAAAGAGCCCTAGCTCTCCGACATGGGTGGCATTGTTTATTGTATTCTAGGAATTAATACCTTTGAGCCAAGGCTCTTTTACAAAGGTTCCGTGTCAAATTAGGTACAAGCAATAGGGTTACAATGAGTGCACAATAAAGTACATTGTGGAATAAGAGAGACATGAACAGTCAAGTATCAAAGACATTTGTGAAGGACAGATAATTACCAAATGAACACTTTCATCAATAAGCAAACAAATGAGGAGGGGAAAAGACAGGTTAGGGAAGTGTGATAGATAGAGCATGAGAGAGAAAGGGAGGGAGGAGCAGACCATGGTTAGAGAAAAGGATCCTCTACCAGGCCTTTGTCAGGTAAAGTGGGCAGGGTAGAGAATTGAAATAGTTAGGATTTAATCAAGGCAGTCACAGGAGTTGGAGGTGGCAAGGTGAGAGAATAGGCTAGAGTTGGTCAGAAGCATTATGATGGTGGGGTATGGGTAGTTGCAAGGTCAGCGGAACACACCTGTTAACTTTTTATCAAAGGAATGTGGACCACTGACACTTAAAATGTGGGTGACTGGCCCTTACAATATGGGCCTGTCATCAAACATGGGTCTACAAGCTCAGAACACTTGAAACCAATGCTTTTTACTTGAGCAAAATTCAGTTTCCATTTGGAATTTTAGAATGTGGTATTTTGAATTTGTCTGATTTTGAGGCATCTCCTCTCTGTGGACAGCATCTTTTCCATGTGAGATGAGGCAAATTTGAGGTGTAAAATAAGGGACATCCCTTATAAGTCTTTGGAAACCAGGTAAGGCCCACTAGGCACAAGTGCCTATTTTCAGTGGCAACCTGGGAGCACTGGGAAGGTTAAGTGCCATGCTTAGTGGTGGGTGAAGTGGCCGAAATTCACTCCGTAGAGTGATTCATGGAGTAACGCAGAATCCGCAAATTGCCCGCAATGCGAAGCGGAGTACTTCGCTTTATAATGAGGACTGCGAAGTCCATTGAAACCAATGATTTTGCGTTATTTCGCCTTCCCCAAACCGCTTCTGCACCAATTTTAAGGTGAAGTACATTGAAATCAATGTACTTCGCATCACTTCATCTTGTAATTGAGCTCCAAGGCGAATTTTGCAGTGCTTCATGGGATTGCAGGTCACATGGGCTCTAGATTGTTCTGCACAGCCTCAGTCCTGTATAGTGTGTATAGTGGAAGATGGAGACAGTTTCCTCTCAGAGTTCTGTGATTCAAATCTTATAAAAGCTGTTAAAAAAGCCTTTTTGAGCCATTTGTGTTGCTCAAAATGGAGTACACTGATTGTAGGAAACCCTCCTGTGCTCATGTCATCGAGTGTTTATTGTTTGTGTGTGGATTTTGAATGTTAATTTAGAATAGTCAGTCTGTGTACTGTGAAGCGTGCTTTGGGGAAGGGGTATCTGTGGTGTAGGTAGATTAACTGGGAGAAAAAGGCAGTCTTTCTGTTTTGGTTATATTTTCTTGTATAACTGTTAATTACTACACAGCAATATTTTCAGTAATTCTTGACATTTTTTGCTGATTGTTGTGGTGCAGCAGTGTATAATTTCAGTTTGTTTAAAACATTTGGTTATATTACTAAAGGTTTCAATTGCTACGCGTTACTTGTAGAATATGGCGCGCTCACGGCAATCGTCGTGTCATTAAATCAGACACCTTTTATTGTGCCACAGAGTAATTGCAGCAGTGTGAACCTGCTATCCACTGCATCTACATGAATTTTTTATATTGCTTTGTGGTATCTTTACTGGTAGTGAACTGTTACTGCCGTGCACTAACCCCCCCACAACCGGCAAAAGGTATTCTTTTCCAGATTTGGATTTGTGACTTGTGAGCACAGGTTAGGTGGTGATGTGCCTTTGCATCTGCATCTCTTGAGTGTGCAGTGCAATCTTAATCTGTCTGTGCGTTTGCACTTTGCAGTACTCTATTAATTCTGGGAGACTGCATTTCTTGATACACTCTCATTTCACTTAGTCAGCACTGGGGAATTTTTCTGGACACAAGACAGTAGCATTTTGGAGATGCACATTCATTCTGGTGACTGTGTGTGACCACTGCACACATGACTGAGTGCACCATTAATTCTGGAAGACTTTACATTTCTTGTTGTGCTATCATTTCACTTCGTCAGCACTGAGGAATTTTCTGGACACAAGACAGTAGCATTTTGGGGATGCACATTAATTCTGGTGACTGTGTGTGTGAGAGGCTGCAAATATTGTTGTCACTCTGCCTTATTTCACATTAAGGCAGAATGACAACATGAAGTAATAATTACAAGGTAAAGTGAGCATTTTACTTTGTCCACTCTGTCTATCGGAGTGACAACATGAAGTGGCCAGTCCGCGTTCACTTCGCCAGCAGAATTTAATTTCGCTGCTTCTCTAGTCATGCTCAGAGTCACACAGTATGCTAGTGGAGGTTGTGGGACTCAAACCCAGATTTGATGGATGTACCAGGCACATTCACAGCTTGTCGCTGTAACCTCAAGGCTATACTGCCATCTCATAATGTGGGTCAGTTCAGGGGTATGTTCTGGGAGGAGTTCCCATCAGGTTGGGACCAAGAAAATAAGCTTTTTTTCAGTATCCCCTTTAAAGCCAAGGAACTTGTTTGAATAATCATGGCTGCCAGCATTCTTGTGGATCTGTGTTTTTATTTTGGTTAAATTTTTGACTGGTTGACTGACCATGGCTTTCATTTTGAGATGACTTTTCTGCTAGATGGGACACATACTTATTCTTCCTGACCCAGTCACAGTGTATCTGTGAAACTGAGGAGTTGAAGCTCAGCCGGGCTACAGCATGCTGCTGTCTAGTCAAATTATAAAATAAATTAGGTAACAATATAGGCATGTTATTGCAGCTTTTATTGTAGCCTAACACACTTGTGTAGAACCATACCTTCAAAGTTCAAGCAATTTTTGTAACTGTTCCTGAAAAAGGACACTGCTGTCAATCGTATAGATAAAATAAATGCACTCTGAATAATTGTAAACCTTGAGGATTCTTGTTTATTTAAGCCTTGCCAGTCATGTTAAAGGGAAGGGCTCCTCTTTCTGACCCTGTCAGCTCCTAAGTCGGGCAAAGAGAGACTGCGCCAAGTCGTGGCAGCAGCCTTCTATAATGCTGTGCCCCTTGGAAGTGAAGAGTCCTGAAAGAAATGTGTTCAGCAACCATGAGTAATTTCTGGGGACACCCCCACCTGTGAGAGACTATTGATGGTACAAGTGCTGCCCAGTATTTGGAATGGCAAGGATTTTGCCCTAACACTGTTAGGGAATTCCTGTCTTTTGAAACAAGTTGTGCTTCGTGATTTGTGGGAGGAGTGTTTACAGTGCTCAAATAGTGCCTCAAGGTCTGTTGTTTGGTAAAGAGATGCCCCCTCTATCCAGAGCTGGTACTAACTCACTTTAGACTGGATCGTGATGAGAATGTTTCTCATTTAGGAGGGATTCCATATAAAACTGTTTCACACAGTTTGAAGAATATGCACTGTCCCTTGGGAGATGATGGAAAAGTTTGGGACATTGGAAATGGGGGAGCCCAGAGTTGTTCACCCCTGGGATGTGCAAGTCCATTGAGTCTATAGCCCAGAAGAGGGACGAACGGAAATGCTATTTAGTGCCTTCTAGAGAATCAATACGCTTTATGTTCTGGGTTAGTGCAGGTGAAAGCGGACCTCTCACCCCCAAAAATGGCCATCAGTGCAGAGGTGAAACTAGACAACTCCAATTTCCTAGCCTCTCATGGAGGCTGGGGTGATTTTCGATGGATGCAAAATCACATGGGCATTCACTGTATTTGTTGCACCCTGTATTAGGAGGCTTGATCTACAGCTAAAAAGCATGATCAGAAGGGTTTAATGGTAGCTGCCCTCTTTCCTGCCTTACAAGAAGTAGAAACTGAGGTGTTAGCTTTGAGAAAGGAGTTGGGATCTAAAACCTGTGAGATGCATGAGCTATGAGCCAGCCTGGAACAAGAAATCCAGAAGGTTGCAAATGAGGCTCAGGGTGAATTACATGGTACTGTACAGGATTATTAAAAGATTTTGCAGGATAAAAAGCATGTGTTACAGATGAATGATTTGTTGACTGGAATGAATGATACATTGTGGAGCGAGAATGAGGAGTTGTATGATGAGTTAGGAAAGTGTCAGGAAGCATTGGACAAGGAAACTAGGGAAAATTGTAAGGTCAGTGACGCATACAGAGTTTTGTAAGAGCATGTAGCTAAGGGACAGTTCAGAGGTAAGGAAGGTATGGTGAATCACTCACAATATAGAGCTAAGATGGTGAAGTTATTCCAAACAATAACGATCCTGAAGGGTCATACGCTAGCTATGCCATACACCCACCATCAATCTGACATCATTGGAGGATGATGACAGTGAGGACAGAGGAATCCAAGATGGTGGCCCTTGGGACTTAAGTGGATGGCAGCCTCAGCCTCCACTGGTTGCTGCTTTGAATAAGCAGGATAAGAAAGAGGTAGAACAAATGATCAAGCCAGTAGTCACAAAGGCCAGAGTGTCCAAGGCACAGTCCGCAGCGGTCTGGCAGACCATGACTGACATGCTTAAGAAGGAGGTGGGAAAAAAAAACTCATCCAAGGTGTGGCAATGGTCAAAGCCAAAGCTATCATCAGGATGATCAATCACAATCGAGATGGGCATTCCCCGAACACTCTACAGTCTGCACAGGCCACCCAAACAATATCGGACGAGGTGGGCCACATGAGTCCCACCGATAATTTGAGTTGTCACTTGGAAAGAGTGAAAAGTCACTGTGAGATGCTCAGCCTTCCCACTGAGCTTAGAGTTCAGGTTCTGAGACAAACTGTCCACCCAACGCTTTGGGTTAAACTGCCTGAAATGATCCAGTCAGACATCGAGGCCAAATTTGAAACCGTCACTGTTGCCCTCCTGGCAGTGAGCAACCCCAATCTCATTGGTGTAATGTTAGCCCATCTGATTAAGCAATACGCTAAAGAATTGCCAGCCCAGTATGATAGTCACCTGTGCTGGACTACCAAACTGGCAAGACCATGGTCAGGGAGGACTCGGACTGAAACTCAATTTAATACAGAAGTCTGTTTTGGAAAAACCTGCAGCTGAGCCTCTGCAAAAAGGTGGAAGCAATGGTGTTCCCAGGAAGGGACTGCTTCCACAGTATTTTGGAATAAGTAGAACAAGCCTTCCAAATTTTCATTCAGGATTTGACATCCTCCAAGGCCAAAGTGGCTGCGGTGCAACCCAGCACCGAGCCGTCCACCCAATATGTGGTAGAAGACAAGCCCAAGGAGTCTCACCCAGACAAGGCCTCCTATCAGAAGGGGGGGCAGGTGCAATACCAATAACAAAAAGCATAAAAAGTATCAGCCCAAACAAAACCAGAATCAACAAGACGAGGACAAAAAGGGAGGATACAAAGAGTGGAACCCAGCCCTTCATACAGAGAGTTAGCCTAGGAAAACAGTTGGCTCTGGGAATTCATGGCAAAAGTTCAATCGGTAGCCATGAACCTACTGGCCCAAACTGTAGCCGCAATCCCGTCTACCCCTACAGCAGAGGAAATGCCCAAGGAGAGCAAAAGGCCTCCACAGCAGAAATCCTCTTATGTAGAAGTACAACAGATGCTCCAAGAGATGAACCCTATGGATGATTCCGGCCAAGATGGATTGGACTGACGCTGTCAGGTCTCTGTCCGCTTAGTCACTATCATAGTGACTAATGACTCCGGCCGTCCTTGTGTGGAAGCGCTGGTTGGGGGCCACCACCTGAATTACTTCTAGACATGGGCCCTGCAATTTCTGTGTTACATCAGGATGATCCATAACTGTCTCCATTGTTGACAGGAAAAACCACATCCATCCAAACCTTCAAGGGGACTGTAATAACAATTTACAGGTCCAAGCCTATACCAATGGTCATTGGTACTTTACAAATCAAGCACTGTTTTGATTTGATGGTGTTACATCATCCCTGAAGCATTCTGGGAGTGGATTTCCTTTCACACTAAGGGGGCATGGTGGATCTGGCTAATAGTCTATTGCTCCAGATGCCAGGTCAGTGTTTGATGCTGTTCATTTCTGTCTTACACATAGTGGCCACACTGGAACTGAATGATGCAGCATATGACATCATAGTCATGATGCAAAATCACGAGCTGTTCCCCAAGCTCAAACCAGTTCTGGAAAGGCACACAGCAGCCTTTGCAAAACACAGACATGATTGTGGGAGAATGAACACTCTCATCCAAGTGGCTGGAGATGAGCTACCCATACAGAGACAATAACCATTTCCTGCAGAGGCGATACCCTTCTTGAGGGTAACCATCGACTCCCTCCTGAAACAAGGGGTCCTTAGGCCCTGTGTTTCTACAGTTAACTCTCCCATTTGGCCAGTGAAGAAGCCCAATAACAGCTGGAGGCTCACAATTGATTACAGAAGACTCCATCAAGTCACCCCCAGTTGTGCACCCACTGTGGCATCAGCCCCAGATATGCTTAAACTTTTCAAACCTGAACACAAGTGGTTCAGTGCTTTGGACATCTCCAATGGTTTTGGTCTCTTCCACTGGCCCCAGAGAGCCAATACAAATTTGCTTTCAAATTTGAGGGATGACAGTACATGTGGAATTGCCTCCCATAGGGATTCCACAAGTCTCCCTCCCTTTTCCAAATCCACATGAGGGAGGCCATCAGAAACTTTTCAACACCACAGTGCTCGTTACAATATGTGGAAGATCTCTTGCTGGCAACACAAACTTTGGACAAACACCTGAAGCTCATGGACAAGCTTCTCGGCCTACTACAGGAGGCAGGCCTCAAGTGCAAACCTGCAAAAGTGCAGCTATGCTAGCCAGAAGTTTATTTTCTGGGCCTACGTATAACCACCGAGGGCAGAAGCCCTGCCCTGGACAAGGTTCAGGGTATTCAAGATTTGCCACTACCAACCAGTGTGGCTACTCTGAGACATTTCCTGGGTATGGTCAATTACTCCAGGGACTTTATCTGTAATAAAAGGTCACACCCCTGTATGAGCTACTGAAAAATATGTCCCCTGGCATTGGGGACCTGAACATACAGCTGCTGCTACCTTTCTAAAAGAAGCATTGGCCTCAGCTCCAGCCTTGGTCAATCCAAACTCAGACCTTCCATTCCATCTGGAAACTTCCATTTCAGAGGTAGGAATGTCTGCAGTTCTGGCACAAAAGGCAAATGGGACTCTTTGGCCCATTCTCTATGCCTCCCAAATGCTTTCACTTATGGAACAGAAGTAATCTTTGTGTGAGAGAAACCTGTTGGCAACCTTTTGGGCTATCAGACACTTCACATACTTTATAGGGTTTTTCCCTATTGTGTTATACACCAACCACACCCCAACCAACTTCTTGTTAAATGACAGAATTAAAGATGGAAATGTGTCTAACACCAGACTCATTTATTGGTCACTTCTGCTACAAGATCGTGACATCACTGTTATTCCCTCCAAAATGCCTTCCCTTTTGGCACATGGTCTCTTATATCAAGGAGAACCACTTGACTGTGGCCTACAGCCACCAGTTATTTATTTATTTACTTATTTTCATCTTTGGTAACCAGGTCAGGCCCAGTAGGCACAAGTGCCTGTTTTCAGGGGCGACCTGGGAGCACTGGGAGGTTAAGTGACTTGCTCAGAGTCACACAGTATGCAAGTGGAGGTTGTGAGAATCAGACCCAGGTCTGGTCTGCTGGATGTACCAAGCTCATTCACAGTTCATTAATCTAACCTCTAGGCTGTATTGCCAGCCCAAACCTTTACCAAACCCAGGCCCATTCCTGTTAGCTACAGAAGGAATCTTAATGGATCCAGCATCTTGCCACATCTTTACAGATGGGTCCTCCTCATATTTTAAAGGAGAACAAATTGCAGGTTTTGGAGTCCTGAATCTCACTATAGCAGAAGATACCATTGAAGTGTCAAGGAAATGTACAATTTGGTCCTCACAGTATGCAGAACTTGCTGTTGTGGCCTGTGCTTTAGAAGTGATCCAACAAGGAAAAGAAGATGCCATCATCTTTTCTGACGCCTCCTGGGTGTGTAACTCTCTAACAGAATTTCTTCCTTTCTGGAAGACCCATGCATTTGCCTCCTCAGAGGGTATTCCTATCAAGTACAGGGATCTGTCATTTACATTGTCAGCCTTGCTGAGCAATTTATTTTCAGGATATACATCCACAAAGTAAAAGCCCACTCCAAGGCTGAACCCTTTCATGATCAAAATGATCGGGTAGATACCTTAGCCAAGGATGGAGCTTGATGGAGGTACAGATGGATCATGCCTCCTCCAACGGAGACACACATGGTGGCCACCAACAAGAAGGCCACAACACCTCCTCTGGATCTTCTTGCAGTACAAAGGAAGATCCAGAACTCAAGGAGGTATTTGATTATCTCTCCAAGGATACAGAAAAAGAGATGTCCATGAACAATCCGTTCAAAAGACATGCAGATAACCTACACCTCTCTGCAGATCAGCAGTTGATATTTTACCAGTCTGAAACATTTGACAACCAGAAACCTTGGGTTATACCCAAAGTACTCAGACCTGAGTTCATACACCAAGTCCATGATACCCCAACAGGTGGACACCAAGGGGTAAACAAGACCCTGCAGAGATTGAGAGCTACTGGTTGGTGGCCAGGAATGACAGTGGATGTCCAACACTGTGTGGACAGCTGTATACCCTGCACTCAGAACAACCCCATTCCATGCAAGAAAAGCACCAAATTATTGCCTCAAAGGCAATCAGGCCCTTGAAATTCAATCCAAATTGATTTCATTGGACCACTGACCACCACCAGTACAAACAACAAGTATGCACTTGTGATCATAGGCATCTTTTCCAAATGGATAGAGGCCATCCCATGTCGAATGAACAGAGCAAATGAAACTGCCAAAATCCTGGTGGATCAAGTATTTACCTGGTGGGACCTATTGCTCAAGGTAGACTCCGATAATAAAGGAACCAGTTATACAGGTGGGTTGATGCAAGAATGTCTGAATCTGCTAGGAGTCAATCAGAAGTTTTACACTGCATACCATCCCCAATCCTCAGGACAGGTAGAGAGGGCAAATGGATCAAACTTATGCTGCATGAATTTGCCAATGAAAACCCCAAAGGCTGGGATACTATGTTGCCCTTACTCCTAATAGCAATTGGAAGGGGGGACCCCAGCAACTGCTACCCAGCACACCACTTTTGTGGTAATTACCAGTAGACAGATGAGACTGCTTGAACATCTGTGGATTGATCTCAAAACCCCTACCATGGACAGAGTGTCTATGGACACCTACATAGAACAACTGAAAGAAAACCTAGTGATAATTCACCTGTTTGCAGCACAAAATCTGGGCTATACCCAACAGCAATCCAAAATGTACTTTGACAAGAATGTCAAGGAAGTTGATTGGCAGATTGGAGAACAAGTCATGGTACTTAAATACACAACCCCCACCCATTCTTTCCAGAATATATGGGAGGGCCCATATGAGATCCTCAGCAAACTGAGCCCAGCAGTGTACCAAGTACGCCACACTGACCGGAAAAGGCCTACTGATAAGTGGTTTCATGCAAATCAACTTAAACTGTACAAAGGTGACTGAACTGTTTTGATCAAAATAAACTCCCTTCTTACCCTGGGGAGGAGGGGAATTTGAACCTGTTTTCTGTTTCTTCTCTTTGGTAGGTGGTAGGTAGTTTTAAGAGGGGATGGGACAGGGGTGAAATGGGAGGTATTTGGGAAGATGGAGGATGGGGGAGAGGCAGCTGCAAAGTAGGGCGTTAGCTGCTCACTTGAGCAGACTAGATAGACATAGAGGCCTCATTTCTGCTGGTAATTTTCATATGTTTGCATGTTCACCCTAATTGGGGCCCTTGCTATGACACACACCAGTGCACTTTGAAAGATACAATGTATGTGACTCTTACAGTTTCTCCTCCATGTTTTGATCCAGCATCCTCTGTCTTTGACAAGCTGGCCACCATCCACTCTGCGGGCTACTTAGAGGGCAACATCTACCAAGAACGTATGGATTTACCTCCCTTGCTGGTGTTTCATCCTCAGCTTGATGCTTGGGTTGCCCCACACACTGAATATTGAGCAAAAAGGGGTTACCATTACTGGGACAGATGTGATGTGTTTGATGTAATCAAGCCTGTCTGTGCTTATGTTCCAAGTTTTATGGACTGTTCCTATACCCTTGATATGGACCTCTTTCAGAATGACTCTGCTAATGCAAATGCTACATCCACATCCATATCAGCTGAAGATAAACCAATGACACCCAAGCCAGACTTCAAGCCCACCATGGCTGCCTCTTCGGAAGATATCCAATGTCTCACTGGCATGATCACCAACCCATCCTTCACTTGCCCTATTCTACTCACCAAGTGGCGTCTTCCTGAAGTACATGTGTCATACAACTCTGATGGACTGTACTGTGTTGTAACCAATCATAAGACACTTTTTTATATGGACCTTTAATATGCAATATTTCTATGCCTAACTTTTGCTTTGTTCCACAGCAGAGCACTGTCATTGGCCATACGGTTATCACCCCTGTTCTCACTCCAGAACCAGATTACATTGATAGTGACCCTGACTATCTTGATGCTATTTTTCAATACATATGTTTAATGTACATATTGATCCACTTAATCTATGAACTCTCTTAGAGTGAAAAGAATTAGCAACAATATTACAGAGGCTGGTAATTCTCTGAATTTTTTGTTTCATGATAGAGATCTCTCCACTGCATTATCCAATACTGCTTTAGAGCTCACTTTCAAAGGTTTTATTTTTCAAGTGTTTTCGATATTTTTCATGATTATTACCTGACGCTCTTTAAAACGTACTGTCAAGCAACAAGGGGAACAACTGAAGTTTCTTTATAAAACTTATACAGCTGGACTATAACTGAGTAATATCAGTGCACCAACTTTCTTCCCTTGTTTGTTGCCTCCTCATTCAGGCAACAAGGGGAGGATTATGTAGACCTACATGCCCTACTAACCCTCATGTAGACTGCCTTCAGTTCACAGTACAAGGGAACATAGCATTGTGTTGCAGTGTTTTATTTGTGGTCTTAGCATACCACCTACTGACGTTAGCTAATATGCAAAGCTTAGCAAACATATACTGAAAATCTCTATTGTTACCCAAAAGTAGTGTTAGTCAGTCAGCAATATTGCTTATCTATGTATATGTGTGAAAAGTAATACTTTTGGGTGCCAGACACCCATCTAATCCACCAATAAGAGCTGTGCATAGCCCGGCAGATGAGATGTTACTCAGATAATGGACTTTCTTATCATGAAGTATATAACATGACATAAGTTCTTCCATTCACTGAGTTTTCTGCATAATCACCCAGGTGTTCAGAGAGGTACCAAACTCCCAGCTGTTTCTACATAAGCTGTTTTGTATGTGTACTGGATAATAAACCTATAATAAACTGCAACACCTGTCTCTGAGTATTGTCTGCATCAGGTCAGAGTATTCTGCCAGAACCAAGCTAACAAAGAGGATGCCAGAGAAGGAGTAAGCAACTTCTGGTGAGGGACTCAGTTGTCAGGGGAATGGAGTTGGGAATAGGAAAGGAGGTGGAGATGGCGGTCGGGTGCCTACCCAGCACCATGACCCAGGGGGATGGGAAGCATATCCTATGGATCACTAGGGCAATAGGGAGGGAGAGCTGGATGTCATTGTCTACCTGGGGACAAATAACCTGGCTAGGGAAGGGGAAGGAACAGTGTAGGGGGAGTTTAGGGAGCTGGGAAGAAGACTGAGCATGCTGTGTAGCTTTTGTAGAGGTGCTGCCTGTCTATGATGGGGGAAGGAGCGGGAGCTCCACATCAAGCCTTCAACTCATGGTTGAAGGAATGGTGCAGAAAGGAGTGGTACAGATGCATTGGGGACTGGGGGCCCAGCTGATAAGCTAGTCTATACACAGATGATGGCCTGCATCCATCTGGGAGGGGGATCACTGTTCTCAGTGGACAGTTGAAACATTACTTCAATGAATGTTTAGCTGAGGGTGGTGGTGGAAGGAAAAGGAAAGGCAGAAACTGCCCCCTCCCCACAGGGTGAGATAGAGAGTAGGGTGATCCCAAATGTTGAGAGTCCCACCACAGAGCAAGTTAATCAAAGAAGTAAGGGTTTAGCAAAGGGGGGGGAATGAAGCAATCAGAAGAGAAGAGGGAGGGAGGGAGGAAGGGGGAATGAAAAGTAAAAGGGGGAACTGACAAGCAAAGAGTTAAAATCTAAAAGGCCATGTGTGCTAATGCTAGGAGGCTGGGAAATAAGATTTCAGATATAGAGGCCATCATGACAGAGGCCTACCTGGATATTGTGGCCATTACCGAGTCATGGTGCACTGATGGCCACGAGTGGGACATCATCATACTAGGCTACACGATGTTCAGAAGGGACAGGGCAGGAAGGAAAGTGGAGTGGTGCTGTATGTGATAGAAAACACAAAAGTGCTGTGGTCACCCTCAAGGTGGGAAATGGAACCACTAATTCAGACAGGTGTAATCTGCAGGCCTCCGACACAAGGGAGGATTTGGTTAAGGTAATGTTAGAAGCAACTGGCAAAATGGTAGAAAAGAGAGAGGTGTTGCTGGTGGGGGACTTCAGTCTGTGGGATGTAGATTGGAGCCTTCCTGCTGCAGCTTCAGCTAAAAGATGGGACATCCTGGACGTCCTGCAAGGGGCATTCCTCAGGCAACTATTGAACTCACTCATGATGGAGCAATACTGGATTTGGTGCTTACTAACAGGGACAGTGTTACAGACATCAGGGTTGGAAGCCATCTGGGGACTGGTGATCATTGTACAGTGGGCTTCAACATGAGAACAGCTGTGGAATCAAACCACACAAAGGCAAGAGTCCTGGACTTCAGAAGAGCTGATTTTACTTAGATGGATGAGTGCCTTAGGAATTACCTGATAGGTGGAGATGACCAGTGGGGTGGAGGAACAGTGGGCCAAACTAAAAGAGGGCATAGAGAAGGCAACAGACCTCTGTGTCAAGCAAGTAAACAAAAGTAAAAGAATATTGAGACTGCTATGGTTCTCGTAAGAGGTAGCAGAAAAGGTAAAGGCTAAAAGAATATCATTCAGGGGTTATAAAGAGACCCAAAGAGAAGAGAATAGGGAAGTGTATCTGAAAACAGAGGGGCAGGCAAAGCAGTATGGACAGCAAAAAATAGCATTCAGAGGGTATAAGGAGATGCAGAAAGAGGAGGATAGGGAAGTGTATCAGGGGAAACAGAGGCAGGCAAAGGAGTAAGGAGTGCAAAGGCACAAACTGAGGAAAGAATAGCTCAGGGACTATCAAAAGGGGACAAGACTTTTTTTAGGTATGTTAGTGAAAAAAGGAAGATGGAGGGATTATATGGTTAAATGGGGGGGCTGTATGGAGGGGAATCAAAGTAAGCATTTGTCAATACTAAATGTTGGCTTACTGGCATTGGCATTGGCAGTGCAGGAGTTAGAGAGATGCACAATAGGAATGGCAATGAAATATTGAACTAATGCCAACACCGCCCCTGCACAGACTGAAAGACATTGGGAGTATGCTTTGGGTCATCAGCCATAATGCTTACACCGTTCCACTTCACCCCACCCTGCAGACAGCAACAGGTATACTTGGTGTGCCTTGGGGTCTTCGGCCCTCATACTCACCCCATTCCATAAGGAAATAAGCTGAGATGGGTGCTGTATAGGAGAATGGGGTTGAACATTGGGACCGAAGACCCCAAGGCACACCTCAGTGCCTGTCAGTGGCTGCAAGGTGGGGGGGTGGGAGTGGAATGCCATGAGCATTATGGCCGATGAATCCAAGTCACACCTCCCAATGCCTGTCAATCTCTACAGGATGGGGTGTTATGGTTGGAAACCCTAACGCCCTGGGCGTTTCTTGGTATTTTCACTCCAGATTTTCAACATGGGCTTTTTGGGACCCCACCTCATGAACAATGTCACTATCATTTCATTACTCAATCCTGAAAGATGATTTCGCACAGCAACTGCGCCATTCGATGTCACAGGGCGGAAACACATTACTGGCAGGATGTGAAAAATGACATCTATACTGTTCATGAGGATGTGTGAAAAAATGACAATGTTGAAAATCTGGAGTGAAAATATGAAAAATTGGTGAAGTTAAGAGTGTGCATAGAAACTGTGCAACGTATGCCCATAACAGAATCATGTTTTGGAATTTCGCCACCAAATTTTCAACATGGGCATTTGGGGATCTCCCATCATGAACAGTGACTCTGTGATTGTGTTAATCTGTCCCAAAAGTTGATTTCCCATAGTGACCATTCCATTCTGCGCCACAGGTGTGAAAACACATTTTGAGAAGGATGTGAAAAATGACAGCTGTACTGTTCATAAGGAGGTGTGAAAAAATGGCAATGTTGAAAATTTGAAATGAAAATATTAAAAACTGGCGAAGTTAAGAAATTGCTTAGAAACTGTGCAACGCACGCTCGTAATGCAGTCATTGTTTGGAATTTTTTCACCAGATTTGCAACATGGGCTTTTTGGGATCTCCCCTCATGAACACTGGTACTGTTGTTTCATTATTCGGTCCTGAAAGGTGATTCCACACAGCGACCCCAAAATCACCTTTCTGGACTGAGAAATAAAATGACAATGCCAGTGTTCATGAGGTGGGGTGCCAAGAACCCCATGTTGAAAATCTGGGGCCAAAATTCCCCAAAAATCACTGAGATATCAACCTAAGTTGAGCCCCCCCATTGACTCCCATTATAGAGCTTACCTTGATTCTTCATTTTACGGTTCGACTTTGCAGAGTGCAGACGTGTCCAGGTCCACAGAAGGTGACAGCGCCCAACCTCCGAGGGTAAGAATGGGGTGAGGGGGTGGGGAGATGAGTGCGCAGAGGAGGGTTGGGATGGGGAGGTGGATGGCGACACAATGATGGACCGTTCCTTTTTACAGGTACAAAAAATTAAAAGAAAAACAGTGAAGGACAGTTTTCTTCTTTCATAGGGAAAATACTTTTTATTTTCTTTTTTTTAAAACTTTCTGAAACTTCTGGGCATCCTTCAGAAGTGCCCTCTTGGATGTGCCTTCTACTCTCAGCCTGAACCCCCACATTCCCCTGGTTTCTCCCCCCTCCCGGACGACAACAGCTTGTCCGACCCCCGGATCACCTCTGGGGCTGGGTCCACCCTCCCTGGCGGCTCTTTGTGGCTACAAGTGTGAAGGACCTACCTTTGTTGCAGGTCGTACAGATGGATATACCTGGAGTGCGCTGGGCGGCCCGGAGGATATGGGCACTCCACTGGGGCCTCTGTCATCTCACCGGGTGCCAGAGGGTTTTTTCTGTTGTTTTTCCTTCCCCTTCAGAGTGCGCTTCTCAAGGCAACGTCATGCCTCAACTCCGCCCCTACGTCCGCTGCGTCGCCACACTGGGTGCCCCCAATTTCCACCAGAGGTCGCTCCAGGAGTGGTCGCTTCTCCCCACCCTCCCCGGGAAGAGAGAGCAGTCCACCGGACACTCGATCTCTTCCCCCAGTGGCCCGGGCTTGTTCCCGAACCCAGGCTGCCAGCGGCGCCAGGTGTGGCATCCAGCGCCTCAATCTCAGCACCACTGGGCTGGCTGAAAATTCTTTTTTTATTAATGTGGGCACACTGGGGTGGGCTCCCAGTGTGCCACAACAGTGGGGGGGCATGCCGAAATGGGGATTGGGCACCCGGATGTTGGCAAATCATGTAGAGGGGTTTGGGGGTGAAATGGCCCATCTGTCACTGGGAGTGGGCATCCCAGTGTCAGAAGAAAATAGAAAAAATTTTGGCACCCTGGGGTGGGCTTCCAGTGTGCCACATGTAATGGGGGGGGATGCATGATGACACAAGGATTGGGCACCCCATGTCGGCTTTGCAGGACTGTGTGGTGGGCAGTAGGAGCCACCCATTGTGGAAAGCTGCTCGGCAGCTACATTATTGATTGAAATGTTTTGCCAGGAAAGGCACACTGAGCAAACATGTTGCTCGTAACTCTAGCCATGTGTATTACTGTGCACTGCAATGCGCATGGCCGGAGTCTTGTCATCTACTGCTGCAATGACAAAGCTGCACCTGATTGCAGTGGCAGATTTCTTTCAATTTTTTGGCTCTCTTTGAAGTTCTCTGTCATCGCCAGCATGCTCACTGATTGGTGGCTGAGGGACACACCCACCAAAGTGTCCCCTGCATTTGCCATAACACTGACATGCCTCTGAAATGTGCTACTGCCACAAGATGTTGCTTGCACATGCGCGCAAGCCAACATAAAAAAGCAAACAACTTAAACAAATACTTCTGCTCAGTGTTCACAGTAAAAGGGGAAGGAGAGGGACCATGAAAAGGTGCTAGGAGCTTTGATGGGAGGAGAAATGGACACTAGTTTCTGTGAAGAGAGTCTGGAAAGTACTGTCTAACCTGAAGGTAGACAAATCTATGGGGCCAGACCAGGTGCATCCAAGGGTGCTGATTGAGCTCAGGGAGGTACTAGCTGCACCGCTGATGGACATATTTAACAGATAACACTGGAGACCAGTGTGGTCCCGGAGGACTGGAGAAGGACATATATAGTACCAGTTCACAAAAATAGTAGTAGAGGAAAAGGCAAGCAATTATAGGCCTGTCAGCCTGACATCGGTGCTGAGTAAGTTAATGGAAACTATTAAAGTAGAGGATTGTGCAGTATCTTGTGTCCAGCAGATTAAAGGACCCAAGGCAGCATGGTTTCACAGATGGAAGGTCATGCCAAACAGTCTGATAGATTTCTTTGGGTGACCAAGGAGTTGGATCAGTGAGGAGGGGTGGTTGTGGCCTGCCTGGATTTCAGCAAGACTTTCAACACCATTCCACACATAGGAGACTAGTAAGCAACTTGGGTAAATTGGGGGTAAGTAATAAGATGGTAACCTGGTTATGAAACTGGTTAGCAGATAGGACATGGAGGGTAATGGTAAATAGAGTTCACCCTGAGGAAAGGAGCATGACCAGTGGGGTCCCTCAGTGATCAGTGCTAGGACCAGTCCTTTTTATTGTCTTTGTAAGTGACAGCAGAGGAACTTGAAAGGGAGGTCTGCCTCTTTGCAGATGACACCAAGATCTGCGGGGCAAGTGTATGGTGGCTAGGTTTTAATGCAAAAAAGTGCAAAATAATGCACTTGGGCCAGAGAAACCCACAAGGGGAGTACAAAGTGGGTGGAGTGATATTGATAAAGACAAAGCAAGAAAGAGACCTAGGGGTAATTATAACGGATAACCTAAAGGTGGCCAGGCAGTGTGACAAGGCAATCGGAAAGGCTGGTGGAATGCTGGTCGCATAGGGGTATTGCCAGCAGGAAGTCAGTGGTGCTGTCCATATATAGATTACTGGTAAGACCCCATCTTGAATACTGTGTCCAGTTTGGGGAGACCACATGTCAGGAAGGACGTAGAGTGGAGATGGTCCAGAGGAGGGCTACCAAAATGGAGCAGGGTCTACCTCAAAAGCCCTCTGAGAAAAGGCTAAAAGAGCTAAATATATACACCCTGGAGGAGGATATGATAGAGACCTTGAAATACCTCATGGGGTAAGTAAGGTACAGGGGGTATTTTTCAGAGAAATGGGTGCTCTAGAACAAGGGTTCATGGTAGGAAACTGGAGGGGAGTAGGTTCAGGGGGGATGTGAGGAAGCACTTCTTCACAGAATGGGTTGTGGATACTTGGAACAGCCTTCCAGTGGAGGCAGTGAGGGAGAAAACAGTAATGGGGTTCAAAAATGCCTGGGACGGGCACAAGGGAATTGTAATGGTAAGGAAGGAGGGGAAGAGATTGTGCCATAGATCCAGTAGGGTCTGCAGCAAAAAACTAAGGTTAAAAAAGAATGGGCAGACTTGGTGGGCTCAGCAGCCCTTATCTGCCATCACATTCTGTGTTTCTATATTTCTCTTTCTCTTTTCGTAATTTGGCTTCTAGTTTACAAAAATGTAATTGGTGATGGAGCGTGTTCATCATTGTGCCATTCGCACCTGTGGTGGTGGTAGTGGTGGTACCATCCAGCTTAATCAGCCTCCGTTTCTTGGGGAGTGCCCCTCCATACTACCTTACATACTCCTCCTCCCAGTGCAGCAGCAGCCCCACCACTTGATCCTTGATCTGGGCCACGCCCACAGCAGCAGAAAGATATTAGTGTTGCCCTGGTCCCAGACTATCAGGAGCAGCAGCATCAGGAAGAAAAGGAGTGGCAAGAACTTTTGTGCCCCCCATTGTAGTTGCAATACCACCAGTACCATCTGCCCCCTACAGAGAAGCCCTCTGTATGTTCAGCTCCAGCAACAGCACCCCACCACCCATGCCCCAAGTCCTCTCTGGTGTGGTCTTTTTTTACTTGTGTCCCAAGTGACAAAAGTGTGGTCACTTGCAACACATGCAGAAAATGTGTCTTCTGGGGCAAGCAGGGGACCCACAAGGGTACTGGGGTCCAGAGAACCCATTAATGCCAAATCACAGGGCTGTGTGGGAGGGAAGCGGTGAGTGGAGATGGTGGCCCATGCATGCTGGCACAGATTCATGGAGGATGTAAGGGAATTTCTCGTACCACAGTGGGGCAGTGGGCACACCACATGGAAGCAGCAGCACTCTCTGTTGCAGTTCAAGCTCTTCCTCCTGAACCAGCAGCACCACATGCCACCAGAAGCAACAACACAAAGCTGACCTTGCCACCCCTAAGGGTGGAAGTGGGGACCTCCATCTGCAGCTTACTGAGGCGGAGAAAAACATTAAAATTATCATTGTCAGTCAGGAGAAGCTGCTGGCAGGTGTGGCAAAGCTCTACCATGGTAGTATGGGTGGTAGTGGATCTGTCATGCAGTAAGCGCTTGTCTTCATTCACCTATTAAATCTTCTACATGTGCCACTTTAACTATTTCCTTTCCTCGTTTTATTCTTTACTTCCAGTGTCCTACGTCTTTGTTCCCCAAAAATGAAAACCACCAAAAAAAGTTTAAAAATAACTCAGTCGATCTGTACTATCTGACTGTGTTGCTTCACTTATGTTTCCTTGTCTCTGTATCTTTTTCATTCTGTACTGTTGCTGTCTTAAAAAAAAGAAAAAAAAAAAACATTTCCTAAATTCTTACCTGTATTGTCTTGATGAACTTTCATTTCTCTATCTGCCTGTCTCTTTCCTTAATTTTCCTCAACTACCACAATAAATATATCACAGTATGGTACAGGTACTGCTACATGGTGCTGTGCTAGAGTGCCCCAACATTGTTGTTGTGCTATTCAGTTACTTTGAAAATGTGTGTAAATCACAATTTTGCATAAACTCTCTTCTCCTGAATTGTTCTCGAGGTGTGGTGAAAATTTGGACAGGCTGCTATGTTGTGCTGCCGCGCTGTAGTTCGTATTGTATGAGTGGCACAAACATTGTTGTACCACAGTTTGAGTTAATTGTGCATTTATCACAATTCACATTAACATTTGTTAATGCCAGTACCAGAACTCGCCTGTAGTGCCATAAAAATAGGGTGGGCTGCTAGCTAAAATGAGGCTTTTGGTCACATAGAAGAGCTTCTGCAGGTAAGATGGTAAATTCCCTGTACAGTGACTGCCAGGCTTGCTTTCAAGTTTCTCATTTGTAGTCAGACAGAAGGCATGAAAGGAGCCTCTGCCGCTCTAATCCAGATCCAGAAAACAAACACATGTATGACGCTTTGCTGTTATCCACTATTTTATCTTTTTGTGTTTCTTTTACTTCACTTTAGTTACTTAAAAGTACTTTGACAGTTCATTATGTTGCTTGCACGCATGTGTAAGAAACATAGTGCCATCATCGGAGATTTCGGAGGTGTGTCACCTCCTCCTCCAATTCAGTCAGTGAGCTGGCAGGCGCGGCCCCTGTAAGCCAATGCATTTTGGAGCTGTCTATGACACCTCCACAATGCAGTGGCATACGGATTGAAAGGGGAGCTACGCTTCAGTGAGAGCACCGATGAAGCGTAGCTCCCCACATGCAGGCGTCGCGTGCCCCGCACGCATTTCGGGTAGCCACGGGGTGCCCAATCCCTGCCGGCTGAGCCGCGCTGTCCCCCTGCCAGGTACACGCTGGGAGCCCACCCAGCTGGCAATCAGTCCTTGGCCAACGGGTGCCCAATCCCCATCGCTGAACAGCCCCCATCCTTGTGCCATGCTGGAAGCCCACCCCAGCGTGGCAAGCGTCCTGATGTCTTTTTTTTTTTTTAAACCCTATAAAACAAAAAACGGTCCCACCAGTAGCGTCTCCGACCCCCCACAACCCGCACCCACCCTGCGCACCAACCTCCCCACCCCCCTCACCCCATACTTAACTGTGGACTCGGTGCGGCGATCTTGATGGACAGGAACATGTCTGCACTCTTCAAAGCCGACCGCGAACTGAGGAAATGCCGGTAAGCTGTATAATGGGCTAGATGGGGGGGGGGTCAACTTTATTGCATATCTCAGGCACTTTTGGGAATTTTTGCACCAAATTTTCAACATGGGGTTTTTAGGACCCTTCTCGTGAATGATGTCACTATCATGGTGTTACTCGGGCCCGAAAGGGTGATTTAGCGCAGTGACCGTGCAGTGACTCTGAAATCTACTTCGGGCCCAAATACCACCATGACAGTGATGTCATTCATGAGAAGGGTCCCAAAAACCCATGTTGAAAATTTGGTCCAAAAGAATTCCAAAAGGCTGTTTTCTGGCGTCGTTGCACAGTTCATAGAGCTCGTAAGTTCGCGAAATTTCAATATTTTCCTCCAGATTTTCAACATTGCCATTTTACCACACTTTGTTATGAGTAGTATAGCTGTCATTTTCACATCTCACCCAAAATGTGTTTCTGCCCTTGTAGCGCAGAATGGCGTGAGTCGGTGTCGAAATCAATGTATGGGACAAATTAAGAAAATCACAGTGACACTGTTCATGAGCAGAGGTCTTAAAATGGTTATATTGAAAATTTGGTGAAAAAATTCTTAAAAATGACTGTTTTACGACCGTGCGTTGCGCAGTTCCTACGAAGGCTCGTAAGTTCTCAAATTTTCAATCACTCCAGATTTTCAACATTGCCATTTTACCACACCTCTTCATGAGCAGTACAGCTGTCATTTTTCACATCCTGCCCAAAACATGTTTCAGCCCATGTAGCGCACAATGGCGCAGTCGGTGTGCGAACTCAGTGTATGGGACACATTAAGAAAATCACAGTGTCACTGTTCATGAGCAGAGATCTTAAAATGGCAATGTTGAAAATTTGGTGAAAGAATTCCTAAAAATGACTGTTTTACGAGTGTGCGTTGCACAGTTCCCACACACGCTCGTAGGTTTGCGAATTTTCAATATTTCCACTCCAGATTTTCAACATTGCCATTTTACCACACCTCCTTATGAGCAGTACAGCTGTCATTTTTCACATCCTGCCCAAAATGTGTTTCCGCCCATGTAGCGCATAATGGCTAGTCAGTGTGCAAACTCAATGGCGGGACACATTAACAAAATCACACTGACACTGTTCATGAGCAGAGGTCTTAAAATGGCTATGTTGAACATTTCATGAAAAATTTCCTAACAATGACTGTTTTACGAGCGTGCGTTGCGCAGTTCCTACGCACGCTCATAAGTTCGCAAATTTTCAATATTTGCACTCCAATGACTTCCAAATACCTAAACAGCACATAGAAGCAAGCAACATTCGGCATTGACAAATGCTTGTTTTTATTTTGAAGCAGCCCACAATGCTAAATGCATATCTGCTGTGAATGTCTCTGATGCCCAGAAGTGACGTGCTGCTGCTATGCTGTGTGCTCCCAGAAATCTTATATACTGTACTTTGCTACTGTTGATAGCTGGTGTGGCTGTACTGACATACCAGCAAAGGTAAGTATTTTATTTTTATTTTTTGGGGTGTTATGGGTGTGAGAGGTTTTTGAAACCATTGTATTTCTAAACATCTTTTGTCATCGTTTCTGTCTTTGCAGGTATTTATCACTATGGTGATTTTGTGCTGCTGCTGCTGCATGGGTGTTACCCATGGTTATTTAACTTTGGATTGTTTCATACCATGGAAAGGTAAGTATTTTTTCCTTTTATTTATTTTTTTCTAAAATCATAGGACTGTAGCCATATGTCAGGAATCATGATAACTGTTGTCTTCTCCTATTTCTCTTGTTTCAGGTATTTCCCATGTGAATGACAATTCCAGCTTTAACTTTTATTGATCGACCATTACCTCATTGCATATTACATTTTGCAATACAAGGATTGAACAAACATATTAAAATTACAATAGAAGAGACTTAAATGCATTATTTATTTTATAGACACTCATCCTTGCAGCAGGGTGTATCTATCTGCATGTGCATAAATAAATTACCATATCAAAGTTAATACAAAAGTGTACAATCGATTCTGCAGATATTCTACAGTTCTTCAAGTATGTCACATTAGAGTTAATAGTATCATTTGTTGCTTTCAGTACTGAAAAGTAATCATCAAGTATTGGGTTTTAAAATACATCATGCTAGTAATAGTACTGAAAAGTGAGCAGTATGCACAAAGTTTTTAGCTAACTCATTCAAAAGCCCATTTAATGCTCTTGCTGAACAGGACATTGCGAGGTTCAGGTCTGGCTATCTACACCCCTTGCAATGTTTTGTAGCCTGTAGTCCCTGTACTTTATAAAGAGACAAGAAGAAGTCTAAATTACTTAAAAAAGATTTAGTCATAAGTCCCGCTTAACATTAATGTTTAGCATTTTCATTATACTAGCATATTAGTTATCGGGACAGTTTTACACCTAATTGTCACTGCTTCCAGGAGGAATATAAGCTTCTCCAGTATATTCATATTTTCAGCATTGAACAGTAGATCCAGTATAAATTTTGGTAGTACATATTGACACTTGAACAGCTGGTTCTGATTAACCTATGCTTTTTGTAACATAAAATGTGTTGAATGTCTCTCATGAGAGATGCTGACAGTCTGTGGAATGACAATCCCTCCTAGGTTTTAACTATAAGGTGTGATCTGGAAGGCCAAGAGATAATTACAGGCTACAAGATACCTAACTGCCAAGATAGATCATACTCTTTTATAACGTTTAGAGGAAGAAGAGTAGGTTGTGACGCATTAGTGCAAAGTCATAAAAGATGCTTTGATGTCCTGGAAAGGGGAAGCTGCTCATAAGATCAAAGAAAGTCATTTGAAGAAAATGAGTTACGCTGAGGTTACAGAATTTAATACTTGGATAAGACATCCTGTTTTGCATAGATATATTTTTTTATATTCTGACAGGGAGGAGCTAGGTGACCTCACGCAAAGAGGTTGGCAAAGCCAGTTTTTAAACAGTATTCTGTTTTCCATTTACACACAAATGTTTGGACTCTGAAAGAGCAACATCTACAGCACTGTGAGATAAGAATACCTTAGAACAGACACTTCTAAGTGTACTAGTGGTAGGAATCTGCACTTTTAAAACCTGTTTTGTTTAAGTGATTTGTATGTTTTGTGATATATGGTTCTGTATTTACATTTTTTTATCTATTTTGAAGTAAACCTCTACTTTAGAGATTACTTGGTGTGCCTTTAAATTTCTTTTTCTTGTAAAGTGAAGCATACATGGTTAAAGCTGACACTGCACAAAGCTTACTGGTTTTTACAAAACCGGGAAAAGGCAAGAATTTATTCTGAGGTCTTTAATAGAGTTTTAAGGGTTAATTTTGTACACCTGGTTAGGTGCCCGTAGGCAAAATATGGCTGGCCCCCTGAAGAGCAGAATTATCTGAGCCTGTATATTGGGTACGCTAACAACAGGTTCACAGTTTGAATCCCTCCAAGACTTGAGAATGAAGGTTGATTCAAACCCACAAAACAGATAGGAAGGCTACCCTGTTTCTGTTAACTGTTCACAAGACTGCACTTGGAGTTTGGCACTTTGGGAGTAGAGGGCTGACCTGCTGAGTAGAATCTGTGACACATATAATGTTTCTATTATCTTACCTAAAAACATTTTCCTAATTTAAGTATACCAGGCAACGAGTATGACATGCAGTAAATCCACAGCAGTTTCTAACATACTTCAACATACCAATTGCCAGCAGATTAGGCCTTTATGGTCTATCGAGTCTGATCGAACTTCAGGATCCCTTATTGGGGAATGGGCCCCCCTTGTGTACCAGAAACCCCATCATCCCTCCCTATCCCTCTGGGCCAGGCCCTCATCTTATACATCCCTTTCTGTATCTGTCTCACCTTCTTTTGAAGCCCTCCACCATGGAAATCTGAACCAGCTCTCCAGGCAGTGTATTCCAGGATCTACCACCCTCTCATTGAAAAATCTCCTCCTCTTTCCCCCTCATCCTTCCATCTTCCAACTTCAAACCTTGTCCTCTGGTGATACCTCCCTCCTTTAGTCTAAAGATTCCATCTGTGTTTACCAGTTTATTCCCTTGTGGTGCCAGAAGACCTCAGTCATGTCCCCACTCTCTTCTCATCCAATGAAACTGGCTGAGCTCCTTAAGTCTATCTCATATGTCAAATCCCCAGCCCTCATATCATCTTGGTAGCCCTGTTCTGTACCCTCTCCAGGAGCTGTATGTCCCTCTTCAAGTGTGGTCTCCAGCTGTACATTAATACTCAAGGTGTGGTCTAACCAGTCCATTGTATGGCGGCAGTATCCTTCCCTGCTCCTAGAGGTGATCCCCTCACAATGCATCCCAACATCCTGTTTGCTTTGCTAGCCACTCTCCTGCACTGCTCAAAGTTATTCATACATACATCCACCATGACCCCTAGGTCTTTTCCCCTGTTGAGGCCTCCAGCACCTCTCCTCTCAAGGTGTACCCATGTTTAGGGTTCTGCCACCCAAGATGTAACACCTTGCACTTGGTGGTATTGAAATTTAATTTCCAGTGTGAGCCCACCTTTCCAGGGTGTCCAGGTCCCCTTCCAGAGCTAACCTCCCCTCTTCCTTCTCTACTACTGCTCCCAACTTGCAGTGGTCAGTGAAGAGACTCATTTCACACCCTATACCCACCCTGATGTCAGATATGTATGCATTAAACAGGATCGGACCCAGGACCGAGCCCTGCAGTACCCCACTACCAACCCCTCTAGGGTTTGAGAGCTCCTCACCGACCACTACTCTCTGTGTGCATCCAGCTAGCCAGTTTCCTATCCATCTGATCATCAATAGGCCCACACCCATCCCTGTCAGTTTCTCCACCAGACCATTGTGGGGGACCGAGTCAGGCGCTTTGCTGAAGTCTAAGAATAGTACATCCACAGGCTTTTCCTTTTCCATTTCCGATGTTACACATTCATAGAACGCCACAAAGTTGGTTTGACACGATCTACCTGTCACAAACCCATGTTGCTGACTATCCAGACCTCCCACCTCCTCCAAGAACACCCCCAATCGTTCCTTCATTATACTCTTCATTAATTTTCCCACCACTGAGGTCAAACCGATGGGTCTATAGTTACCTGGTACTTCCCTTGACCCCCCCCCCTTTATGGATTGGCACCACATGTGCCTCCTCATCAATCCCTAGGTACCTCCCTTTCAACTGACCTGTCAAGAGCTCCGCCAGGGTGTAGCCAGTACTTCCACTAATTCCCAAGCATTCTCAGATGAATGCCATCCAGCACAGAGATTTATCTTTCTTTAGGGCTTTTAGGACTTGCACACCTGCTCGGTGGAGACAGCATCATCCGTCCCCCACCCTACTGGCCTTTTTATCCTTATCCTGATGTGACACCCTGGGGTACCTCTCCTCCCTTATGCTCCATTTCTATTGCTCCCAATCCCACACACTACCGCTCTATCCCCATCATTCCTTGGTTCATAAATTTCACCCCTCCCCAGTGAATACCGAGGTGAAGTACTCATTTAATATCTCCGCCTGGTCCCTCGCCTCTTCCACCCACCCACCTTCTGATCTCAATCTGCCGAGCTGGCCCTTAGTTTTTCTCCACTCCCCAATGTACTGGAAGAATTCTTTTTTCCCTCTCCATATCCCCTGTGCCAGTTGTTGCTCCTTACTGGACTTTGCCCCCCCCCGCACTATCCAGGTGACTTTTCTAGATGCAAGATGGTACGTTTCCATTTACCTATCCCCTCTCATTGTTTTGTATCTTTTGTAGGCACCCTTCTTTTATCTGACTGCTACCTGAACTTCACTGGACCACCAGCACGGTTTATGTGACCTTGCTCCCTTACGCTTCACCTTAGTGCAGGTCCTGACTGCCTCATGAAGTCCCCGTTTTATGACTTTCCATCTCTTTTCCACATCTGTCATTGCTGTAGTCTCCTTCAAGTGATCCTTGAGTATATTTTCCATGCCCATAAAGTCTGCCCCCCTGAAGTCCATGGCCAGTGTCCTAGTTCTCTCCCCCCTCCCCCCATGCTTATTTGAAACCAGACAGTATCGTGGTCGCTCCCAAGCCTCCCAGTCAGGGAATCCTCTACCACCAGGTCCCTTACCAGATCCCCATCCACCAGAACCACGTCCAGGACATGCCCCTCTCTCATGGGCTCCATCATTTGCTGTGTTAAGAACACATCCTAGAAGCCGTCCAGCAACCTCTGCTCCTTGGCCACCTTAGAGAATATGGGTCCCCAGTTTGTATCTGGCATGTTAAGGTCCCCCATTAATACCACTCCCTCCCCTTTAGGTCCGCACTGGGCAATAATGTTGTCCAGCAAACAATCCTACAGAACATCACCCATCCCGGGGGCATATATACTACACCCAACTTGACCTTACCTCCTGCTGGAGTTCGTAAGGGGACCCATAAGGCCTTCACGTTTCCACTCTGCTTCTTCTACCCTAGCAATTTCTATGCCATCTCTAATGAACATAGCCACTCCACCCCCTCTGCCCGCCTTTCTATCCTTCCTAAGCATAGTGTACCCCCTCACGTTTAGGTCCCAATCATGGTCCTTGTTGGCCCCGTTTATCACCCCCCTCGAACAGCATGGCCTGGAACACTGTAACTTGTTTCCCAAGCTCCTGGCATTACGAACACCCCCCATCCCTTATCCCTGATTCCCTTTGTCGAACCCCACCCGGTTCCTTATGCTTCAACCTCCCTCTGCTCCTCCTGAAACCGCCTCCCCAGTCTGTTCCCCCCCTTGTTTTTTTTATACTATATATTTATTATATTTTCTCTTTTCAAAAGCAAAGGACAGAGTTTACATTGCATAAGTTAAGACTGTATAAAGTTACATCAGTTAAGTGCTCTAAATTACATTTTCTATAGACTTCAGGACAGGATAAATAAGTTACAGGGCAATTCATATACAAGACAGTGTATAATCTGCAAGACCATAATACAAATTGAATAGATTCTTAGGGTACAAAAGTAGGATCTAAGGATGAGATATACAGAATCCACCTCCTCCATTTAAGGTCAAATATAGACCATTTATCTGCACAGCTGGCTATTCATCTCTCTAAGATGTAAACTTCTCCCATTATTCTCTGCCAAATCTGAACAGTAGGGGGTATCTTTTTTCCCCAGTTTCTAGTAGTTGCTTTCTTAGCTGCTAGTATATACGTGACTTGCAATGACCCTCTCGATAAGGAAAGATCTGCTGGTGGAACTGAAATCAGCACTAGTTCAGAAGTCAAAACAGCTTCTACATCTACCAAGTTTACCAATGCTGCAGAGATATCTCTCCAAAATTCTGTTAATTGTGGGCATGCCCAAAAAATATGGAACTGATCTGCTAGCCTCTCTCCACATTCCCTCCAGCAGTAGCTTGGTTTTCCCAACGAGAACTTAGCCAGTTTTGCTGGGGTATGGAAAAATCTATTTCTAGTCTTCCATGCAAACTCCCACCAATAAGGAGCTCCAAGAGTTCCCATAGAAAATTTAGCATACTTTTCCCCGTTTTCCTCTGTTACGGGGGCTGGAAGTTCCCTATTCCAGGCTGTCAGAATTCCTTGTGTCGAATTTTTAGAAAACTCTTGTGTACCCTTATATATTAATCCTGTGAAGTGGGGTCAGAGCTGTCCTCTCCTGGTGGTCATAGCTAAAGTTAGCAGTGGGGGGTTTCAGGAAGCCTACTATAGGCTTGTCCCCTCTGTTCTATATTTTCCTGTACGTGTGCATACAATGAAAAGTCCTGTTGAGGAATATTATATATCTCTTGTAGTTTAATAAACGGGATGACCCCCTTGGCGTCTATTATATGGAACATAAATATTATACCTCTTTACCTCCATTGGGTCATAGTTTGCTCTTGTTTTAAGGTGGGGGGGGCTGGACTCCTAAGTTTAATAAGTTACAGTAATAGCCCATCTGCCCAAGCTCCTCTGAATGAATGAGTCTACGCCAGATTTCTAAATTAGAATTTGTGCTATAAAGATATCTAGGCTTCTTCCTGACTGGGAGATATATAGAATGTAGGAGATCAAAGCCCTCATTTAAGGCAAACTCCAGAGTCTTCCAGGGTTTATCATATGCTGGATTATTCCAATTAAAAACTCTTGCTATAACTGTGGCATAAGTGTATTTCTGAAGGTCAGGCAAATTTAAACCTCCTTTGTTTTTTGGAAGCATCAATGTAGACCACTTAATTCAAGGCTTTTTTCCAGCCCACACAAATCTCGCCAGTGATTTATTCCAAGATGGGAAGTACCTTCGATCTGGCACAACTGGTATGATCTGAAAAAGGTATAACAGTTGGGGGAGGATGTTCATCCTAATAAGGTCAGGTCTAGAATATAATGATAAATGGAGCTGGGACCACTGGTGTAGGTCCGACTCCATAATTTGTGTGAGGGGTTCATAGTTTACCAACGTGAGGTGCATTGCCCCCCCTTGGGTTTGAAGGCTACTCCCCTCATCTAGAGGAGAGGGCTTCAGGCCAGCCCTCCTTATCCTCCCCACTCTCAAGTTTGAACCCCACCTTTCATGAATGTAGTCCACCACCCTGTTTAAGGACTTTCTTCCCTAGTGGGGTAAGATGAAGCCTGTCCCACTTTCTTCACCCCACTTCCCGAGTCAGTCATTAACCTCTGAGATCTTCTTTTTGTTCTCCACTGACGCCCTAGGTTCCAGCAATATTTCCAAAAAGGAAATGTTGCATCCATTATCCTGACAGACTCTGGCAAGTTCTCGGAACCTTGCTTGGATTTCCAGAACGCTATGTCCCTCTATATCATTAGTCCCCACAGGCACCAGGAAATCCGGTTTCCCTCCACAATCCCTAACCAGTTCGTACACCATGAACTTTGCTCTGTGCACGGTCAGCCCAGAGTTACTCACTACCTTCACCTGGCTATGGCATCCCCCCCAGTGGATATCCCTAATCATTGAGTCTCCCAATAACAGAACCTTATCTCCACCATTATCCTTAAGGTTACCTCCACTATGCATGCTGAACCCCTTCCCCCCCATTATCCATGACCTCAATTCAATGGGAGTCTTTCTGCCTTATTATGGGAGACCTCTCCTTTCTGCCACCCTTATTATTTTGCCCACTTAACTCAGACACCCCGGAATGGGTGTCCCCTTTAACCCTCTCTTATCTGAGCCATTTGTCCTGGCCCTGATCATTTCCCCTTCCGCCACACCATCATCCTCACCCCTTGTAATAATACCTCTACCTCCAGAGGCCCTCTGTGGGTCCCTTTTTTCCTAGGGCCCCATCCTTGGTACGGACCACTCTCCTGAAGTGGGGTCCCTCCCCTGCCTTCTTGTCTTCCAGTTTCTCTCCAGCCATGCTCTCCCCCCTCCTATCTCCAGTATGTTGCATCTTCCCCATCTGCTTAACATTTAAGTTTCCCCTTCTCCCCTGGGACTATTTCTACCCTTTCCATTGCTGACCTGTGAGGCCCTATGGGTATCCGACTCCCTCCCCATCCTCTGTATTAGTTTCCTCATTACCCCCTCCCCTTCCTCCCCCTCTAGGTTGCTTAGTAGCTCAAATTTATTGTAACACTCTATGCCAGCCTCCATCAAGTGACCCAAGTTTCCCCTGACTGCCCCTCTAAGCTGTCCCTCTATCTCCCCTCTTGCCCTGTCCTCCTTAGGAGCTCCCCTCCCACTGTCTGCTCTTCTAGGCTTCCTTACAACAGCCCCTCCTGAGACTCCCCCCTCCACGCTCCTTATATTCGGAACATTTACCCCATAAATTTTCCCCTTCACATCAGCATCCCTGTCTAAGGGTCCTCTATCCCCTACTATCCCCCCCCTGGCTGTAATGTGACCCTCCCACTCTGAGCATTACCCCACCTCCCTCCACCCCACCCATCTGCCACCCATACCCTGTCCCCTTATGCTTGGTCACTCCTCCCAACTCCTTAACCAACATACTTCACTCCTGATCTGAGATAGCTGTCTCACAGAGTGGGCAGCCTCCATCTCTCAGGCCCAATTGAGAATTATTGCCGCCCACAGCCTGTGCAGCTGACAACCTTTCTGAAGATGCCTGCTATAGTGAAAGAGACCACCCTGTTTGTTCCTCTCTATTCATAATGGGCACATCCCCCTTTTCCCAGTCCCTTCCCCCTGGAACACTGAGCCTCCTTCCCTTCCAGGTGGCCATACTAGGGTGTACTAGATCAGTCATATTCACTTCCAACAAACAGCCCAGCTCTAAATAGACACTTAAACTCTAACTGAAGATACAGAATAACAGTATAATCATATAGTATATCTTAGCTCTGTATCACCTCCTAGCTGCCTGTACTATCACAGCCCCACTTGCATCTCCATGATTTTCCTTACTCACCCCAGAATAATACAGCTTTTTTTTCTGATTCTATTTCGTTCCGGTCACGGCTCGTGGGACCTTTTCTCAGACATCCAATCCTTGCACTGCCCGCCTGTGGATCCCTCAGGCTGCGCCTCCCCCCCCCGCAGTCAGTACCCCCAGTTTCACCCACCCAGGGAGGGTAGCCCTCGCCTCGTTGGGCTCTCTTACTAGTCAGACCCCGACTGCAGGTGGGCCCAGAGGAGGAACTGGAAAACCAGCTGAGGAAATCCTGGTGGAGGGCATGGGGTACTGGTGCCACTGCCTATTCCATGAAGCCGGTCTTTTTCCTTGTTCTGCGCAAGTTTACAACCCCTGCATGGACATGCCCCAATGCTCAGGTGCATGGCAACCCTGCCTGCATTGGCCATGCTGCACTCGTGCTGCCCAGCTTGCTGCAATGACCCCTGATCTCCACCGGGGGTCGTCGGCACTCTGAGCTGACCCAACCCAGTCGCCAGAGGAGGAAAGCACCACAAGGGCACGCATTCCTCAACCGCCCTGCTGACTCACCAGTGCCCAAGTCCATTCCTGAACCCGGGTTGTCGACATAGTGCGGGTGTGGCATCCAGCGCATCAGCCCTCAGTGCCACCAGGCCGGCTATGATACAGTTTTATTAAAGTAGAAGTTCTGATTTGTCCACCTCCAGAAACCCTGCCATTACTAGCTCATAAAGGCTATTTAAAGGGTGGTGGTGTGGGGTGGGTGGGAGGAAAATATGTCCAGTCCCAGAGCTCCAATGAGCTCCATCTTGCTCGATCCTCTCTTTGTTCTCGGACGCTGCTGCAGCTGGTTGTTAAATAGGGCTGCAAGCCTGCAGCGCTTTGATACTGAAAATAACAATTTGAAAGTTCAGTCCCAGTCCCAGAGCTCTGATGAGCCCTCTCACTGCTCGATCCCTCTCTCGCTGATGTTGCAGGCCACCTTAAATAGGGCAGCAAGCCTGCAGCATTTTGGTGCTGAAAAGAACAGTTTGAAAGTTCAGTCCCAGTCCCAGAGCTCCAATGAGCTCCGTCTTGCTGCTTGATCCATCTCTCACTCTCCGGCACTGCTGCAGGCCACCCGTTAAATAGGGCAGCAAGCATGCAGCATTTTGGCACCAGAATTAATTTGAAAGTTCAGTCCCAGAGCTCCGATGAGCTCCCTCTCGCTGCTCGATCCCTCTCTCACTTTCCCGTAAATCAAATTACAATTTGCAGTTGAACCCACTTCTTTCCTGTATCTATGATCGAAGACATTGCTGGGAAATGCCTTAAATCTAAATAGAGTCAGAACTTCTCAATGTTTTGAGTTCTGAGTTATACTTAAGTAAAATTTCAATGAATGTTCCGTTATATTTGATAACCTTATGGAAACTTTACATTTTGTAAAATGCACCAAATCCTCCTCTTTAGCTCTTTACTGACTTAATTTGCTAATGTATTTTGTAAATGCCTTGCTTAATCTTATTCATTGCTCTGTTATGATTTTAAAATGAGCAATATTACATGAGTTCATCAACTGTTGTCAGACTCAAGAAGTGCCAAAGTGCCCGGAAGATCGTCGATGAAGACCATCCTGAGGTCTGTGTCTGAGCTTCAATGTAACAACACCAGGTGACAAAGGCAGCTTTGGCCAGGGTGATTGCAGTGTTCTGGGCTGCTCCATGTGTCTTTGTCACCTTTCGGCTCCTGCCACAGAAGGGTTTCCTTCATTGATGATGTCCTTGTCGGATTAGAGAGTGCCTGTCCGTTGAGGCCTTTAAATCATTTCTGAAGACTTATTTATGATAGTTAACCAGATTTCTGTTATATTTCTTTGAATATATATTTTTTTCTCTTTAATTCAATCTGGCAGTATTGTTCCTAGAGGCTGTAATAATACTTTCAACCAAAAGTTAATTAGTCTGATGTGTTCAGTGTTAAATTTTTTTTTTGTTAGTTGTTTAACCAGGACTAACACACTAAGTTGAAAGCTTTTTTACAGGTGCGACCTGGGAGCACAGGGAAGTTAAGTGACTTGCTCAGGGTCACACAGTATGAAAGTGGAAGCTGTGGTATTCAAACTGAGGTCTGGTCTGCTGGATGTCACCAGATTGGCAGCTCAGAGCCTTAAACCACTGCACTATACTGCCTCCCCAATTAAGCTTACCTGTCCTAACTGTTCTAACTAAAGAATTGGCAGATCTCCTTTGAGGAAATCTCTTGCAGCAGGTCATAACATATAGGAATATCTCAGCCGCAGGCATAATTTCTTCTGGATGATTTCTCAGCAGTCAACCTGGGAGTTGGGACTGCCCCCGACAACACCACGTGTTGTGTGTTCTGGTAGGTATAAAAGGGGGCAGTCCCAGAAGCTCCTCAGTTCTTTTCTCTCTGTGACCTGCATGCTACACATTCTCTGTTCAGAGTATAGCTTCAGTTGAAGAAGTGGAGTTTCTTCAGCACGGCAGTCTCAGTTTCGCAGCGGCTTTTCACCTGTTCTTGTCAGACGCAAGAAGTGCCAAAGTGCCCAGAAGATTGTCGATGAAGACCATCCTGAGGTCTGTGTCTGAGCTTCAGTGTAACAACACCAGGTGACAAAGGCAGCTTTGGCCAGGGTGACTGCAGTGTTCTGGGCTGCTCTGTGTGTCTTTGTCACCTTTTGGCTCCTGCCACAGGAGGGTTTCCTTCATTGATGATGTCCTTGTCGGATTAGAGAGTGCCTGTCCATCGAGGCCTTTAAATCACTTCTGAAGACTTATTTATTTGAAAAGGCCTTTGGGGAACATGGTTAGCTCCGGAACTGCTGTGGTTTATTTTATGGTTATTTTAATCTGTGTGTATATTTTATGGATATTGTTTAAATTTGATGTTTTTATATTGTATTAGCACTTTGGTTATAGAAAAGCGCTTTATAAATAAATCTGACTTGACTTGACTTGACTTGTTGATGGCCTCTCAGGGTGTACTTCCTGCTCTGGCAGATGCTCCACTGTGTCGTCTTCTGCTCCACTGATGACCTCCAACCTTTCTTCCACCCGTTCGTTAATATCCTCATCGATGGGCTCTCAGGGTGTGATTTCTGCTTTGGCAGATGCTCCATGCTCTGTCATCTTCAGCTCCCTTGATGACTTCTACCCTTTCTTCCACCTGTTCTTGTTAGTGGCCTCTCAGGGTGGGCTTTTTCTGCTTCAGTGGTGACTGCGGCCTGTGTTGTCTTCTACGCCATCGGTGACCTCCATGCTTTCTTCCGTCTGTTTTGTCGATGAATCCCTTGTCAACGGTCTCTCTGGGTGTCATTTTTTAGCTAAAACCAGCAGCTGCTTTGGGCAGTATCATCTTCTGCTCTGTTGATGACCTCCAGCTTTTCCCCCCTTTCATCGGTGTTTAACTCATTGCCGGCCTCTTGGGGTGTGTTTTCTGCTATGGCGGGTGTGCCGATTGTTATGGTCTTCTACTTCATTGATGACCCCGGGGTTCCCCCATTTGAGGACCTGGTCAGCGGCCTTACAGGGTATATTTTTCTGCTCTAGTAGCTGTTTGGGCTCTGTCATTTTCCTTTCCATCAACGACCTTGCACCCTTCAGTCGAAGAAGTGGACTTCCTTCAGTGCGGCGTTCTGTTTCACTGTGGCTTATCACCTGTTTTGTCAGACGTAAGAAGTTTCAAAGTGCCCAGATGATCATTGTTGAAGAGTATCCTGAAGTCTATGTCTGTGCTTCAATGTAACAACATCGGGAGGGGGGGGTCAAAGACAGTTTTGGCCAGGGTGGCTGCAGCGTTCTGGGCCACCCTGTGTGTCTTTGTTACCCTTCGGCTACTGTCACCGGTGGGTTCCCTTCGTTGACATGGTACACAGGTACTCCTCCCTGTCAACATCTTTCAACATCTGTAGCTTTTCTTCCACCCATTCATTGACGATATTCTCGTCGACGGCCTCTCAGGGTGTGGTTTCTGCTTTGGCAGACTCTCCATGCTGTGTCATCTTTTGCTCTGTTGACAACTTCCAGTCTTTCCTCCACCGTTCTCATCATGGCCTCTCAGGGTGGGCTTTTTCTGCTTCAGTGTGGCCTGTGTTGTCATCTACTCCATCGGTGACCTCCACACCTTTCTTTCACCCGTTTATGGATGAATCCCTCATCAGCGGTCTCTCTGGGTGTCAGGTTTTAACTAAAACCAGCTGCTGCTTTAGGCTGAATCTTCGTCTGCTCCATCGGCGACCTCCAGCTTTCCCCCCATTTCGTCTGTGTTTCATTCATCATCAGCCTCTCAGTGTGTGTTTTCTGCTATGGTGGCCACTCTGGTTGTTGTCCTCTTCTACTCCATTGATGATCCCTGGGCCCCCCCCCCCCTTGTTTGACGATCTGGTCGGCAGCCTTTCGGGGTATGTTTTTCTGCTCTAGTAGCTGCTCAGACTCGGTTGTCTTCCTTTCTGTCAATGACCTTGCACCCTTCTTCCTCCTGCTCATCGATGTGGTCCTCATTGATGACCTCTTTGTGTGTGTTTAAGCTTCAGCTCTGTTGTTATCCTGACAGTTGACCTCTAGCCTTTCTCAACCTTGTTGCTGAAGGCGTCCTTGTCAGCATCCTTTCAGAGTGGCTTTTATCTAGACTTTCTCTATGGCCAGCAAACAACCATGTTGTCCTCTGCTTAGTCAATGACCCTGAACCTTTACTTTGGTTGCCATAGTCCTCTTTGACCCTCTCTGCCTTGACTCATTCTGTAGCCTTTACTGCTGCCTTCTGTCACTGTGACTTATCGATCCCTTCTAAGTAGTCACTTGTCCTGTACACGTGGTACAGGTGGCTGTGCTCAGGCTCTCTGAGAACAGTTTCATTGCCACCACTGAAGGGCCTTTCTTAGTCAGCCTGGTTGGTTTCCCATCCTACAAACCTTGTAGGTCTATTTCTACATTGGAAATGGTTAAATACTCTCCCCTACAGAGGTTACTTCTTCCACTCTATTTTGAGTTCATTGGAGTACAATGGTTACATATTTCCCAAAAGGATCAATTTTTATGACCTTAAAATGGGAGAGTATCCATATTTGCTGGAACACAGGATCTGAACAAGACTGGAAGGACTGACATCCCCCTCTCAGCCTCATCAGAGGCTGGGGTGCTTGTTCTGTATTTTTCATGTTCCTCTCCAGCTGATCCACGTTTCTCTTGTTGGCTCTCCGGCTGTGCCCCCAGGGCACTGTACATTTCCTGAGATGTACTAGACTTCCGTACAAAAGTCTTTTACTATCTCTTCGGCTAGTGGCCGACTGTCAAATCTTCTCATGCCTGACTAGCCCATTTTCTTTCCTCTTCAGAAAACTATAAATGACGTGAAACTCAGCTGCTTGCTATGGGCCAGCGATAATGATGCCTTTCACAATGTCACAAAAAATTCTAACCAATATGGATCATCTCCTCTTCTCCTAAAAGGGGTCATGCCCAGCTCTGTGTTGCCTCTGCCGGGGATTGTGTTCACCACATTCCCCTCTGCATGGGTGGTAAATTGTCGATCTTTTACGTGCGGCCTAAACTGCCTTTGGCTCTCCATTCTGGGTTTCCATTCCTGGCCTATGTCTTGGCTGTCATCCCAGGCTCAGGGTGTCCAGATTTACCATCCAATGGTATACTATTCTTTTGTACCTTCACCCTTTCTGGGTGACAGGCATGTGTTTTTTTGGCCTCTGGATATTTACCCTCCCTTTGGTCCTTTGGCTAGTGCTTTAAATTCAGGTACGCCCTATTTAAGTCTAATATAAGCTTCCAGACCCTCTCCCTTGGTCCCCTACTGGGACCCCTACCTCAGGCCCCACTGCCAAATTATGACAACTCCTCCATGCGGGCTCCATTTGAAATCCCATGGGCCCCCTTTTGATTTGTGAGTTGAGCCACCCGCTTTTGTCCCTAAAGAGTCTCTTGTCTTACATAGAAACATAGAAACATAGACTTTGACGGCAGATAAGGACCGCTAGGCTCATCTAGTCTGCCCATTTCCCTACCTACAGGATAGGCTGCAGATCCTAGTTAACCAACAGCCTATTTCTTCCTACCCCCCACAAGAATTGCCTTATGTCTGTCCCATGCATTCTTGAATTCTCCCACAGTTTTAGACCCCACAACCTCCTCGAGGCTGTTCCATGCATCCACTACCCTCTCTGTGAAATAATACTTCCTCACATTGCCCCTGAACTGCCCTCCTCTATCTTTAAATTGTGTCCCTTGTTCTTGCAAGTCTCTTTTTCTGAAAGATGCTACCCTCTTGGACTTTGTTGATTCCACTGAGGTACTTAAAAGTTTCTATCATGTCCCCTCTCTCCTTCTTTCCTCAAGGGTATACATATTAAGCTCCTTTGTCTCTCCTCATCGACTTCTCTTGCAGACCCTGCACCATTTTAGTTGCCCTCCTCTGGACTGCCTCTATCCTGTCTATGTCCTTGCGGAGATGGGGTCTCCAGAACTGGACACAGTACTCCAGATGGGGTCTCACCAACTGTCTGTACAGAGGGATAACAACTTCCTGTTTTCTGCTGCTGATACCTCTCCCTACACATCCCAGTATGGGCCCACAATGGGCCCTGCCTTTGATCGGTATCTATACTTCTGTATCCTGCCATCTGACTTTCAGGTATTCACAGAATGCTTTGCAGTGATGACACCTGCCCTGCAGTATGCAGGCCTCCCCCTCTGTCATTAATTAAACAACTGGCCTTTCAGGACCTCATCACTGCGATAATCTACATTTTCCTATCTCATACACTCTGTGCCATCTTTTCAGTCGAGCCATACTGGATACCTCAATAGTCATAACCTTTTTCCCAGACGATCGAGGCAGACTCCATTGCTCACTCAGTGTCCATCTTCCTGGCCGTGGTTGGGTTTCTACTGGACATGCCCTGCGGTTCTTGTGACACATACAGATGTCCATTTCTACTATGCCTATCTTAACAGGTGAATTTTACAGTGGGCCCGAAGGTTGCAAAGTGGTTCCACCTCCAAATACGTTTTAACACAGTAATCATGATCTCCACCCCTGCTTTCCAAATCCTTTAGTGGTGGCTGTCTTGGGACTCCTGCCTTGGCTGTGTGACCCATTTTTCCGGCTTCCTTCAAACCTTCCCAAACTATCCACGACTCCCTCTCCCAGAAAAACCACTACGGGTGCCCCAACCCCCGGGAGTGGTGTCCCTACAATATAAACCTCCTTCTTCTAGGTGATTTACAGTTTCACCTGACTAAGTCCTTGGTTTTACATTGTTTGAAATGCCGAGGGTTACTTTACTTCCAACACTGGTACAGTATGGTGGGCAGTCTGTATTTAGTTTCTGACAATTCATCCGGGGTAAGCTTTACATCAGTTCAAATCCTGTTCCCCATTCTTACCCTTGTGGGACACCTTTGGCCACCAGTAGGTTCAGGTTCATTAATGAAATATCCTTTGACAGGTTGTCACAGATGTCTTCCCTTTATGGGGTCCAGTTTGGCTTGCCCTCTATCCCTCTCCATAGGGCACCTTCCTACCTCACTTGTGTTCACTCGAGCCATATTCTAGTAATATAAGGCTGTAAACCTTAATGGACTGTCATAGTTCTTATTCCTGTCCCCCTTCTCCCTCATACAGAGGATTCTATTCAAACTTATTAGAGATCCCACCTTTTTTGGTTCTCCTTGAGCCTCAAGAGCTAAGTTCAGTCGGATGACTACCACTAAAATATTTTGTTGTCCTGGATCCTCTTCCCCTTCCTGTTTGTGACCCGCCCTTCTCACTTGGGTCCAGGGACCCTGCTCTGTCCCATTCTTCCATAAAACACTTCATCTCCAGGACTGGCACCTGCAGTCATGGTCCTTTCAGGTTCCATGTCCCCTTTTTCATTAGGGTGATATTAAGAACAGCTTGTGGTCCTTCCATCAAGATGCCCTATCCTAGGAAGAGACATGTCTTACTACAAGGCAACAGCTCAATGACTGGTACGCATCCACCTCACTGCCTCCTAGTTTACACACTCTTTCAGAATGAGTACCTCATACTGTTCTGGTACACATTTACTTGTCCAGGATTTTCTCCTTTCAAATCATAAACTAGGTGACAAACCCTTGCAAATATCAATCAGTAGGTGCCCATCTTGGAGTATCCTCCTCCACAACCCTGGTTTGGTGCTGCATGTCCCACCATGGTCCCCACTCCTTTTTTGCTTTTTAGGTTGAAATCATGTCAGCTAGACATGTATCAAACGTACATGCACTTATGTGCTCCGGCCCCTGCCTAAAATGTTACAGAGATAGGATATTGTTCTGTTCCAATTCAATGTCTTTCTCCTGTTCCTGGTGTCGGGCTTCAGTTTCAATCAAGAATTATACAAGTAATCTAAGTGCTTTGCGGAGCCCTGCTTCTCCAGGGATGCTTTGCTTCATTTGTTGGGTGTACATAGCCCTTTGGGTTCCACTTTTCTATGTCACCATCCAACGCACACATTAACGTACCTATTGTTTCTTTCACCCAAGGTGCCGAGAGCAATTCTATTTCATGGCAGTGCTTGTTCCCATGTTGGCTAGTCTACTTTACATTTTTTATTCTACGCATGTCCCCGGGCATTGTGCCTCCTCACTCCATGCTGGCCATGGCCTCCTCTGCAGCATGCGGTGGAGGCATTGCTACTACTGAAATCTGGTAAGTGGCATTACAGTCTACGGTTCATACCTTGACCATCCTTTACGTTTTGGACATTGTGTCCTACCAATTTTGGTCTAGCGGTCTTACAAAACCTGTTGTCCTATTTGATTAGTAGGCTCTCCTGCTGCCCTTTTTTTTGTCTTCCAACTGTTTGGGACTCATTCCTATATGTTATGACCTGCTGCAAGTGATTTCCTCGAAGCTGATAGTACAGTTGTGTAAGAACTTACCGTAACAGTAGATCTTCGAGAGAATCTCTTGCAGCAGATTTCTGCCCCTCCCTCCATTCCCTTGCTTCCTGTTTCAGGAGGGTGACTTGCTCTTGCTTTTTGCAAAACAAAGTATCTCTAGAGCTCCCTGCTCCTCCTCAGTTCCCCTCAGATGACCGCTTGACTCATTTGTGTCATACACGGTCACTGGGGAGGAAAAAACTGAGGAACTGGGACCACCACTTTTTACCTAGGACACAGCACATGATGTTGTCAGGGGCGGTCTCAGGTCGATTGCTGAGAAATCATCCAGATGGAAATGATGCCTCTGAGCTGAGATATTCCTATATGTTATGATCTGCTGCAAGAAATTCTCTCAAAGACGTGCTATTACGTGAAGTTCTTACACAATGGTACTTTCCCTTGGGTAATTTTAACATTTGTTTGTACAGAGAGTTTACTATAGAGCCCAATGTACTCATGTCTATGGTTCTTCATACTTCTGCAGTGTAAAGTCCCTGATTTACGAGCTTAGCATTTATAGCTTTTATTATTGGCACCACTGATATGCCTCCAAAGATTATATTGAATATCTTTAATGCCCCTGCTGTGATCCGCATTTTAGTACTGGAATGTTTACTATGTCTATTCCATCTCATATTACAACTGAATGTTACATCCAGATATGGAAATCCTTGGTCTAGGGGTTTTCCTGCAAGATATAGTCTTTAATTTTTTTTTTTTGGAACCAAAAATTATTACTTTTGTTTTATTTGTATTGGGAGTAAGATTTAGTTTATGACAGACTGTATCAAGTTTTCTTAGACTTCTCTGTAGTACTAATATACTGGTAGAGATAAGTGCCAAATCATTAGCATACGCCATGATGGGTACATACTGTTGTAAAATCTTTGGGGGATGATTTTCTGATCTATTTAGTTCAAGTTAAATTTCATTTATGTAGAGATTAAGTGGGTTAAGACTCTGAGATGCAGATCTGGAGACCTGAATTTGAATCTCACAGCCACCAAGTTGCATACTGTGTGATCCTGAGCAAGTCACTTAACTTCCTTGGCTCCCAGGTGCATCTGGAAACAAGCTCAAGCTTAGTGTGCTACTCCTGGTTAAACAATATTCCACCCTTCCCTCTTTCTCAGATTAAAGAGAGTGGGAGCAAGCATACAACCTTGTCACACTCCCATCATGTTGGTTTCAATCTTTTCAGTTACATCCCCATGTTTAGTATATTTGATTGCAATCCATGTGTTAGTATAAAGCCATCTCTTCACATATCTTGTCAAGACTACGCATCCAAAAAAGCGTGTGACCAAATAAACAAACTTTGGGCGACTATTTTCCCAGGATTATTCTTAAAACTTCCAATATTTAATGCAGAATTTGTTTCAGGAGGATTTTATCTAACAAATTTAGCTAAAACTCCTTGCAAATTCCTCCTTGTGAATATTATTCATTTATTTTCACAGCGCTGATATATGACTGTGATGTTTTTCCTTTTGCAGTTTTGATGAGGAACTATCTAATCAGGGTTAGTAAATTTTGATCAATCCCAAGTTCCCCCAGTTTGGACTGTAGGATAGATCTTATAATGGAATCAAATGCTGAAGAAGCATCCACAAAGGCTACAAAAGTTTCTGGAAAACTCATACTGCCCAGGCTCTCCAATTCATTTCAGTGTTATTCCCTTTGTAACTCTTGCACCCGTGCCATAGGATGTGCAAGAGCCAAATATTCAAACCACCTTCAACATCAACCTGAACCACCCATCTAAATTTTGAAAAGTGGTTCAGGCCCTTTTCTCCCTGCTCCAATCCTCTTTCCCCTTACTCCATGACAATGATACCATTTTATCAAACCCCCTAGAGGTTTCTTCCAAATTTAACTCCTACTTTACTTCTTGTGCTATTGACCTTCTTAGCTCTATCCCTTCCCACCCCCCATCACTCAACTCTTCCAAACTCTCCCCCCTCAGGCCTCATTCTCCTTCTCTGGCATACCTTACTCCACCACCCTCAAGGCCTTTCTCACCTTGAACCATTCTTCCAGACCCTCCCCTGATGGTCTAGACCTTAAACTCCTCTTCCTATCAGCCCCTGCTGTTGCCATTACTCTCACCTCACTGCTGAACCTTTTCTTCTCCCTGTCATCTGTCACTATGGCCTGGAAACATGCCACAGTCATCCCCCCTTCCCAAAGGGTTGACTCCTCCTCTCCCGGCAACTACTGGCCTGTCTCCCTCCTCCCTATCCTGTCCAAACTCCAAGAACATCTAGTCTTATCTCAACTATCCTCCTACCTTGACTCCTCCTCCTTCACACCTTTTCAGTCTAGTTTCAGGAAGAATCACTCCAGCACTACCTCTCTCCTCTGGCTCACTGATTCTATTCTTACCAGTATGGACAGTGGCCACATCACCTCTGCCATATTCATCGACCTTACCAAGGCATTTGACATGGTCTCTCATCCCATCCTTCTATCTAAACTCTCTTCAGCTGGGCTCTCTCCCTCAGTTGTTGATTGGTTCAGTACCTACCTGACTGGCAGAACCCAGTTGGTTAGGATGAATGGCACTCTATCCCATCCACTCCCCATCTAGACAGGTGCCCACAGTGCTCTGTTTTGGTCCCCTACTTTTCTCCATTTTTCTAATGACCTCCCATCTGCTTGCTCTTCTTCTAACTTCCACATGTATGCAGATGACACTGTTCTGTAAATGTCTGGACCATCCCATCTAGTGTCACTGCTGCCTTTCATCTAGACTTTGATAATGTCTAGCTGGCTAGTTTTACATCAGCTTTTTCTTAATGCCAAAAAGACAATCTCCATGACCTTTGGCACTAGTCAGAGACTGTTTCACTTACCCTCCATGCCTTCTTTCCACACCCTTAATGGGACTACACTGAAGGATTCTTCCTCTGCTAAGTATCTTGGTGTCTGGCTGAGAGGCACCTCGGCTTTTCTGTTCATGTGGATGCAAATGCCAAAAAATTTTACCCCAAGCTTGGTGCCTTCTACTGTAACCGCAGCTGCATCCTGTTGAGTGCCCGCTACACTGTGGTACAGAAAATGATCCTTCCAGTTTTTGATTTTGGTGACATAGTCTTCAGTGCCGCTTCCAAAACCTCCCTTGCCAGACTGGACACCCTCTACAACTCCTTCTGCTATTTTACACTTGATGCCCCCCCTCTCTCCCATCACTGTGACCTCTACAACTTTCTCCTTCCTCTCTCTTGCAGATAGGAGATGCTCCCACTGTATCTCCTTCACTGCAAAATACTGTTTAGCTCCCTTCCTTCCTATTTTTCCTCCTCATTTCACCCTCCCCCACTAATCACTCGTTCCGTAGTTATGACCACCACTCTCTAACTATTCCGAGAAGATCCACTTCTAAAGGCCAGTCTGCTTTCTCCTACCACCTGCCCAAACTGTGGAACTCTATCCCTGCCTGTTCTTCATGCCCCTCGCCCGCTGCTCTTTCCTCTCTCCTTCACAATCTCCTCCCCACATCTGCACTTGTAACTAATTCTTGCTCCTCATGACTCACCCCTCAATCCCATCTAATTTCCTCATGACTAACCCCTTCATCCCATCTAATTTACCCCCTTCTAAATCCCTACTTTCTCCCTCCTCTCTGTGGGGTGACCTAACTTCCAAGTTACTTGTCCCAGCTAATCACTCCCTTCTCTCCAGTAACACTTGTACCAACTTATTCACTGTATACTGTTCACAAATCACTATTTTGCATCTTCAGCTTAGGATGTTATACTTGTTTAATGGTAATGAATTTATATATTTATGCTTATACCAATTTATATCACTTCATACTGTTTACCAATCACTATTCCACTACTACAGCTGGATTTTTGAATGTAATTGTACTATCTTTTATATATATATATATATATATATGTGTGTGTATATATATATATATATATATATAATATAATATATAATATAATATATATGTGTGTGTGTGTGTGTATATATATATATATATGAATTTCCCACTTCCCCTTCCCTGATTGCAGCTATGTAATATGTTTTACTTTATCTACTTGTATATATATATATATATATATATATATATGTATTATATTTATTGCTGTATTTTCCCTTCCCCTCTACAGATCACACCTGAAATGAGCCTTGGCTCAGTGTCCCTCCTGGTGAAACATTTCAAAATAAAATAAATGAATGAATTATGCAGTATTTTTATATTAAATGTGAAAGCAAAAAAATATGTGTAGTGGTTGCTAGTTCTTTTCTGACTCCTGCTTGCAAAGGAGAGAGTACTTTTTGTTTTCCAGTCCAACTCAGAATTTTTGCATGTATTTTAACCATATTGTCTAATAGCAGAGTCAGTGGCTCAGCAGGTTGCACACTCACCTCTGAGGCTGGAAGATCAGAAGATTGTGGATTCTAGCCCCTCACCAGGAACATGGGATAAATCCTAGTACTGACACTGGAGTGCATCATGAAGGGGGTGCTGCACTCCTGATGTGCCGTGTTATGGATGAAATGTTAAACCGAGGTCCCATCTCCCTGTTCTGGTGGTTGTTCAGGTGGACATTAAAGATCCCATGGCACTTCTCAAAATGACTAGGGGAAGTTTCACTGTGTCCTGGCCAAATTCCTCCCCCCTCCCCCCATTCACTAAAAAACTACCCCAACAGCTTAATCTGGTTCTGTTCCCCAAGATGAGGCTGAAAATAGGCAGAATTGCCTAATCCTCCTTCCCCGGTCAACAAAAAAAATAAATAAAATGCTTATCGGCCTATAATTTGCAGGGTTCCCCCAGCTCCTTTTTTTTTAAATAGGAACTATGTAACTGCCCCTCCAAGTGTCTGGCATAAATCCATACATAATAGCATTGTTGCAAAAATCCCTTAGAAAAGCCAGCCCATCAGTGCAGCAATTGGATTTCTGCTTGTGACGCCAGCAACCCAGGTTCAGGAGTGGACTCTGGTCACTGGAGGGCTGGCCAGGGGGAGAGTAAGCGAGCATCCCGACAGCTCGCCATCTCGGGGGGGGGGATAGCGATGCCCACGCTACTTGTGCGTGACCTTGAGCGGAAGCTCAGGGGAACCACAAGCCCCGCTTGGAGGGGACAGGCAGCCAGTAGCACAGTGGACATCAGCGCGTAGCACCCTGACATCAGGGGATTTCACTGCATCGGGGAGAAAAACGGGAAACACACTTGCCGGCTCTGGGATGACAGGCTTCCTGGCCCATGCCTCTGATTTGCCCCTGCTCACCGATCACCTCCAGGCCTGATGAAATGAAGGATTACGGGGTCAGAGCCCCACCTCATCCCCCTTTGGGGGGGGCCGAAGCTCCATGGAGGAATGGGAGGTTGGTCTGGTGGGCAGATGGCAGGAGAATGACCCCTTGGATGCCCTGAAGGAGTTGGAGTTGGCAGGCAGTAGGAGAGTATAAAGCATATTTTCAAAAATTAAAAAATCCCTTAGAAAATGTGACCATCATTCTACAGCAAGCTTAAAAAAATTCAACAGGTATTTCATCTGAGCCTGTGGATTTTTTCCTCTTAAAAGTATATATTGCTTCCTCAACTTCTTGTTGGGTAATCCAAGCAAATGGTTCATTTATTTCTCCATTTTCTTGCCCAGAATGATATACTGGATTGTAGAAAATATTCCTATAATGGTCAAGACATTTATCTGGGGAAAATATAAGAATCTGTTTGATTTTTATATTGGTTGGGTCCCATAGGAACCAATTTCAAAGCAGCTTACTATCTTTATTTTCTATTACTGTAATCATATTTTCCATTGTTCCTTCTGGTGGGCAGGCGTCTGAGTTTTACATAGGCCTCGTGCTGTTTTCTGAGCCTGTTTAGTTTGAGAACATTTGCTCTGATCAGATTTCTCTTGTAAAATGTATACACTTTGCTAGTTTCTTTTCTCCAGTCTGCATGTTTTATTGAATCAACCACCATACTGCATCTTATGTGTTCCTTTCCTTTTCTGTAAGATTCTTTAACTGGTTCATAGCATTTCAGCATGCATGAATAAAAGCTTCTGGCTCAGTTAATTTACCAGAACTGATTCATGTGGCCCAGATATTCAAAGGGTTGCATGCATGTACAATAGGGTTGCACCAGTGCAAGTCCAAAAATGCGCCATTCTGCGATATTCAGTGGCAGGCAGTTGCACCCCCCCAAATCACGCTAAGCAATAGCACAATGAGAATGAATGTATGCGCAACTGAAGGGGGAGGAACCATGCATAAATGGCGCAGCGCGATATTCAACAACATGCACCATGCGCAATAGGGGAGCAAGCGGAAGTTGCGCACTAGCGGAAATGAGCCGAAATAAAAAGGAACAAGGGAGAGGTGCAAGAACGCTACAGGAAGGCACATGTTGCTGAACTATAGCCAGTCACACAGGCAACACACACACACACACACACACAGGCAGGACAGAGAAGGGCACCTGGAACCCACAGGCTCAGGAAGGTGTGGGGAGCCACAGCCACAGTGCAGAAGGGGCGTGCCACACAGCACTGAGGCCACCACAGTTAGATGTTCCTGGTGCAGGGAAGTAGCATCCAGGACAGCGGGGAACACAGAAACAGCTGCGGGTGGGGTGAACACAAGCCAGGGACATGACCAGTACCACCATCCAGATGGAGGCAGTAATGGGGGGGTGAGAAGGCAGGCAGCAGGGGGGCGTGGCAGTGGAAGGGCCCGTCGGCGGTATGCCCCCAACAGGCAGTGCTGAGCCCGCACCAGCTTTGAGCTGTACAATGATACTGAGATTGTGGGCCGGTACTGCCTGAATCAGGCAATTCTGAGGAGGCTCTGTGAGCTGTGCAGTGATGTGATACAGGCACCCACACGACGGAACCATGCTCTCTCAGTGGAGACTAAAGTGACAGCTTGCATGTGCTTGCTCACTATGGGTACCTTCCAGAGACCAACAGGGGACACCACAGGCATAACCCAGTCAGCTGCGTCACACCACCTCACCCAATTCCTCAGCGCACTGCTGCCACATGCTGCGGAGTACATCCATTTCCCCAGCACACTGGCGGAGCACACAGCAAACATACAGGAGTTCCACAGGGTAGCACGTATGCCTGGCATACTAGGGGCAATAGACTTCACCCATGTGGCCATCTGCACACCAACTGGCCCAGAGGGGGCCTCATATATTAATCACAAGGGCTATGCTAGCATCAACTGCCAGGTGGTGTGTGATGCCAGGGGGCGCATAATCAATGTCTGTGCCACGCACCCTGGGGGAGCACACGATGCCTTCATCTGGCATCAGTTGGCACTGTGCCACAGATTCTAGAGTGGGGACATCTACTGGCCACTTAGTGGGTGAATATGCAAACCACACAGACAAACCTAGGGCTTGGGAGGGGCATGGTCAGAGGTGACATGGGTAGTGGCTTACATGGCCCGGGGCAGGGCAATGCTGATCACCAAACTAACCTCCACCCTCTACACACAGGTGACATTGGATACCCACTCCATCCCTGGCTGCTCACACCATACCGGCGGCCCATGACCCCATCACAGCAATGCTACAGTGAGGCACATGCCACCATATGTAATGTCATCGAGCGGGTGTTCGGTATGCTGAAGGCACGTTTCTGTTGCCTGGACACCTCCGGCGGTGCCCTACAGTACAGCCCCTCAAAGGCCTGTGGGCTATTCCTGGCCTCTTGCATCCTGCACAACATGGCCATCGAATGTGGAATAGCCGTACAGGTTGAAGAGGGGGACAGCGATGGGGACGATGAGGACGCCGGTGACAGTGGTGATGGGCAGCCCCCCCTTGGGCGATGGAACCCCCGACTGCTCCGGCTGGCACAGCTGCACCGGGACACCATCATGGAGGAGCACTTCAGCCAACCCAGGTAAGTCATGGGGCCATGTGCAACCACCAGTGGCAAAGGCACAACCCAACACACACGGACACACCAGGGGTGCATGCCATCAAGGGAAGTGGCCAGGCATGGAACCACAACACTGCCAGGGATGGGTGAGGTCTAACATGCGCATGATCAGACACACACACACACACACAACTCACCAGACATGCACAAAAGGTAGGAGGCACGCTGACCCAGAATGCCACCCTTAGCCACACACACATGTCCACAGACCACCACGCCACTGCCTGTCATTGTGCATGTGTCAGACGCTGGGCACCATTGCACATTGGCATACAGCACAATGCAGGCATCATCATGCACACTCAATTGTGGACAGCAGCCGGGAGGGTGTACAGATGGACTGTGTGTGTGCGTGCAAGGCTGGGTACCTACCCATGCATTGCCCGCTGAATGACACAATGCACACAGAGCAGCATCAGACAGTAACTGCACTGGGAGACAGGTCAGTCACGTGCCACAGTGCCCCGGCCACCATGGATGCATGGGTGGCCCTGCCAAGACCCACCAGCAGTGATAGGCTGACCATTGGCCTCATGGGGTGGCACCGATGGTCCCCAAGGGGTTCCACTGCATGAACATGACCGTGCTCACGAAGGGGTGTGCAGCACACCGAACGTGCCTGCACCAGGCGTGCTCGGGATGCCCACAGCTGAACCCAGTGTCGACAAGGATGGTGTCGCACGACACTGGGAATGGGGGGTGGACATTGCACTGTGTGGTGTCTGCAACGCATGGGCAAATAACTGTGTGCCCACTGTGGCCATGGCAGCTGTGATTGTCTGTGTCAGCCTGTCAATGGCAGTGGTCACATCCTCCCGCATCCGGTCCATCCCTGCCAGGAGCAGAGAGGTTTCTCTGCTGCGACGCTCCTCTGCCTGGTGCAGAGCCGCACTCAGTGCATCCACTGCCATCACAAGCCACATCTGCTGATTGAATGATGCTTTCAGTATGCGGGTGTGCTCATCCAAGAGGTCATCTGCCTGATCGGTGTGCTGTCCCTCAGGGTGTTCGCAGCCCTGATGCTCACCACCCCTTGAGGATGGGCACTGCACACCAGGGCCAGGCCTGGGCATGTCCACAGGCGATGCACTGATGCTGCCCTGACACTGTACCCCCATGCCCATTGGCTGACTGCTGATGCCACCCCTCTGGCTGCAGCTCCCCAGGGCTCAATGGTGCCACCGCAGTGACCGCAACAGTCCCACTGTCCTGTACACACACACTAGTGCTGCCCCACTGGTGCTGACAGGCACAGGCTGGGACTGCAATGACATGCAGGCCTCCATGGTGGCACCACCCACAGCCATGGCCACGATGTAACCTGCTGTGTGGCCATCCTGTGGCACACAAGTGTCACTGCCCATGACGTTAGCGACATCATCATCGGTGATGGATCCGTCACCAGCCCGAGTCGCAGCATGCTGGCATCTGTGGACGCTGGCATGCTGGGACATGGGCAGGGCCTCCACCATACCTGCTCCACCAACATCAGTCTGGATGTCCAGGCGGGCCCACTGTCGCCCTGAGCCGCATATTCCTGTGGAGGTGGATGGGCCCTCCTCCATTTCCATCTGACCAGCCTCAGTGGAGAAGCCCACCACCGCTGACCCATGTAGACGCTCACGAGCTGTAAGGGAATATAAAGTTGCATTACTGCATGTGACCTACCCTGTCCCCCCCCAATAGACAGACCATGACCTACCGTGCAGTGATGGGCTACCACCTGTCTGGAATCCACCACCCAGAACACCCTCAATGGCGCGACGCTGCATGCTGCCAGCAACCCTCTCCTCCTGTGGGGGTCAGGCGTAGCACCTCCGGCTGTCCCCCACCTGTCGCAGACCGTGCTGCCCTGATGGCAGCCACCTTCTCCTTAATCCTCCGCCTGTCTGTGCCCATCTTCTTCTTGCACTTCTGCACGGAGTGCTGGTGGTTGCCATGCAGGTTTACAGCATCGCCACCTCCTCCCATGCAACAGCACAGGCCTGTGGTGTTCCCTGGCTTCCGTTGAGAAGCGGCTCCTGGTCTAGGTAGGCCTCGAACAGGGCATCCGTCTTGGCCTTCGTGAAATTTGACCTCCTCCTCCTCCTCCCATGACTCTGTTCCTCTTCCTCCACAACACACTCGGTCATGATTCAGCCTGTGAGAATGACAGGTGTTACCTGTGACTGTGCAGTCCCATGCATGTCCCAAAATCCACAGTCCACATTCCCAAACAGCATGCAACTAACCGCAATAGATTGCAGTAACCGACTATGGCCAGTGCAGCCCAATGTCGCACTTTTATAGTGCAACCCATGCAAATGAGACGAGGCGCATCTTTAAGTGGATGCAAATGTAGTGACTGCGCCATTGAATGGCTGATTAGCTGATTTGCATATGCCAGCTGAATATCGCGCTGTTGAGCTTTGCGCAATTGTGTTGAACGTGCTGAGCCAAGGGTGCAGTTCTGTGACATGTGCTGTACACACTTAACTGCACATGCCTGGGTTGATGACACAGGCGCCTGCCACGCTGCTGATGTGCTGTGCATGGGAGGCAATGCAGGGCACGGCCACCATTGTGCCAGTGGTGCTACAGCGCTGTTCACCTATATGGCGCTGTGGCACTGGGGCGTCATAGGCGCACTGGGGCAACAGCGCGGTAGGCCACTACAGGAGGTGGCACACAGGCACCCAATCATGCTAGATGCATTGGGTTCCAATCGTGCTGTGGCTGTCCGTGCACCAGAGACCCTTGACCCTGTGCCCGACCTTTGCCCCCTAGGCGCCATGCGTCAGGCTTGGGTGCACCACTATTGTGCTGTTCGGTGACAGCGCGATAGGGAATGGCAGCGCTGTACCGTGCAGCATCTGCACATGGTAGAACCGTGCTCCAGAGCGCCATTTTGACTTAACTGAGCAGCAGAGATGGCACGGAGGTGAGCTGTGCAGTGGAGCCAGGTGGAGCTGGCAAACCTGGTTGCCATTGTGGAGCCACATGTTGGCCCACTATTTGGGGAGGCACCCCTGGACAGGGCCAGGAGTCAGGTGTGGCAGGAGGTGGCTGACGCCCTGGAGGAGGCCACTGGTATGGGGAGGATGGCTGAGCAGTGCCACCACCAATATGGGGACCTGAGGTGGAGGGACCCGGACCTGCTTGCCCGCCTGCAGACACATGCCAGGAGGGGCACGGTGCCACGACCAGGTAGGTGCAACATGCATACACTTTTATCTTTCATACGGGGATCATGGTTGCATGTGTCCGGCACATGGGGGGGTCATCCAGTGTTGGCCGTGGTGGTGTTATCAGCATGTGGGGTGGGTGGGTCTGGCTGTGTGGGATTGCACACACATGGGGTTGGGGGGACTTTGGTACAGGATTGTACTGATGTTCCTCTCTCCATGTTTGCACCTTAAGCCCAGAAGAGCACAGGCTGGTGAGGGAGAGGAGGCGCCGCCAGGAGGACCATCAGGCCGGGAGGGGCGAAGGTCTGCAGAGGCGCAGGGACCAGCCTGATGATGGTGAGTGCCTTACATCCATGATTACTACTGCATGCTGTATAACAGGGCGGGCAGCGGGGCATGGCCACCATCCATTGACACCACTGCCATGCACGCAACTTGTGACAGTCAGCACTGTCCAGTGGCACTGTATGTCTGGGAGTGCGTCAGTGGTGGTCCATACGTGCACTGGGCACATGGCTGTGCCACTGCCTTCATACCACATAGCCAAGTCACTGTACGGCCACGGTGGTGCTGTGCAGGACATGGGCGGTGGGTGTGTGCAGTGGTCCACATGGCTGTGGCTGCCTGGGTAGGCAGGTCTTGAGGATACGGTCACTGTGGGTGGTCGCACACCATCACAGGGGCGTGGCACATGGCTGTATGCCATGCACAATGGGTTTGCTGCAGGGGACTAGACAGTCACACGTATTGACTCTGCTCCCTTGTCCTAGGTGGACAATGCTGGATGGCCCTGGAATGGGCCATACAGGAGATACTTCAGTTGGCATGGGCATCCCTGACAGCATTGGAGAGATTGGAGCGACATGGGGTCTGGAGGAGGAGAACCCGGAAGTGCCACAGGAGTGGAGAGCAGGGCAGGGAATAGGCCCTCCATGACCCCCTGACACCCATCCCCCCTGGACCCTCCCTCACACCCCTTCTTCCCTCTCCCATTTGTACACCCCTGCCCCATGCCCGCCCCCACCTGGTTTGTGGCCCTTTCCCTCCACCCTTGTATATATTTATAAATATGTTTCATAGTTCTTATATTTTAATACATACATTTTGTTATAACAACTGTGGTGGTCTCTGATTTGCAGCGGGCTACAGGTGCTCAGCTGCAGTGGTGTGCATGGCATCAGGGGTGGTGCACGCATGGGCGTGTGTGTGTGTGTGTGTGTGTGTGTGTGCAGAGGTGAACCGCCTATGGTGTGGGCAGGGGGATCAGTCACTGTCTGTGGTTTGTGTGTTGTACTCTGTGCACTGGATGCCTGTGTGCAGTGGTCCACGGGGCCTGCACTGTGTGCATAGCACCCCTGTCAGACCATCCATGGCCTGTGCAGCTGACACCCTTGCATGTCTGTGATATGCACGGTCTGCTGGCGTGTCAGTGGTGGCTGCTGTGGCCAGTGCTGGGACGGGATGTGTCCTTGGAAGGGTGTGCAGGGTGCTGTACTGCTGGAGGTGGGGTCCGGGGCATGCCCTGTCACATGTGGGGTACCTCGTGTGCTGACACATGATCAGTCTCTCAGCTGTACCTCAGGAGGGACGTGCAGGGCAGCACTGTGTATGCATCTGTTGCATCACTGTCTGCTGCCACCTGCTGCAGGGTGTCCATGGTGGGGTTGCCTTGCATGGCTCCATGGTGCACAGGGTTGCATTGTCACAGTGGGGGTGGTGGCATGCATGGGGTGTCCTGCACTGTTGGGTGCTACTCCTGGGCAGGGTGTATGGGGATCATGGTGCAGGGTGTGCTCTGCATTTGTGGGATGGTGTGGTATGGGGTGGTCGGCCATCCTTGTGTGCTGGTCACAGCTTGCCAGGGGGTGTGATGGGGCACCATGGCCCGGCTGTGGGTTAGTTGCTGGTCTCCATGGGCCAGTGGTTATTCCAGCCCTCCCCCAGTTGTGCAGTGCATAGGGTGTGGGTGGACGATGTCTGTTCTGCTGTGTGTTCCTCTGCCCATCTGTGGCATGGGTGGTGGGCCCCTGCATCCCTGGTTGTGCTGTTGCATTGCTGCCCTGCTGCTGGGGGGCATCACTGGTTGCGCTATGGTGCATCGGGACTGCTCAACTGAACATCCCTTGTTGCACTATGGCGCATCAGATATGATCAGCTTCACCTCTCTAGTTGCGCTATGGCGCAGGTGGTGTGATATTCAATCGTCGGCTGTAGGCGCATCTTGGCCTGCACAGTTTTTGAATATAGCGCTACTTGCGCATGGGCGTAGTGGACTTGCACTTGCTCCTGCTGTTGCGCACTTTTTGGGCACAGTTTGAATATCTGGGCCCATATCTATATTTGTTTATCATTTGTTGTTTTTTCTCCCTGGGAATTTGATCCCAGCAGATTTTTTTTAATTTATTATCTCTAATTGTTAATGCATGCCATTTGACCTAGTCCCAGCCAGCTTCCTATACTGAAAGAGTGGGAAGTGATCACTTTCTGTTTGGGTAATAATTTGTAAGTGCTCATAAATGAAAGGCTTGCCTGTAGTTCGGTGGCCAAGCAGCCAGCCACTCCCATTTCCTGAGCTATATAAGCAGTTCCTCTAAGCCTCACTGTGAAGCATTTTTTCTTTGCAGCTGGAGGCTATGTTGGTTTGTCCTCTGAACTGGCTGCCCCCGCCTGCTGTTTCTGTGTGTCTCAGCTGGACTTCGGTGTTTGTTTTCCTGCTTCTGGTTTGTATCTTTTCTCCGGCTGTGTGCTTCCCTGTGTTTTGTGTTTCTTGTTTTTGGGCCGTTCCCTGTTTTCTGTTTTGCTGTGTTTTGGTTTTATCTTTTTTGTGGGGCTTTGTTTCTAAGCTCCTAGCATAATGCTACTCTGGAGCTTATACTGCTTGCTTTACTTACTCGCAACTCTCAAATTACTTGCACAGCAGCTCCTAGCATTCTGCTACGCAGAGCTCATGCTACTACTTTCAGTTACCTACAACTACAGCCACTGCTGCTGACTGTTTACTTTAATTACTGTTGTACCCAGTGCCTGTGTTTTACGCTGTGCTCACCATGCTCAAACTACTGCAATGCAACTGCATTATTATCTGTGTGTTTCAGCTCAGCCATAGCTACTCCATGTTGCATACTCAATTCTTTTCACCTGACACAGTTTACTGACCTTATCTGTGCTGCTCATTGCTGCTCTCATTCTCTTGCAGCTTCATTGCACTGCCTGGCTACACCTGCTTCAAGCATTGTCTCCTGTTTGATTGCACTTAAAGTACAACTCTGAGGTCAGCAACTAAGCTCCTGCTGAGGCTGTTAATATAGTTTTATTATTAAAATTGCCTCACTACTGAAAATCCTTAGAGTGTTTATCACCTTGATTTGGCTATTCCTGTTTGGCTGGCTTGCCCCAATTCAGTGCTGTTTAATTGCTATACCATATGTTATGCAGGTTCTCCTATCACTACTACTGCTTAGTGACCTACATGCAGGTCCACTCTGCTTACGCAACCGTTGCTCCTTGCTTACGCAAACCATTGTTTCATGCCTGCTACCATCCCCTCGGCTTCAGCCTTGGATTCTGCTGCACTCAATCTGCATTTGACCTTGCAAAGTCTCAGCACTCAAAGCTCATTACGATCTCAGCATGCCATGCTCATTCAGCTCACCAACTTTTCAGCTGTCAATCACTTTCTGGGGCATGCCAGCCATTTTATTCTGGCGCAGGGTTCCTGCAGCCAGTGGTCTCGCTCTGCTTTGGTCCACATCTCGAGTGTGTCCAACTTGGGGAAGGATCCTTCTCACCTGGCCCATAGCTGGGAATGTCCTCACCCAGGGCTTGGCTTTAGCTGCCTGCTATGCGACAGCAGCTCCTAGAGTAGAATTTAAGACTAGCAGTGAAAGGTGCTTATGATGATCTCCTTTGGCTCTAGTGTTCCACTATACAGTGTTTCCCTAGTGAGGCATCTTCACCGCATCCTCCCTATGACTGCCTCTGGTTCACCTGGTTTGATTTAAGGTGGGTAGGCCAGGTGAGTGCCTCAGCAGTTGTTGCTTTCCTCCTGCCCCTTGAATGCACGTATTGTTGCAGGTTTCGCAACCTTCCACGGCATTCCCGCTAGAGGGTTTGAGTGAGAGCCTTCATCCAAATTGGAATATTTTCCACCTCCCTTTAATTGGGTTTTCCAAATTGCAGCTGCAGAGCTGTCACTAAATTAACTATCCCAAGCCTGGAGGGAAGGCGACCTAGGCCTTGGATCCCCAAAGATTTCCTCCTCATAGGGTTTTTTTTCTCTCTCCTCCATTGCCGTTGTTGGATGGAGGTGGAGGATATCCTGCTGTCCCCCCTCTCTCCTTAGGGGATCCCCTACTCTCAAAGCACACCATCAGTATCATGCTATGCAGACCTGGGCAGTCATTATGACAACTGAGCATCTCATTGCATTATCTAACTGCCTATACTTCTCTACTACTACTACGTTACAGTTACTCCTATGTCACAGTTACTGCTTGCTCATATGCTTCATGTTGCCTCTTTTTTGGGGATGATACTACATTTCTGAGGGATTCCTAAGGTACCTTTAATCACAGGAGTTGTCCCGTTGCACCTCTAGGGGTGGAACCCTCTCTGAGGGTTCCTTGTCGTCATACCCCTACAGGGTGGTAATTCCTCTGGAATTGAGAGTGTGAACGGCCAAAACCAAACTAACACAGTTGCACAAGCACAACACTATACTGGCTGCGTAGGCCAGTGAAATGAAATGCTTGCCTGTATTTCAGTGGCCAAGCAGCCAGCCACTCCCACTTCCTGAGCTATATAAGCAGTTCCTCTAAGCCTCTCTGTGAAGCATTTTTTCTTCACCCCACCATCCTCCCCTCCTCCTCCAGCAGCAGCACTCTGTCCTTAGGGGGATTACTAAGGCACCTTGAGCCACGGGAACTGTCCCATTGCATCTCTAGGGGTGGAACCCTCTCCGAGGGTTCCTTGCCTTCGTACATCTACAGGGTGGTAATTCCTCTGGAATAGAGAGTGCGAATGGTCAAATACAAACTAACACATGCACAAGCATAACACTATACTGGCTGCATAGGCCAGTGAATTGTAATACTCATAGGGGATTCAATTATATAGTCCACAAGTGAAGTCCCTCTGTAGTTTATACAACTAAATTGTCCTTCTGAGTCAGATGGAAACCTTCCATTATACATTATATTATCAAGTCCAGGGATTCCAGCAATATCTTCATTTGCACAGTACCATCAGTGTTTTTCATGTCAAGAGTCTTCCTGCACCCTATACCCAGCATACTATGTCATAGATGAATTTCTGTTTCGGTTGTTGAATCAGCACTACCACATCTGATGTTTAAGTTTCCCACCAGCAGAACTTCTGCATTATTATACTTTTATTATCATACCTGATTTTTTGGTGGCTTGGATACATTAATCAAAATTAAGATGTCCTCCCAAATATTAACTATTACAATCATGTACTGTTGCTTATCATTGATTACTTCCTTAATGCCAAGAGATTTAGTTACTTTAACACAGGTGATTAAACCATCATTGCTTCTACCATTTTTTTAAACTTTATTTTTGCATATTTTCATAGTAAATATATATATGAAAGCGCAACCTTGGTTTTGAGTTTAGGAAACATTAATCCATAAATCAAATAACTAAGATTACATACTCATCATCCATTGTTACATAAAGTGAGGGCGCTCTTTTTCAAGGTAAAAGAATATAATTAATACTAGATAACCATACAGCAAGAACATGGACATAAGGTTAAAAAAAGTCAGTCCAAACTTGGGTCCTTGTGCCTATCAGTGCACATATAAATCTGCTAAAAGCAGCATTTTGGTCCATGTTTCCCAATAATTTTTATTTAAACCATATTCCCTGTAGATGCTCACCAGAGAGCCCCTCCCACTTACCCTCAGACAAATCCAAACTGAACCTAATCGTTTAACACTTTTTAAGGCATACTGTGGAGAACTTCAGAAAAATAATAATGCTTCATGAGTCAACAACAGCAATGATTAGCAAATAGCCGTTCTTAACATCTTAATATCCTCTCTAAGTAGTATTAGTATATGTAAAATTTTCAAACAGGTTGAACAAACAACTGTGGCACAGTTAAATTAAACCAACCATGTGGAGACTAAGTTAAATGAAACCTTGATTTAAATAGTTCAGATTTTCAGTCCCTGTCTTCTGGTACATTGCAAAAATTTTGTTGAGCAAAGCCTTTTTGAATTATAGTGAGTCTTTTCTCTGTCTCAGCAGGATCAGAATTTTGAAAAATGTTACCTGCTTACGAGATCTGGAGTCGTGTCATGATCTGTAGTGCATGAGTAGCCCCCAAGGCAGGCAAACTGGACTAGACAGCATCAGCCACTTTATGGCATTGACGAGTGGAGTAACTAAGGTCTGGAAAACAATGTTCTTTCTCTCCAGTCTCTAGAGTGACAGGCCCTTTGCTTTTGGTTGTAATGACAGCTTTGTCCCCGACATGCGATCTGGTGGTAATGGCAAGTATGGTGCGGGGCAAGTCTTCTGAAGTTTTCCGATGTCTAGGAATGGTGCGATAAGCCTTCATGATACTCCCAGTGATATCAATGCCCCAGATCTTGTTAAACAGATTTTCCAGGAATCCAACAATGTCCTGTCCTTCTGACTGCTCTGGGACACTCAAAATGCACAGATTCGCTGATTGAACAGCATTTTCTAGCTGTTCCATATGAAGCGGCACAAGCTTGTTTTCTGCCAGTACTCCACCATGATTAACATGTTATTAGCCATCTCAGCTGCTCCTTTGGTCATCACCATTGCTTTAGCAATTTTTGTATCCATGGTGGCGATGCGATAAGTAAGATTATCCACCTTTTTATCAAGTTCTTTGCCAGCTTGCAGAAGTGCTCCATTTATTGGCTCCAAAGTCCCTACCACCTGGCTAGAGGCTGACATGCCTCCCTGGTCTGATGGCTTTCCCAGCTTTGGACCACCGCCTTCCTGAGGAGTCTTTTTTCTTGGGTTTCCCATGGCAGAAACGGGCCAAAAAGCTTTCAAACTGTGCCTTATTAGAAACTGTTTCAGTTGCTGTTAAAATATGTTGCCTTAGTAAGTTAAATGGAAAAATAGAGAAGGATTTGTCCAAGAACATCAGGAGCTCCCTGAAAGCTGTCTGCTCTCTTTGGCCACTGGCTCTGCTCCCCTACCTATACCATTTTTTGTCAGTTTTTGTGCCAGAATTTGAAACAACTAATAACCATTTTTATTGAATTGATTTCTTCTGTGCTATGCCAAGTTTCTTGCAAATTCATTATATCTGCTGCCTTTAAAAAAATGTGTGTATTGTGGATCTAACAGCACTGAGGCATGTCCAGCAACATTCCAAGATAGTATACTAAGATTTAATTTATTCTTATTTAGAAAGGTAGTATAACTATGTTCTATTGCCTTTGTTTTTGATCTAGTGCCTCATCCCTTATATCCATTCCGCCCTTTTTAGTTGTTAAATCTAATAGTTATCTATACCAGCCAATGCTTGAAAAGTATTGCTGACCAATACATTATAGTCCAGTCCAAGTTGCCCCCCTTGCTTGCTATCAGTTCTTTGTATGTACCCCTCTTTTTTGTTCATGCAGTTGATTAAAATTAACAATCAGAATACCCAAGCTGACTTGTTTGCTTGCTGCCCTTAATATATTGTCTGCTAACATTTTATTTTGTAGGATTAGATTAATTTAATACCCCTGTGTCCAGCTTTTGAAAATTCCTCTGGACATCCGCTGTATCGTGTATGTAAACCTCTGTCCCCAGAGCATTTCCAAGTTGATGAAAGATCATGTGTTATAACTTTCTTCTATTTCCATAACCAACATGTGCAATATCAAATATTGACAGAACTTTGCCGGGTGTAGATTTTTTGTTTGTTAATATCATAAAGAAGTTTTCTAAATAAGGATATTTTGCTAGTTCTGTGACCAGCTTTGACTTGGTCACAGCTTCTAGAGTTCCCATTTCTAATTTTGCTTTCAGTTATATTGGGTAATCAGTTCTTAAATATTTATTATACCTTAGTTGTATTGTACCAGACATAGTGCCTGAAAATAGACAAATATTTGTCTAGTGCACTCACGTGGTGAACAAAAACTAAACTAAATAGTGTGCCATTCTTGCATATTTGATCAAGATCAGAAGGTTATTCTTTGTTGTAAGATCATCACATCTTGTTACTTCACATCACATCACATCTTATTACTTCACATCACATGTCTTCAAAGGCGATTTCAAGCCCTAACAGGTCCCCACAAATCCTGTATCAAAGAATTCTAAGTTCATCTGGGTTTTCATATTCAGTTCTTTGAACCCGTCTTAATGTAATTAGTGCCTCCACTTCTGCTAAGCTATCTAGCTTCGGGGTTTCAGTGTTACACTATTTTTGCCCAGAGGAAGGGTAGCTGCCACAATCTGTACAGCAGTTGCTTCCTGTTTTCTTTCTACTTGATCTCTTTGCATGGACCTTGAAACATAATCTTGTATTTTTTCCAGGGGTTCCACTAGTGAACTATTTTGAAAAATATTAAGATTGTTTTACTTTTCCTTTTTTTCTTTGTATTTTTTTCTTGTTTCCCCTCTTTTGGAGAAGCTTCCTCTGGTATGTCTATAGTTGTGAAATCCAGTCTCTGTACTTCATTTATATTACTATCTTGATGTATTTCTTCATATATTATGGGTATTGAGTGCTCTTAGTGCCACTTTTTGTTTGTTCTCTTAAAATCTAATAACTCCTCCAGTCGTGCACCGTTTAATGCAACATCTGCTCTTAAAGATGCTACTTCATTTTTTAATATCACTGACTGCTCTGTGGCACTGCCATGGGTGCAGCCATGGCACCAAGTTATGCCAACCTTTTTTTAGGGCATTGGGAACAGAAGGTTATTTTTAACCAAGAACTAAACCCATACTTTCTACACATAAAACACTGGTTTAGATTTATTGACGATGTTCTATGTATCTGGCAAGGTAGCACTGAGTTAATACCAGAATTTATGCAGTGGCTTAATGACAATTATCTAAATCTTCGATTTATCTTTGAAGTAGACAAAAAGACATTGCATTTTTTAGATCTGACTGTTACAGTGAGTGATGATTGTAAGATCATCAATACATCAGGTTTTTGTAAACCTACAGCTATGAATTCAGTGTTGCATGCCGATAGTACCCATCCTCAAAATCTCAAGGACTCTATACCTTATAGTCAACTACTAAGAATTCGAAGGAATTGTAACTCTGAGGACATGTTTAACATACAGGCAGAGGAATTAATTCATAGATTTCTAAAAAGAGGGTATGATTATTCCCTATTAAAAACACTTAAAGAAAAAGTAAGTGACTTAGAATGAACAAAACTCATTACAGAAATGAAGTCAGAAACCTTATTAACTAACTCGGTACCATGTACATTCATTACAGAGTACAATCATAAGGCAGGTAGAATTGGTAATATTATTTACCGTAATTGGCATATCCTACACTCTGATGAAACAGTAGGTACAGCAGTAGGACCTAGCCCTGGAGTATCCTTTAGCAGAGTTAAAAATCTTGAGGATCTTGTAGTCCATAGCAGACTACAACCTGTACAAACAGAGATGGCAACTACATGGTTGCCTCAGAGACCATTTGGCTTCTTTAAGTGCTCTAGATGTAATGTATGCAAATACACCACATCAGGGAAAATATTTAAACATCCCATGGAGCCTAATGTTAGTGTTGACATTAGACAACTGATTGCATGTGACACTAGTTATGTTGTCTATGCTCTATGGTGTACCTGTAAGTTGGTATATATTGGAAAACTGTTTGTCCATTGAAACAGAGAATTCAAGAACATATCAGATCTATACTAAATAAGAGACAGGATACACCAGTTGGTTTGCACTTTTTAACACACCATTCCTCTAAAACTGAAGATGTACAATTTATGGGTTTGGAATGGGTCCCGCCCTTAATACAAGGGGGTGACAGACCAAACCGACTGCTAGAGAAAGAAAGCTTTTGGATCTTTAAACTTAACTGTTTCAAACCTCATGGTCTAAATGAAAGATGGGACCTTAAGCCATTCTTGAATAAGTAACAAAGCTTTAATCAAACTGTTTGGTGTTTATCTATATAGATGTATATAACCTCTCCTTTCTCTCCCTTCTTTAGAATGTTTGTCTACAAGGAAAGCACAAGAAATTAAGGCATTGTTCCTGCAAATCATGATATAATGGATTTGTGTCTTCTTAATCACTTTCTCACATAGCGAGACTATGTTACATTTTGGAGAGCACCATTGGCAGCCTTCAGTAATTGTTTATATAAAATACTGTATAAACATTTTTGCATTAATGTTTTGAAAGTGATATATATATTTCTGGTGGGGAATGATATCTTTTTTTGTTAATACACTGTTTAATTATTTAAAACACTGTTTAGACACATGGTTTCTTTAATTTTGTATTCAACTTACTAACTCATGTATAATTTATTAATAGGTGTATTTAAAGGGTGATGTTCTATATTCAAACCACACCCCTGAGGAACACTTGTTAGAAGTCGAAGCACTGGGTGAGGGAGTTCCATGTTTTACTGGTACTCTTTGTAATCTAATAAACATTTTTCACGTTTGCAATTGGCGTGTCAGTGAATTTTCCTGCAGAGAGAGACCCGAGTGACACCACTTTCTGGATTTTCATTGGTCATTTGAGCCTGCTCCTGTACCACTATTGGCTGTGTCTCCCTGGACTGAGCATGGCTATTTTCAAAAGTACCCAGCTCCTCTCTGAGATGCTGAGTAGCTTTAGCTGTAATTTCTTCCCACACCACCCGCCCCAACCCTGGCCTCTATTAAATACACTTCTGCCCCTCCCATTTTCTCATCTCTACCTTCTAATTGGGTCCATCCCTTCCACACAGTGTCTCACTGACACAGGTTTCTGACAAGCTGCACCCCTCTCTCTCTCTCTCTCTCTCTCTTCTCTTTCTCTCCCATCTGATCTTCTGAGACTCACTGCCTCTCTGTCCTGCTGTTAATGCCCATGCTACACCAAACTATTTCTCACTGCCATCTTAAGTTTAAGACATAACTAAACAAAATTACCTACTCTGTCTCCCCCAGTGCCCCTACTCTTCCCTTCTACCCCTGCTTTGTCCCCTGATTTTCTTTAATCTCACTCTAAAGTGTACACCCTTATCTTAAAAAACCTCTCCTGTAGCTCAAGCTGTAATTACTTTCACATACTTTGCCCTCTAACCCAAGATACAAGGTAGTTTCTACGTGCCTATTATTTTCTAGTTTTGATCAGACGGTCTTACTCACTCAAGCCCGACCACTTAATTGTTGCAACTATCACCAGGCAGCAATCTCGGGTAGTTTTTTTTTTGCCTTTTGCCTACCCTCAACACAGACAACCACGGGACACAGGTTCCCACGAGGCACAAAAAATTACCTCAAAATCATGGGACACCTAAAGTTCATAGCCACCGCTGCCACGGTTCTATCACTGCTTTACTTAGCATCCTTGGATGGATACAATGCTAATATGGGCCACCAATCCATCATCCAGTCTCCAGACGATTTCCATTTCTCTAACCTCCTTCTCCTCCATGACCCACCATGAGATTCTACCCCACTCCTGGTATATAAAGCAATAATATACCAAACCACACACAATCCAAAAAAATGCTTCCTCCATCTCCTAATCCGCTCCCCATGCACCCAGCAGAAGCTATGGTTCCTCCTGCTGCTGGCTATCCTGCTATCTGGGGATATCAAGACAAACCCAGGCCCTCCATGTCAGCTCTCCCACTCAGATGTGCTACAAAGGACCTCCAAAAGTGTCCTTATAGCCTACCACAATATCAGAAGCCTAGAGCATAACTTCGCTGAGCGTGAAGCCTGGATCACCCTTTACAAGCCTGACGTACTATGCCTGTCTGAAACCTGGCTAAAATCCTCTATAGTTACCTTACTCTCACACTGCAATACCATCCTACAACCTCCTATGGAAGGACAGACTATCCTTCAAAAGGGAAGGTGGCGTCGCCATCTACTTCAAAAACCACCTTCGTCTCACCGCCCTCAACACAGATCTTCTGACACACTGTGAGTCACTACATGCACTCCTTTCTCTTGGAGATAAAAAACTTCATATCATATGTGCCTACAACTTCCCTAAAAGTGGCCTCACTGGCCTGGGTGAGTTGTTAAACCAGACGTCCCTACTGTCTGGCAAAAATGAATCAATCTTACTAGGTGGCATCAATCTAAACTTGCAAGGGAAATGCCAGACCACCTTGCTCACCAAAATACAGAGCCATAACCTACATCAACTTGTCACTAAACCCACAAGGTGTGCCTCTCACTGTAATTCTGGCAGCCTTATAGACTGGATGTTAGCAAACCACCCCGAGCACATCCAGTCTGCTGGAACACTTGCAGACACCATCTCTGACCACTCCCCTATTTTCTGCATCTGGAGATCAACCTCCCCCCCCGTAAAGCTGTGACTCATCACCTTTTGAAACTATGCCAACCTAAATCAGCAAAATTTCTTCAAGATGTGGCCAACACTGATTGATCTGATCTCTACAGTGCTCAAGTTGTCCAAACCACACTGGACATCTTTATCGCTAATTTCTCAGCACTGCAAGACAATCACTCCCCTCTTATTACCTGCCGTGTCAAGGGAAAACATACTGGATGGCTCAAAAAAGATCTACTAGCCAAGATAAAAGAAAGAGATAGGAGTTGGAGCTGTTTCAAGTCCTCTAGACTTCCAGAGGACTATAATACCTAAAGGATGTTAAGAAATACTTGCAAAAAGGCAATAAGATCTGCAAAAAGCTCCTACTGCAAAAACCTTCTAACCAATTCCTCGAACGACCCCAAGAAGTTCTGGTCCCACATCAAAACTTTCCTGGGATCCACTCAATCATCTACTCCTAATGATATGGTCCTTAGCAGAACTCACTGCGACAATCCTCTGACCATTGCAAATTTCATCAATAATCAATTCACAAACCTAATGAAATTCTTAGTTCAATCTCTGATAAAACAGCCACAGGCTCAGATAGTATTGAGCCCAGGCTACTAAAAATAGCTGCACTTCTTATTGCAGTTACTCTGGCCAAATTATTTACCCTCTCCTTGTGTCAAAGTAGCGTACCTGACATTTGGAAGATAGCAAGAGTCACTCCTGTCTCTAAAAAGGGTGACCCCAGTGACCCTCAAACTACAGGCCCATAGCCATCCTGTCAGTGCTAAGCAAAATCTTAGAAAAACTAGTCACCACCCAAACCTTAGAATTTCTCTCCAAACATGACCTACTAACAACAGCCCAGCACATTTTTTGCAAAGGCCACAGCATATCCACTGCACTGCTTAAATTTACCACGGACACTCTCTCGGCCATGGACTCAGGGGCTGTCTTCATTGATATGACAAAAGCTTTTGACCTGGTGAACCACTCCCTTCTCCTCGCCACCCTACAATCCATGGGCTTTGCACCTAATGTAGTCAGCTGGTTCAGGAGCTACCTGTCAAACTGGGTCCAGGTTGTTAAGTTCAACTCATCATATTCTCATAAGACCACAGTGAATACTAGAGCACCCTAAGGCTCTATCCTGGGTCCACTTCTTTTTTCAATATTTATTAATGATATTACCTCCAAACTCTCTTCCTTCTCCTCCATACTCTATGCAGATGACATTGTCCTCTATATCAATGTGAAAAATGTAACTGACATCACTCTCCGGCTCTCTGCTGACTTCTAATGCATACAAATCTGGCTCTCAGATAAGAAACTTGTTTTTAATGGGACCAAAACCCAGTCCATGCTGTCTGGTACCCCTCAAAACTCAAATCTTATCAAAACAATTTCAGGGTCTCCTACACAGATGGCTCACCCATTGACATAGTTACCTCTTTTAAGTACCTTGGAATCACATTGGATCAATCCTTAAACTTCGATCATCATATAACTAACATAAGTAAGTCTGTGAACTCCAAGCTTGGTGTAGCTTACTGCACTAGCTATGTTCTAACCCCCTCAGCAAAACTAGATATTGCTTGAGGCATTCTCCTGCCGACACTAACCTATGGGATATCTTCATTTGCCACCATACCTAAAACAAACCTACACAGGGGGGACATGGCCTATAATAATATATGCCAGTACGCTGCCTCTTCCCATAGGAGAAAACACCACTGCCTCCTCTACTCTGATATTAATTGGCTATCTCCAGATGCCACCAGACTCTATTCCCTTGGCTCCACCCTAGACAGTATTATGAGGTCTCAAACACCCAAATCACTGGCTGAACTGCTCATTCCACAGACCTCCAACTATGGACTGCACTCAGTAGATAAATGCTTCTTATGTGTACTGAAACACACAACTACCAAAGGTAATAGTGCTTTTGCCCACCATGCTCCATGGCTGTGGGACTCCTTCCTTCTCGAGGTTTGCCTAGCACCCACCCATGACACCGTTAAAAAAGCACTCCATCACCACCTCATCTCATCTGACCAATGCTCCTGTCTTAAACCTCCTTAGCTCCTGGTCCTCCATCCCTAGCAGCAGTTCTTAACTTGTTTCTGCATAATACCACATTATGACACTTCTCTTACGCTCCTCCCCAGGTTACCCTTTTTTGACAGGCTTTCACTTTCAAACCTCACCTCGACTGTCCTCTTCATCAAGCCCTTTTGCACTTATTTCCTCTGCTCCCCAGTCACCTATTCTCCTGCACCTACCCTCTTAGCTCTTATCAGCCCTGTTTCCCTTATCTTACCTGTCTGCTTAATTGCCTTCCCACAGGGTCCTATCTACTGCATGTCTATCTTGTATTGTTTGCCCGCTGTATTCTCTGATTTAGATTTATTCCTTTATTTTGTAATCCACACTGTCTTATCGCAAATATGCCTCATCCCTATGCTATAACTGTAAAATATGTTCTGTACCCGGTTCTCAACACCCTGTATCCTAATGCTTCGGAACCTGCTGTGTAACACTATTACTTATACCTTGCTGTAACCACCTTTTTTGTACATCTATAATGTTTTACCCTGTGGCCTCCCGAGTCATGCCTGAAAATAGTCATCTCTATGGCTAGTGCACTTACCCGATAAACAAAAACGAAATAAATAAAATGCCCATAGTCTAGGTAACAAGCTCCCTGAACTGGTGGCCTTGATGGAAGAGGGATGCCTGGATATCGTGACAGTCACAGAAACATGGTACACAGAGAACCATGACTGGGATGTCAACATACCAGGGGGGGACAGGGAAGATAGAAGAGGAGGAGGAGTAGCTCTCTATGTAAGGGAAGAGATCAAAGAAATTGAACTAAAGGGTAAACAGGGAGGAGATGAGGTACTGTGGGTCACCTTGGAGACTGGAAATGGTACCACAATCCACACAGGGGTTGTATACAGACCCCCATCTTAGGGGGAGGAAATGGACAAGGAAATGATAGAAGGCATCCTTAGGATGGCAGAGAAAGGGGAGATATTGCTGATGGAGGACTTAAATATTCCAGATGTTAACTGGAGCACCTTTGCTGCAGCCACATCCAAGAGCAGGGCCATTCTTGATGCCCTACAGGCAGCATGCCTCAGACAGCTACTGTTGGAACCCAATCAGGAGGGAGAAATCTTAGACCTGGTACTCTCAAATGGGGATGAAGAGAGGATCTCAGATCTAGAAGTGGGTAGCCATCTGGGAACAAGTGACCACCAAACAGTGTGGTTCATGATAAACTCAGCAGTAGAGTCAAGCCATACAAAAGTGAAGGTACTGGACTTCAGGAGGGCTGATTTTGTCAAATTGGGAGAGTGCCTCAGAAAAGCACTAGCAAACAGGCAAGAAGGAGGGGTGGAGCAACAATGGGGAAACATTAAAACTGCCATCACAGAGGCAACAAGCCTTTATGTGAAGCAAATAAACAAATCAAAATGAAAGAAAAAAACACTAGGGTTCTCAAAAGAGGTGGCGGGGAAGGTTAAGGAGAAAAAGATAGCATTCAGGAAGTATAAGGAAACCCAGAAGGAGCAGGATAGAGAACTATACCAGTTAAAACAGAAGGAAGCTGGGAAGGCAGTCAGAATAGCAAAGGCCCAAACTGAGGAAAAGATAACCAGCTCGATTAAGAAGGGGGATAAAACCTTTTATAGGTACATTAGGGAGCGAAGAAAGACAACGGGAGGGGTACTGAGGCTGAATAAAGAGGAGGGTGGGTGGGCAGAGAGGGACAGTAAAAAAGCAGGGATACTGAACAAATACTTCTGCTCAGTATTCACAACGGAAGAGGGGAAGCTACCTAATCCAGTAAATAGAAGCACTCTGGATAGGGGGGTCAATATCAGTCCTTTCACAAAAGAAAAGATTATGGAAGAACTAAAACTGAAGCTGGACAAAACAATGGGGCCTGATGGGATTCACCCCAGAATTCTAAAAGAACTAAGAGGAGAACTAGTAACGCCATTGGCTACCCTTTTTAACAAATCATGGGGGGATGGTGTGGTACCTGAGGACTGGAGGAGGGTGGATGTGATTCCCCTTCACAACAGTGTGAGCAAGACAGAGGCAGGAAACTACAGGCCTGTAAGTTTGACCTCAGTGGTAGAGAAAATGATGGAATCACTTCTGAAGGAAAGAACTGTTGAGTATCTAGAGGCCAGTGGGGCACAGGACCCAAGGCAGCGTGGATTCACAGTGGGAAGGTCATGTCAGATGAATCTAATCGATTTCTTTGACTGGGTGACCAAAGTAGTAGACCATGGAGGGGCTGTGGACATGGCCTACCTAGACTTTAGCAAGGCATTTGACACAGTCTCGCACTAAAGATTAATAAACAAATTAGCCAGCCTGGGAGTGGGTCCCAGGGTGATAGCCTGGGTAAAACACTCACTGGACAACAGGATGCAGAGGGTATTAGTAAACGGTTCACAGTGAAGAAAGGGGGGTTACTAGTGGGGTACAGCAGGGTTCAACACTGGGTCCGGTCCTTTTTAATGTCTTTATAAGTAACATTGCAGAGGGACTGGAAGGAAAAGTATGTCTCTTTGCAGATGACACAAAGATCTGCAACAGGGTTGATACACAAGGTGGGGTGGAAAGGATAAGAGGGGACTTAGCAAGGTTGGAGGAATGGTCAAATGTATGGCAGCTTAGATTCAAAGCAAAGACGTGCAAAGTAATGCACCTGAGAAACAAAAACCCAGGGGAAGAGTACACAATGGGGAGGTGAGATACTGACAACAACAGAAATGGAAAGGGACCTGGGGGTAGTTATATCAGATGACCTAAAGGTGGGCAAGCAATGTGAGAAGGCAGTAAGGAGGGCTGGGGGGGATACTGGGATGTATGGGTAGAGACATCACCAGTAGAAAACAAGAAGTTGTTATCCCTCTGTACAGACAGTTGGTGAGACCCCATCTGGAGTACTGCGTGCAGTTCTGGAGACCCCATCTCTGCAAAGACATAGACAGGGTGGAGCCTGTCCAGAGGAGGGCAGGCAAAATGGTGCAGGGTCTGCACCAGAAGATGTATGAAGAGAGACTAAAGGAGCTTAATATGTATACCCTCGAGGAAAGGAGGGAGAGGGGGGACATGATAGAAACTTTTAAGTACCTCAAGGGAATCAACAAAGTCCAAGAGGGTAGCATCTTTCAGAAAAAGAGATGTGCAAGAACTCTGGGACACAATTTGAAGATAGAGGGGGGACGGGCTCAGAGGTAATGTAAGGAAGTATTTTTTCACAGAGAGGGTTGTGGATGCATGGAATAGCCTTCCTGAGGAGGTTGTGGAGTCAAAAACAGTGGGGGAATTCAAGAATGCATGGGACAGACATAAGGCAATTCGAGTGGGGGTAGGAGGAAGTAGGCTGTTAGTTAACTAGGATCTGCAGCTTATCCATTAGGTAGGGAAATGGGCAGACTAGGCGGGCCAAGCAGTCCTTATCTGCCATCAAATTCTATGTTTCTATGTCAGCGTCTTTAAAGCAGGGTGGAGGTTACTCCTCCTCCTGTGCAATGACAGAATCACTGGCACCAACTGCGAGGATCAGTACTGTGAAAAACAATGAATGCAACTTACCATTGCAGTAGACAGTCTTGGCTTTTGCTGTACTTCTGGTGTTGCTGTCTTGATGGGCTCACTGTGTTGCTGGAGGCTTAGCTTGAGGTCTGGCTTCAGCTTGCTGGCTGATGGTGGGATGGCTGACAGGCTGGCTGGTGGAATTGCTGGCAGGATGGGTAACAGGCTGGCTGGTGGAATTGCTAGCAGGATGGCTTTCAGGATGGCTAACAGGCTGGCTAGTGGGATTCCTGGCAGGATGGCTAATAGGCTGGCCGGTGGAATTGCTGGTGGGATGGGTAACAGGCTGGCTGGTGTGATTCCTGGCAGGATGACTGACAGGCGGGATGGTACAATTGCAGGCAGGATAACTGACAAACCTAAGAGGCTGGCTGGTGTGGGATTGCTAGCAGGATGGCTTTCAGGCTGGCTGGTGAGATTGCTGGCAGGATAGCTGGTGAGATTGCTGGCAGGATGGCTGGTGGAATTGCTGGCAGGCAGGCTGGTGGAATTGCTGATAGGATGGCTGGTGGAATTGCTGGTAGGATGGCTGGTGAGATTGCTGGCAGGATGGCTGGTAGGCTGGCTGGTGAGATTGCTGGCAGGATAGCTGGTGAGATTGCTGGCAGGATGGCTGGTGGAATTGCTGGTAGGATGGCTGGTGAGATTGCTGGCAGGATAGCTGGTGAGATTGCTGGCAGGATGGCTGGTGGAATTGCTGGTAGGCTGGCTGGTGAGATTGCTGGCAGGACAGCTGGTGGAATTGCTGGTAGGATGGCTGGTGAGATTGCTGGTAGGATGGCTGGTGAGATTGCTGGCAGGATGGCTGGTGGAATTGCTGGCAGAATGGCTGGTGGAATTGCTGGTAGGCTGGCTGGTGGAATTGCTGGTAGGCTGGATGGTGAGATTGCTGGCAGGATGGCTGGTGAGATTGCTGGCAGGATGGCTGGTGGAATTGCTGGTAGGATGGCTGGTGAGTTTGCTGGGAGGATGGCTGGTGAGATTGCTGGCAAGATGGCTGGTGGAATTGCTGGCTGGATGGGTGGTGGAATTGCTGGTAGGCTGGCTGGTGGAATTGCTGGTAGGCTGGATGGTGAGATTGCTGGCAGGATGGCTGGTGGAATTGCTGGTAGGCTGGATGCTGAGATTGCTGGCAGGATGGCTGGTGAGATTGCTGGCAGGATGGCTGATGAGATTGCTGGCAGGATGGCTGGTGGAATTGCTGGTAGGCTGGATGGTGAGATTGCTGGTAGATTGGATGGTGAGATTGCTGGCAGGATGGCTTTTGAGATTGCTGGCAGGATGGCTGGTGGAATTGCTGGCAGGATGGCTGGTGGAATTGCTGGTAGGCTGGCTGGTGAGATTGTTGGCAGGATGGCTGGTGAGATTGTTGGCAGGATGGCTGGTGAGATTGCTGGTAGGATGGCTGGTGGAATTGCTGGTAGGCTGGATGGTGAGATTGCTGGTAGGCTGGATGGTGAGATTGCTGGCAGGATGGCTGGTGCGATTGCTGGCAGGATGGCTGGTGGAATTGCTGGCAGGATGGCTGGTGCGATTGCTGGTAGACTGGATGGTGAGATTGCTGGCAGGATGGCTGGTGAGATTGCTGGCAGGATGGCTGGTGGAATTGCTAGCAGGATGGCTGGTGGGTTGGATGGCAGGATGTGTGTCAGGCTGCCTGGTTGTGGCTGACGCATTCATCAAAGATTTTATTCTGTGTCTGTTGGTAAGGCGTTACATGGTATGAGGGAGCAGATGGTGATTCGTGGTGTTAGTCAGATGGATTTCTATTAATTTATTCAGGCACGGCACAACTTGGGGAAAAATATTGACAGGAAAAAAAGTTCAGTTATAAAGGAAAGGATTAAACTGAAAAGGCGGAAAGGAGAGCTCTTAATTGTTTTTTGTTTATGCGCTGCTGCCATCATCATCATCATCAAGAAGCAGCCTTCACAGTCTTCCGGACTGGAGTTGTCCCCACTTGGGAATTCTTCATAACAGCCTCATCCACCTCACTGGAAGGCAGTCTGCTGGTACTACTATGCTGTTCTGCTTCTTCTTCATCATCACTGCCACAGTGTGGTATGAACACAAACATAATGGTGTTGGATGGAATGTGGCCTTCATTCATTTTAATAAATGTTAGCATGCCAACATTTCTATATGACAGATTGGTATGCCTGTTCTGCATAAGGGCCCCCGCCGAACTGAATACCCTCTCCACACTGACACTAGAGGGTGGACAGCAAAGACATTTCACTGCTATGGAGGTCAGTGCTGGCCACTAATGACCTTGCTATTCCAGTACAGCAGAGGCTCTTCCAATATGTTCAGGTGCCTGGTGTCCCCCAGATATGCATCCACCATACGCTGCACGCAGTCCTGCCGACTCATCAACCTGCTCCTCCTTTTCTCCATGTCTGCAATTCCCACCTGGGACAAAGCATCCCAACGTGGATTTATTGTCATTTTGTCTGTGAACAGCCCATTTTTTTTAGCCTGCTTACCTGAGGTGGTAGCAACACCCAGTCTGTCATTACTGTCATGCTGTGCCTTACATAACTGTGACCATAACTTCTGTTCCCCATGAACCTGTCTTACTAGCTGATCAGTTGGAGTTTGTACCTGGTCACGCTTACCTTCAAGTATTGATGACAGACCCCTTTTATATCGTGGGTCCTGCATGGTGGTATTTCCAAAATCGGGAGACTGCAGAATGCTGGAAATATGGGTATTGCAGTCTAATATTTTCAGCATATATTCCATTAATGCAAAGGTTCCCCTATCTCCACCTGCCGCTAGCACCTGCTGTACATTTACCATGGTCTGTCTCAGCACCCTTAGATGTAGGATGGTCTGACTGATAGAGGCAGCATCCCTACTCACTGCCTTTGTGGCATGTTCAAATGTCCTCAGAATCATGATCAGGCCATCCATGAGTCACCATTGCTCGGTTGTGAGAGACATTGATGCTCCGGGACCGTCATGGCTTGTGTGCAGCAGCAGGTATTCAGAGATGGCTTTGTACGGCTCATACAACCGCTCACTCATGCACAGGGTCGAGTTCCATCTTCTGACAACTTCCAGCTTGAGATGGTGCTTAGGCAGCTTGTTCTGGATCTGCAGCTGCCTAAGATGGTCACGGGCCTTTCTAGAATAATCAAAGGCACAAATGTGGTTGTCCACAGTCAACATTGACTTGCTATCAAGATATGACAGAAACTTCTGCACTACTAGATTAAGATGGTGTGCCATGCAGGGAACCCAGAGAAGCCCACCATCACTGATCCATGTCACCACATGAGAGCCATATAATTACTGGTGTGTTCTTTTTCCCATAGGGAAACCCGGTTATAATTTTCCATTATAACCAGCTGGTTATAACGGCAAACACACGCCAGGTTTCCCTCTTACCATGAATGTACCACTCGCTGCTCTTCCTTCATTAACAAATGGACGCAGACTTCACCACCCCTCACATTTGGCAGTAAGCTGAATTTTATTTGAAAAAAAAACAAAAGAAGTCTCTTTCTTTACTGACTGTTATTAAAAAAAATGAAAATGAAAGGCAAAATTAAAACACACACCAGGTTCTCCGTCGGCACGCATGAGCCAGTGGATTTCCATGGTGGAAGGACACCACAGCTCCGGAACCGCCACTCGGCATTAAGCTATATTTTAAAAATGCAGTTTTCACAGTAGTTTAAAAAAAACTAACTGCAGCAGTGTAACTTAGCAGACTGCGGACGCACAATCCTGAGTGGTCTGCAGCTGCCTGAACACCAATCTGTTTATTTTATTTTCTATAATTGCTGAAGCGAAAAAGCACACGCCAGCAATTATAAACAAGCATTTGTCAATGCTGAATGTTTGCTTGCTGGTATTAGCATTGGAAATGCAGGCGTTAGAGAGATGCAGAATAGGAATGGCAGTGATGTATTGAACTTCACGCCAACCCCACCTCCGCCCTGCAGAGACAGACAGGCATTGGGGTATGCGTTTGGGTCCTCTCCCATAACGTTCATGCCATTTCACTTCACCCTATCCTGCAGACACCGACACGTGTTGAGGTGTGCCTTGAGGTGTTTGGCTGTACAGTCATCCCATTCCATAATGACATACGCTGAAATAAGTGCAGTATAGGAGAACGGGGTAAACTGTGGGGTCAAGAGTTCAAGGCACACCTTGATGCCTGTCACTGGCTGCAGGGTGGGGGGGGGGGTGGAATGGCAAGAGCTTTACAGTCAGCAATCCAAAGGCACACCCCTGATGCCTGTCAGTCTGTACAGGGTGGGACGTTATGGTTAGACTCCCTAACGCCCTGGGCGTTTGTTGGTATTTATACTACAGATTTTCAATATGGCCTTTGTGTGACCCCCACCTCATGAAAGCGTTTGGGACCTCTTCTCATGAACAGTGGCACTGTGATTTTGTTAATGTGTCCCGACTTTGAGTTCCCACAGTGACCATGCCATTCTGTGCCAGATGTACGAAAACACAGATCGGGCAGGATGTGAAGAATGACAGCTGTACCATTCATAGAGAGCTGTGAAGAGATGGCAATGTTGAAAATCTGTAGTGTAAATATTAAAAATACTCGAACTTCCGGGCTTATGTGGAAACTATGCAACGCATGTGCATAACACAGTCATTTAGTGGAATTTTTTCATCAAATTTTCAACATAGGCATTTTGTGACCTCTGCTCATGAACAGTGTCACTATGATTTTCCTAATCTGTCCCAAACATTGATTTTCCACAGCTACCGCGCTATTCTATGCCAGATGTGTAAATGCATATTTCGGGCAGGATATGAAAAATGACAGCTGTACTGTTCATAAGGAGGTGTGAAAAAATGCCAATATTGAAAATCTGGAGTGAAAATATTACAAATGCGCATAATTATGAGGATGCATGGAAACTGCGCAACGTACACTCATAACACAGTCATTTCATGGACTTTTGTCACTAAATTTTCAACATAGGCATTTCAGCACCTCTGCTCATGAACAGTGTCACTGTGATTTGTTTATAATCTGTCCCGAACACTGACTTCTCACAGCAACCACACTATTCTGCGCCAGAAGTGCGAAAACACATTTTGGCCAGGATGTGAAAAATGACAGCTGTACTGTTCATAAGGAGGTGTGGAAAAATGCCAATGCTGAAAATCTGGAGTGAAAATATTACACATTTGCGAAGTTACGAGCATGTGTGGAAACAGTGCTACGCATGCTCGTAACGCAGTCATTTTATGGACTTTTGTCACCAAATGTTCAACATAGGCATTTTAGGACCTCGGCTCATGAACGGTGTCACTGTGATTTTTTAATGTGTCCCGAACACTGATTTCTCACAGTGACCACGCTATTCTGCGCTGGTAGTGCGAAACCACATTTCGGTCAGGATGTGAAAAATGACAGCTGTACTGTTCATGTCAATGTAGAAAATCTGGAGTGAAAATGTTACCAATTTGCAAAGTTACGAGCGTGCGTGGAAACTGCTCAACTCACGCTCATAAAACAGTCATTTTTTTGGGACTTTGTTTCACCAGATTTGCAATATAGGCTTTTTGAGAGCCCACCTCATGAACACTGGCACTGTCATTTCGTTAATCAGTCCTAGAAGGTGATTTCATGCAGTGACCGCAAAATCACCTTTTGGAACCGAATAACGCCATGACAGTGCCTGAATTCATGAGGAGGGGTCCTAATAACCCCATGTTGAAAATGTGGTGCCAAAATTCCCCTAAAATGCCTGATATATGCACCAAAGTTGAAAAAAACCTATTTATGCCATTATACAGCTTACCGGCATTTCTTCAGTTTGTGGTCTGCTTTGAAGAGTGCAAGGCGTGTTCCCGATCCACTGACGATCATCACGCCAGGGTCGGAGGTAAGTATGGGGTGGGGGGGTGTGGGGAGGTTGGGTGTGCAGTGGGTGAGTGCGGGTTGGGGAGGACGGTGACCGCGGACCATTTCCTTTGTTTCAGGGAGATAAAAAAGAAAAAGACGTCAGTGGGAAGTTTTTTCCAGGCTTGTTTCCAGCACACTGGGGTGGGCTCCCAGTGTGCCACCTGCATTTTTGAGGTGGAGGTACTGAAGGCAACAGGGATTGGGCCCCTGTCGGCAAAGAATGATTGTTTTGGGGGATGCGATGCCGAGGGGATTGGGCCACCGCACACCACAACAAATGGGGGAGGGGTTACATCACACCGACAGGGAGTGGGCTCCCCCATCTGCAAATTAACTGGGTCAGGGTCTGCTGATAGGGGGATTGGCCACCCCCATTTGGCTTTCATCAGGCTGAGAGGCAACAGCAATCCACCATCATGTTTACTTAATTATTATACTTGGAAGGGTACCGCCCTGCAATGACGGATCGCTCCCTCATTGCAGCAGAATGGCTGATGCTGAAATGATGAGGCGGCCCCTCATTGCAGCGGCAAAAACGTTTCTAGTTGGTGGCACTTCTGGAGACCAGTGTCATCAGCACACTGTGCCTCCATTGGTCCACCAGTGCCAAGCCCCCAAATGCAGTGCCTCCGTTGGCTGCCACAGTGCCGCACCTTCACAACTCCGCTTCTCTTACGCTGTCAAGATATCGTTTCTGCATGCGCTAGCAAACATGAAAATAAATATGGGGTGGTGGTAAAATCGATTTATCCCCACACTTCTCATTATGATGCATTTTATAAACCCCTGCCGCCTCAGGGTTTATGCAGCATCCCACAACTCTGGTGTGTAAAATCTTGTTACATACTCCACCGAGATGATTTAGCAAATATATTCGAGAGGGTGAGACTGGATTTACCACGCTGGTGTGGTTTGCAACCAGGCCGCAGGCCGAGTGACTTAACTGCACCAGCCGTGGTAAATCCACCAGTATACCCACACCCTGGAGGGGTATATTGCTATTATACAATGGTAGAAATAATTTGTTAATATGTTTTGCATTTTTTTGATATATTTTTATTAATTATTTTCTGATAATCATGTTTATGTTCTTCCGCTGAGAAAAAATAGTTCCTTTTTAGTATTAAATATGCAGATAAATAATGAGGAGCTTTAAAACATTTTCAGTTACGAAAATGAGCCATCTGATCCAGAAAAGTCACGATAAAATATGCAGAATGAGCCATCTGACTTAGAAAGTAGGTTGAAACTGCCAATTAAATGTGATAGAAAGCTTTTGAAGACTCAGTAAAAACTGTCGAACATCACCAGATTATTTTCAAGCAGCAGCCCGTCTCCGTACAGGTTTCATATGGACGAAGCGCCGCTTACTGTGAAGAAAAAAAGTCGATGCTTGCTTGTGACGTTTAACTTTTTTTTCTTCACAGGAAACGACGCTTCCGTCCATATGGGGAATGCCGGTATTGCAGTTGACGGAGACGGACGGCTGCTGCTGCATGGGCGGGTAAGCTGGTGATGTTGTCTCGGTAGTTTTTGAGGCCAAATCGGGAGATGTTCGGAGAGGTTTCTGTGACATTTTATTGCTTGGTTCGTGTCAATGAGGTGACTTTCTTGGGTCGGATCGCTGATTTTCGTTGTTGAAAATGTTTGAAATTACTCGGAATCAAGGAAATGGAGTTAGCTATTTATTTTGTTTTAGTTAGGTTTTCAGTTACGCTGGTAAGCGGCGATTACAAATGGCGACGGTTAGTTTGAAGTTTAATGGCGGCAGTGATACTTGTTGGCTGGCACCTTTTCCAGTGGGTATATTGGAGGATTTATAACTGCTGTAAGGTGCCAGCCAACCAATCAAAATACAGAGATTTGTGTTGCTTTCTGAGTCCATGGTATAATCTCTATTTTATCACTTCCAGTAAAATCCAGTTTCAGGGAATGTAGGTGCAGCTACTCATCAGTTTCAGTCAGGAACAAGTCTAACATTTTTTGACCCATGTGTGAGCCTGTTACACTCCACATTGCCAGTGTGGCATGCTGGCAAATACCTGGAATGTTATTACCAGCACAGTTGGGCTTCATACAGTTTTTTCTCCAGTCCAGCATCAAATACTACCCCAGGCACCTGTGCTCAATGGGCTGTAATACATAGATAAGAGCTACCAGCTATTAGACCACTTGTCCATATATCCATACTAAGGTGTATACTGTATAAGGTGATGCTGAATGCTGCAGAGCATGTATTACTGTGAGTGTCACAGTCCTATAAAGTTCTAGAATGGCACAAGTGGAGAAATAGGTTCGCGATTGAATCTGCCATTTTGGAGAGGCACACGCCATCAAGCTGTGGAATCCTACGTTCTTCACAAAAGAGAATGGCAATAGATCAGTTACCAGCATTTCAGCAGTTGCTGCATTAAGTTCATGTGCAACAGCATCATTGGGTAGGTATTTGGTATGATGCTCAAACATGCTATGCAATGTAGGCTGGCCTTTCCAGGTATTGGGCTTTAGAGAACAAACAGCTGAGTTCTGCACTCTGGCAGCATGGCTGGTGGGGAAGGTTTGGACTCATGGGGGGGATCACAGATGCTGAGTGAATGAATGGTGTGATTTTTTATGTTTTAGGTACTGGGGTTGATGTGCTTCACTGACTCTGGCTGCTAATACTGAAACCACCACTGCTATGCATTTCCACAGACTCCTCCTTATCATGTCTGTAGCAGTCCTCCACGGTCACTTCAGAATCCCTTGGGATGGTATCTGTGTCACTTTGGGATGCCTTGCACAATGAGATCAGTAAGGGAGAAGGTCCCCGGTTTAACAGCTTCCCTTTGGTGCTGAGTTCAGCGTAACAGGTGCCTTGACTTAAAGTGTGTGTGTTGCCCACACGTGCCTAGGTGGCTACCCTTTTTCCTATGGCTCACAGGTGCTTGATGTAGCTGGTAGATAGCCACTGTTTCATCAGCCAGATCAAGAAAGTAAAAATCCCAAACTAGGTATTTTGTAGCCCTTGTTTTTACATGCTGGAGAACGAGCTACTGGGACACTGGATAGCTGGAAATGGGTGTTTTGGGGCATGATTTCTGCACTTCTGTGACAGGTGACTCATCTTCTGTTATTATTCTTGGCTCAACAGTGCCAAAAGCTGGAGGACTGGGGGGCTTTAGTAATTCCCTGACCCTTACTTTTCTTTTTTTCATGTTCCGGTAGAGGGTCCAGATCATCAACCCCATCCCCACCTAGGCTGATCATTTCCTGAGGTCTGTCCAGATTTTCCTCATCATCATTTTCTCCACCCTGTATTTCATTCTCAGCATCTGATTTCCTGCATGATGAAAAAGTCAGATGTGCCACAACAGACCGTGAGTCATGCTCAGGCTCATCAGTTTTGTGAACATCAACCAACTCATCATTCCCAACCACATTCCCAGAGCAAGATGTTTCTGGGGTTCTTGGACTGCTCCTGTTGTCCCTGCCTCCACTGTTAGCACTGCCAGCACCAGCACCCACCAGCATTGATGCCACAGATGTTTCTCATAAAAACATCTCCACACTATTGCCCCCACTTGCACCGCACCAACTACTCCTTTTTGAGTACTTCCAGCAGTACTGGCCCCTGATGAACCTGCATAGGAAGTGGTTATGGTACCCTTCTGAACCACAGAAACTACACTCTTCTTGGCAGCATTGTCACTGCAAACAACTCCTACTTTACCACTGGAGTGTCTCTTTGCAGGCATTTTGTTATATGTGTAGAGTTAGGAACATAACAAAACACTGCACAAGACTTTACTGATGTGCACCGACAGTAAACAACAATAACAACACACCTCAAATATTTTTTCTTTTTTTTTTCTTTTTCACACAATACACAACAGGGATTTAAGGGACTAAGAGGACACCTGCAAGACACAACAACTCAGAGTATTATAATAACTTTACTGTGTACACAAAAAACTCTAACTTCAATTAGTAAATCAATATAGACAGATGACACTGACAAAAACAATTCGGTAAAACACACCTGTTAAAGAACTAAAATTAGAAACCACAGAAAATGGGAAAAATAATTCACACAAAACACTGACTGCAAGAGCACTAGTGCTGCTCAGATAGAAAAAGCTGCCTTTTGCTTGCTGCTGCTAGCTACAGTAAGACAGCTCACCCCTCCCCACAGCACTACCTCAGAACACACAATAGAAACAGAAAATGAAACTACAACTTTATAATAACTAAATCAGAAAAAATACCCCAAATAATTGGTAATCTAGAGGTAAGAAGCACACTAGACACTTAATGGAGTGATTTGGTTGAAAACACTGCATGTTTTAAATGCTTTGTAAAGGGTTTGGGGCACATAAGACTGCACTGAAGTCAGCCTAGGCATGGCAGTACAGCACATTGCAGCACCATGTGACCCCATGGGTCATTGCAAACTTTGCTTTAGAGGCACAGTCTGCAGGTGAAGTTACCAAATTTGCCATTCTCAAAAGTTTAGTTTTAAGGCGAAGTTGAACTTTGTCTTGCAGATTTGCAAATTTTGCCAAATTCGTGAATTTCTCCGGTGAGCGAAGTTGTCTAACTTCGTCTGCCACTATCAATGAGGCAGGATCAGAAGAGCTGATGTCAGCTAGATGAGCATTTGGAATCTTGGCTTGTTTGGATTCCATGGGCTGTTGAGGTTTCTGATATACTACCAATGCTCATACAAAGACTGACTTTGATTTGTCTGTTGAAAGCTAAGAACCTTGCTACACTGCAAAGAACAAACTATAACTCCATTTAGGACCTGGAAACCTGGTAAGGCATAATACTGGTGGGGACTTGTTAAGAAGGGGAGCTACGCTTTCTACAAAAAGTTTCATTTTTTTCCCCTTATTGGCATTAAGCAGAGAATTGCAGGATTCCATTAAAAGTGTAGTAATTTTATAACCAGAGGGAGTGAGATTTTATCCCTGGTTTCACAGAAAGGTCTTGTGTATTGGAATCAGACATAGCAGAGTGCCTATATTGAAAGGCCTGCTTACATCACAGGTGCCACTAGTCAATCAAGTGGCTCTGGGTGGGGTTTCATCACTGTGCTGTCTTAGGCATCCTTCACAGTTAGAAGCCAGTCAGACTGACTTTGATTTGTCTGTTGGAAACTGAGAACATTGCTACACTGCAAAGAACAAACTATAACTCCATTTAGGACCTGGAAACCTGGTAGGGCATAACACTGGTGAGAACTTGTTAAGAAAGGGAGCTACGCTTTCTACAAAAGGTTTCTTTTTTTTTTCCTTATTGGCATTAAGCAGAGAATTGCAGGATTCCATTAAAAGTGTAGTAATTTTATAACCAGAGGGAGTGAGATACAACTGAATTTGCTTGATTGCTGGGGTTGAGACCTAGTATTTGGAGGGATATTTTTGCAACATTTTAAAAGTGTCCTGTTGGCTAAGGAGTGAGTTCATTTGTATCCCTGGACTCAGTAGAGTGGTTTGTGTAGGAGCCGTGGTCTAGTAAATTGTGGTGTTAGTTGAATTACTATTAAGGGCAGTACTCACCAGGGTGGTGGAGCAGTTGTGTATTTGATTGTTTCTAACAGTCACCAGTGGCTGTGGGCTACCACCACACCCACCCTTCCCACACCCCCAGGTGAGGCATTTTATAGCCACAGTTTTGACACTTTCCTCAACAGGTCTTGGGGCAGAACTGTCATATTCTTAATAAGCCAGCACAGTGCAAAAATGGTAGGTACACACCACAAATAATAATAATATTATATATATATATATATTTTGCATCTTATATATTATAAGGGAGAGGGACATGTGGGGAGTGGTGCAATGCACTGGTTGTGGGGCAGCAGTTTTCCGGGAGACATTCTGGAAACTGCATTGCTGTCCTGTTTACAGGCAACTGTCAGCTCTGAGGGAGGAGGTTGCCCACCTCCAGGCTGAACTAGCAAGGACTGAGGAGGCCTCCCCCTTCCAAAGAGCACCACTGCCACAACCACTGCCTCAGAGGTTGCCAAGTATGAAGAGCAGTTGGACCACGGTGGGTTCTGGGAGGGTGCGGGTGGTGGACCAGAGGTGAAGCCCCCTAGTTGTACCTCTACACAAATCATATGCCATTCTGGCAGAGCAAGGTTCCTCTATGATGGCACCCTCAGTGGAGACCCAGAAGAATGCTGAGGACATCCACAAGGGAGACCCACAAAAGGGTGGTAAGGGACACCACAGGGGAAGGAAACAGCTTCTGATAGGGGACTCAGTTGTTAGGGGGTAAAACTGGAGAAGGGAGAGGAGAAGAAAGTAAGGTGCCTGCCTGGTGCCATAACTTGGAGGGACAGGAAGTGAATCCTCAGGATTGCAGAAGCAGCATCACAGGAGAGGGAACTAGATATCATAGTCCACCTTGGGACAAATGACCTAGCTAGGCATGGGATCAGTGTAATGCAGAATGAATTTGTGGAGTTGGGGAGGGGCCTCAGATGGGTAGCAAGCATGGTAACCTTCTCAGAGGTGCTACCAGTCCATGGCAGGAATGAGGCTAGGGTACTGCACACCATGCAGTTTAATGAATGATTGCAAAACTGGTGCAGAGTACAGGGCTTTGGCTTCATTGGGGACTGGGGGTCCACCTGGAGAGATAAAGGTCTATACTGGCATGATGGTCTGTATCTGTCCACAAAAGGAACCAAGCTCCTAGGTGACAGGTTTAAAAGCTTCCTTGGCAAGCTTTTAAACTAGCCAAGAGGGAAGGCGCTGATAAAAGGCAGGAAATTTCAAGCCCCCCCCCATGACACATGGCAGGTAGTAAGGTAAACACTGAGGTACAGAGCTCAACTCAGGGCAGGATGGGGGTAAATGGAAAAATAGACAAGGGCAATAAGAGCAGGGATGGGGAAAAAAGGATAAAGCCAACATTAAAATGAGGGCAATGAGTACCAATGCCCATAGTCTGGGAAACAAGCTTCCTGAGCTAGTAGCCCTGAAGGAAGATGAACAATTGGATATTGTGGCAGTCATGGAAACATGGTACACTGAGAACCATGACTGGGATGTCAACATACCAGGGTACACAATCTACAGAAGGGACAGGGAAGGTAAAAGAGGAGGTAGAGTAGCTCTATACATAAGGGAAGGGATCAAAGCTACAGAACTAAAAAGTAAAGGGGGAGGACAAGAGGCACTCTGGGTCATCTTGGAGACAGGGAATGGCATCACAATCCACACAGGGGTTGTATACAGACCCCCATCTCAAGGGGAGGAAATGGACAACAAAATGATAGAGGACATTCTCAAAATGACTGAAAAAGGGCAGATACTGTTGGTGGGGGACCTGCATATGCCAAATGTTAACTGGATAACATGTACTGCAGCCACATCCAAGAGCAGGGTCATTCTTGATGCCCTGCTGGGGGCAGGCCTTAGACACCTAGTGTTGGAACCTACTCAGGAGGGAGCAATACTAGACCTGGTACTCTCAAATGGAGAGAGGATCACAAATTTATAAGTCAGTAGACATCTGGGGACAAGCGACCTACTGCACAGTGTGCTTCACAATGAGCACAACCATGGAGATAAGCCATACATAAACAAGGATACTGGACTTTAGAAGGGCTGACTTTGGCAAAATGGGTGAATACCTGAAGAATGCACTAGCAAATGACCAAACAAATGAAGAAAACAAAGTGGAGTAAAAAACCACTATGGTTCTCAAAAGAGGTGGCAGGGAAGGTTAAGGAGAAAAAGGCTGCATTCAAAAAGTATAAGGAATCACAGAAGGAGCACAATAGGGAACTGTATCAATTAAAGCAGAAAGAAGTGGGGAAGGCAGTCAGACTAGCAAAGGCCCAAACCGAGGAAAAAATAGCCAACTCAGTTAAGAAGGGGACAAACCGTCTACAGGTACATTAGGAGCATAGAAAGGTTAAGGAAGGGATAGTGAAGATTAATAAAGGTGAGGGAGGTGGGCAGAGGGAGACAGTGAAAAGGCAGAGATAGTGAATGAATACTTTGCTCAGTATTCACAAAAGAAGATGAGGAGGAGTTACCTAAACCAAACAGTAGAAGCACTCTGGGTAGGGGGGGTTGACACCAGTCCATTCATAGAAGAAAGAGTCCTGAAAGAACTCCTAAAACTCAAGGCGGACAAAGCAATGGGGCCTGACGGGATTCACCCCAGAATCCTAAAAGAACTAAGGGAGGACCTAGTGATGCCACTGACCACACTTTTTAACAAATCATGGCAGGATGAGACAGTACCTGAGGACTGGAGGAGGGCAGATGTGATTCCCCTTCGCAGATGTGGGAGCAAGGCAGAAGCAGGAAACCACAGACCTGTAAGTTTGACCTCAGTGGTAGGGAAAATGATGGAATCACTTCTGAAAGAAAGAACTGTTGAGTACCTAGAGGCCAGCGGGGCACAGGACCCAAAGCAGCATGGATTTACAGCAGGAAGGTCATGTCAGATGAATCTAATTGATTTCTTTGACTGGGTGACCAAAGTAATAGACCTGGGAGGGGCTGTGGATATGGCCTACCTAGACTTTAGCAAGGCATTTGACACAGTCCTGCACAAAAGATTAATAATCAAGTTAGCCAGCCTGGGAGTGGGTCCCAGGGTGGTAGTCTGGGTAGTAAACTGGCTGCACAACAGGACACAGAAGGTAATAGTGAATGGAACACATTCCGAAGAAAGGGGGGTTACGAATGGAGTACCTCAGGGCTCAGTACTGGGTCCAGTCCTCTTTAACATCTTTATAGGTGACATTGTAGAGGGTCTGGAGGGAAAGGTATGCCTCTTTGCAGATGACACAAAGATCTATAACACAGTTGATACACAAGAGGGGGTAGAAAAGATGAGAAGGGACTTGGCAAGGTTGGAGGAATGGTCAGACATATGGCAACTTAGATTCAGTACAAAGAAGTGCAAAGTAATGCACCTGGGAAACAGAAACCCAGGAGAAGAGTACACAATAGCAGGGAGGTAAACAACAACAAAATGGAAAGGAACCTGGGGTAGTCATATCAGATGACCTAAAGGTGGGTAAGCAATGTGAAAAGTCAGTAAGGAGAGCCAGGGGGATACTGGGATGCATAGGAAGGGGCATCACAAGTAGAAAAAGGGAAGTAGTTATCCCTCTATACAGACAGTTGGTGAGACCCCATCTGGAGTACTGTGTGCAGTTTTGGAGACATCATCTATGCAAGGACATAGACAGAATGGAAGCAGTCCAGAGGAGGGCAACTAAAATGGTGCAGGGTCTGCAGCAGAAACCATATGAAGAGAGACTGAAAGAGCTTAATATGTATACTCTTGATGAAAGGAGGGACGGGGGGACATGATAGAAACATTCAAGTACCTCAAGAGAATCAACAAAGTCCAGGAGGGTAGCATCTTTCAGAAAAGAGATGTGTAAGAACAAGGAGGCACAATTTAAAGATAGAGAGGGACGGCTCAGGGTAATGTGAGGAATTTTTTCACAGAGAGAGTGGTGGATACATGGAACAGCCTTCCTGAGGAGGTCGTTGGGTCTAAAACAGTGGGGGAGTTCAAACATGCATGGGACAGACACAAGGCAATTATAGTGGGGGTAGGAGGAAGTAGGCTGTTGGTTAACTAGAATCTGCAGCTTATCCAGTAGGTAGGGAAATGGCAGACTGGGTGGGCCAAGTGGTCCTTATCTGCCGTCAAAGTCTGTGTTTCTATGTTTCTATTGGCAGGGCAGTCTTTTCTTCTGAAAAAGTCATCATTTCATATCCCAGCACTTCATCTTCACGTTGTTCTCTGTCTGCATCACTGGTTCCAACAATATTGGGGAATCTGTCTGCCAAAGCTGTAAATTTGGTCTTAGAGAGATGCTGTTTCTTGAAATTCAATGCCTCTAGATGATTGTGTATGCCATCATCATAATTGCAAATGGCATCCTTTTTTCCACTTGTAGATGTGCCTCAAGCCAGCACTTCTTTGCAATTGCAAAATGGTTTCCTTTTCTCTCTACTCTTCCAGTTGTTTTACAAGTGCCTTGCAGTCAGCTTTACCAAAAGCTATTTGTTCCAACAGAAGGTGGTATTCGGTGTTAGTGACATAAATGTCCTCAACATGCAGATTCTCTGACAGTGATTGTTGTTAGGAATTTTGACAGCAGCTTTTTATACATTATGTCTAGCTCATGAAGAACAATGTGAATATTTGGTTTCTCCTGCTGGAACAGTAGATTGAACTCCAGGATGATGGGTAGTGCATAGTCCAGGAACATGAAGCACAGTGGTTGGAGCATAATGCTGTCCTAATTCCCATTACTTTAGCACTTCTTTTAAGTGTCTGAAACTGCTTTATAATTCTTCCAGCCACTTGATGCAGACTAAGTTATCTCGTTTGACATGGTTTTAGTAGATAGTGCGGTTTTGTGCTTGTGAATTCCAGAATGGTCTGGAAATGTCTGCATGTGTTTTGCATTTAAAAAAAAAATAATACTGGATATCAACAGGAAGGCTCTGACTGTGAGAGGGAAAACCTTGCATGCATCATTAGCTACCAGGGGTCCGATACTGGAAAAGGGCCAAAAGTAGAGTGCAAAGGCTTGCGCTTTGCTTGGGCTTGTCCATGACCCCAAGGATGCTATATTCAGTCAGATAGCACACCGGCACTATCCCACTGAATATAGGGGTGTGCCGGCCAGTGCTAAGTCGAGTACTGCTGCCCCAACATGGATCCTGGAAGTACAGGGAACAGCACCCACAGACCAATAGTGCCGGGAACCCTCAGCACAATATTCAACGGGCACAATGCAGATGAGCCCATTTGGGCATACAAGGTGCTAAGGAGCCATATGTATTCCCATTGTGGCCTCATTTGTATAGAAAGCCATGGCAGGTTTACAGACCTGCAACCGGCATCACCTACTCCAATCGCCCATCTCCATTAAAAAACAATTCCCTGGTGTCCAGTGGCCCCCCATCCTCTTATTCTCATCCCCGATAAAACCAAACCATTTTCTGATGTCCAGTGGGCCCCACGTCCTCTGATCCCTGGCCCTATTAAAAAATAAATTATGGGGGCACTAATGAGCAGCTAAAGGAACAGGATGTATCTCTCCAGAGCTCCGTCCCCCAATGGGAATAAAAGTTTAAATTTTACACAGTTGTAGTAAAAAATAATAGTGTAAACCTTATACATCAATCATCAGAAAGAGTATGGAGGAATTCTTGATAATGCAGACAGCAAAACAAGCAAGGCAAGCCACTAAAAACACCAAAAAAGGAGCCCAGCAGGAAGCGATGCCAGCAGCTGGGCCAGGCCAGGTCTCCTTGTCAGCAGCGGAGATGGGGGCACTGGACCAGATGATCATGGAGCAAGTCTTGACAGGACTGAATCCTAAACTGGCAAAATTGGAAGAAAAGCTGGCAGAAATATCTACTCAGTGTGCCCAACAGTTCTGGAGATTAGGGGAGGTTGAACAATGTGTATCTGACTTGGAGGATGCCACGAGGGAGCTACCAGATAAGATGGCACACATGGAGTGAGAATTTGAGGAGTTGAAGGATTTACTAGGCTGTCAAGAAAGTTACAATAGATGAAGCAATCTGGGATTATGAGTGCCCCCAGAGGGGAAGGAGGGACCCAGCACTGTGGAACGTTGTGCGGTTCCCTTGCCGAAACTGTTAGGGGTGACCCCTAAGAATGGCAGGCTGAAAATAAAACAGGCACGCAGGACCCTGGCACCATGACCTCCAGCAGATCAACCCCCCAGATCATCCTACGGCTGCATCACTTTGGTGACAGACAAGCTTTCCTGACAGCATACCGATCAAAAAAGAATCTGACACTGATCTGATCACTGGTATGAAGTGCAAAGTAAAAGAGTTTTTAAAAAGGGACACAATGCTAATGTTTTTAATATAGCTTTACATAACCGTTTTGACCTCTTATGTGCTTCGGACATTTGTGATCAACTGACCTCTGAGCCCGAACCTATACCCAGTACAACTGCTCTTCCTACATCCTGTCTGACAGATGATAACATAGTCCAGCTCCACTCTTCTGACCAGAACTGCCCTCTCTTACCTGAAACTATAGGCATTTGGGATTTATCATCTCCCACTATTGAATCAGCAACTCTTAGTATTATGGATCATAATAAAAGTCAAACAGGTGCTCAAAAATATCTAAATGTTGATCACTTTTCTCCAACTGATGCTTTATTTCCACTTGTGGATCTGTCTATTTCATCCAAAGATACAATGGAAATTGACACCTTACCTCACAACCTTTCCCTGGTTCAAAAGAGACAGTTCTTTGTCATAGGCAACGCCATCATTAAACATATAGATAGAGCAGTGTGCAGTCAGGACAAGTTTCATCACACCTGCTCAGCATTTTGTGGGGCTACAATAGCTGACATTACCAAAATGTTACCTAACATTCTATATGATAAAGGAATGAATCCACTAGTTATCTCACATATTGGAGCAAACGATTTGATGAATGAGGATTTAACAAGTGTTAAATTGAATCTGGTAGCTCTATCAAACAAATTGATTGACCTAACATGAGAACCAGCATATTCTGAGGTACTACCTATCCCAAGAGCATCTACCCTGGTGAATTACAACATTAAACAGTTTAATGAATGGCTTAGGAAACTGTGCTTCAGGCAGGGTATTAAATGCATCACCCACTGGAATGATTTCATTGACCGGTCAGAACTATACTGTGTAGATGGTTTGCACTTAAGCAGATGTGGTAGCTCACTTTTGGGAAAACTCATTGCAACTTCTATCGACCAGTGTTTAAACTTATAAATATGGTGGAGATACCGGAAATACCAGAATCTCTTAACAATGGAAGCATCAAAAAAACTTCAGTCAATAAAAAAATAGTTAAATTTCTATGCATTAATGCAAGAGGCCTCAATAAAAAATTAGACAAACATAATTTCCATTAGTGAGGAGACCTGGGGAGATGAAAAATCCTCATGGGAATGTGCTTTGCCATGCTACACACAATATAAACTAAATAGGGGTATTAGAATAGGTGGTGGTTTAGCTTTATTTGTCAAAGATAACTTTACATCTGTTGATATATCAAATAAAATTAAAACTAGCAATCATGATGTTGAGTCTTTATGGATAAAACTACTACTTAAGGACAGTGAACACATTTTATACTTGGAACCTGCTATACCTCCCCAAGTTCCACCTCTGAAATCGATGATGAAATCATTCAGGAACTTGAAATAGCTAGTGAACTAGACAACGTAATCTGCATAGGCAATTTCAGTCTGGGGGATATAGCTTGGAACTCTTTCACAGCTACTTCATGCCTTGGTAAAAAATTTCCGTCAACTTGCATACAACTCAACCTAAATCAAAGTGTTAGGTTTCCAACTAGGGGTGAGCATATATTAGATCTAGTTATTCATAATAATGATTTAGAAATTAGCAATGTGTCTAATCTGCCACCAATAGGCAATGGTGATCACAATTCTATTGCATTTTCTTTCAATATTAATACCATATGTTGTGTGAGCAACACTAAGATATTCTTGTATGAGAAAGCAGATATTCTAAAAAATAAAAGTGAGTTAGCCAAATATAACTGGGAAAATATATCTACTCTGCATTCAGTAACATGGATTTAGGAAAGGACACAGTACGTTGACGGCCCTACTTGATTTCTCTAGTGAAACTCACAAAGCCTTGGATAAGGGTTATTTAACCGGAGCTGTTTTCATAGACCTCACAAAGGCCTTTGACACTGTTCACCATAGCCTTCTAATCTCTCTTCTGCTCAACATTGGGCTAGCCGAGGGACCTGGAGCCTGGGTAAAAAGTTACCTAGCGCAACATTCTCAAACAGTAAAAATCTCTGAGGTTCTCTCTGACTCCAAACCTGTCCTCTCTGGTGTCCCCCAGGGCTCAATTTTAGGTCCTCTCCTCTTCAGCCTATTTCTAAACTTGCTTCCCAAATCTTGCTCTGAAAAATTAATACTCTATGCTGATGACGCTGTAATTCTCTCCTCCCATAAGGATCCAAATCCACTACGACAGAGCTTGCAGCTTGCTTTCTCATGTGTTGAAAAGTGGTTCCTTGAGCACAAACTGGTCCTAAATCAAAAAAAAAACCAAAAGTCATGCTTTTCACCAGTCATCAAAACAGAAATAGGCATACTCCACTCGTCATAAAAACTTCTCTTGGAAATACACTAGAACAAGTGAACACCTTCAAATACCTTGGTATCACTTTTGACGAATGTCTTACTTTTGCGGCCCATATCGATAACACTGCAAAAACAGTGCACTGAAGCATTGGAATTTTGCATCAGAACCATCAATTTTTCAAACAAGCTGCCTTGAGGATTGTTGTTCAAAGCTCCATCATCTCAATCATAGACTATGGTCTAATTGTCTATGGCTCAGCTACTACCACTGCACTAAAACGCATCTCAACAGCACTAAACAAAACCTGTCGACTCCTCACTGGAGCACAGAGATGGACCCACACTTGTGACCTCTACATGGAAACTGGTTGGTTGCATCTTTCCAATCGCCTCATGTATCTCACCTGCATGATGGCAAAAAAATCAATCTTGGGACTCACTCCTTCATGTATCCGGGACCTGCTCTGCCTGAACAATGGCACTCATACCACCAGAAGATCTGACCACTAACCTTTCCTTGTCCCTAGATGCCGGACTGCTCAGGGACAAAGATCTTTTACATACTGTGCCCCTACCTGGTACAATGCCCTTAACCTGCCCTCCCTATCCTCCACGACATTGGGAGCTTTCAAATCCATATTTTATGCTCACCTCACAGCCTCCAGCTCCTGTGACTGCTTTGACTAAAGTCTCATCCCACTGAGTGCACTTACATTTGTTTCACTCAACCACCATGGTCTCCTCTTTGACAAAGACAACCTGAGTATCACTAACCTGGTTCTGTCTGCTCCTAAACTTCTTATTTCTCCCTCTCTTCCCTCTCAAGCGCTCCAGTCCTTATTCCTTGCCCTTGACACTGCCTCTGAGTTCCTTTTTCTTTTCTGTACATAAATGTTACTGTTTAAGTTGTGGCCTTGTTAAATGGCTTACTGATTGTTTGTAACACTGTCTACTATGTTTTTGTACTTAATGACATGGAACCTTTGTAAAAGAGCCTTGGCTCAACGGTATTAATTTCTAGAACAATAAACTAAACTAAACTAAAAATATTTTTTTTCTCTAACACAATTCAGGAAAGTTGGGAGTTGATTAAATGTATTTTAATCAATTTAAGAAATAACTATGTTCCCTCCAAAATCAAAATCTATAACAAAAACCAAAAACCCAAATGGCTAAATAAAACCATACTTACATTAATTAAGCAAAAAAAAAAATAAGTATAATAGGTACCTAAAATCACAAACACAAGACAGACAATTGGCGGCCTATGTTAAAATTCAGAAAATCTGTAAATCAAAAATAAGGAAATCAAAAACCACTTGGGAATACAATTTAGCCAGTGGTGCAAATAAAAATAACAGCAAACACTTTTATGCCTATATTAACTCTTTAAAAAAACCTTCATGCCAGGTGGAAACTCTATTAATCAACAATTCACTGGTACATGAACCCAAACATACGGCTGATTTTATGAACTATAAATTCTGTGATGTCTTTCACAAATCTAATTTGGTCAGCCCTAATAGTAAGGACACCAATGTAGAAGGAATAACTCTTTCTGATGAAGCTATATTTTAAAAATGAATGAATATGAAGGGCAAAATGAGCCCAGGTCCTGATGATATCTTAGGTAATTTTCTATATTTATTGGCAGATACTTTAGCCAAACCTTTCAGGTACTTGTTTGAGGGTTGCTTAGCATCCAAATTTGTCCCTACAGAGTGGAAATCTACTTAAGTGATTCCATTACATAAAAAAGGCCACACGTCTAATTGGGAAAATTATTGCCCCATGAGTCTCACTTCCAGTATTTGCAAACTATTAGAAAGTGTAGTGAAGGACCTTATCACTCCTATACTCAACATAACTGATCCAGAACAACATGGATTTAAAAAAGGTAGAAGCTGCATAAGCAACCTTATGTATTTTTATGAGTAGGTCAGTTCACACTTAGACAATAACACCCCTGTGGATATCATTTATATTGATTTTAGCAAAGCATTTGACATCATGCCTCATCAATCACTAATTACCAAACATTATACTACAGGTATAAGCAAATGTATTTGGATAGCAAATTGGCTTAGCAGTAGAACCCAAAGAGTACTCATTAGTGGCCATATATCTCGGTTAGGCAGGATTACTAGCGGTGTCTCACAGGGTTCAGTACTCGGCCCATGTCTGTTCCAGCTATTTATTGCTCACCTAACTAAAAACTGTCTGTCCTTATCTACAAAATATGCTGATGACATTAAAATTGGGGGTCCTTGCAATAATAGCGATAATATATTAACTATACAAAAGGATCTGGATAAAATTACTCATTGGGTACATGCATGGAGTATGAGATTAAACACCTCCAAGTGCAAGGTTATGCACTTGAGGATTAAAAATCCATTGGCTGATTATTATTTGGATGGTTCCCTTTAAATATTGTTGATAATGAAAGGGACCTTGGCGAACAAATATCTGATGATTTTTCTAACAATGTACAGATAAATAATGCCATCAACAAAACTAACAGAGTGATCTGGGTCATAAAAAAGAAATATTTCATCAAGAGACCCAAGAGTTATGATGCCACTATATAGGGCTTATACTAGGCAGCATCTTGAATATGCCTCTCAATTACGGTGCCCGTACAGGAAAGCTGATCTATCTCAAATGGAACGAATTCAGAGAAAATTTACCAGAAGTTTATCAGGTCTATATAACGTTCCACATGAAACTAGAATTGAACAACTGAATCTTATGCCCTGGCAACTCAACGTCTGAGAGGTGATCTTATATTTATGTTCGATATAATTCAGGATCCATATTTACTAACTGAATTGGATCTTGAATTCAAAAATAATCATTATTCCACTAGGGGGCAGCCTCTCCAACAAATGAGGAAAAGGTTTTATCATATCACTCGTAAATACTTTTTTACTCAAGAATTATTAATCCCTGGAACAGACTTCCCCTTGAAGTGGTCATTAGTAAAACTAATTCCGAATTTAAAAATCGACTTGACAAACACATTTTAGCAGGCTTTGATACTAATTATTACAATTAATGAATAGGTGCAGCTATGGGCGCACAGCCTCCTAGCACCTTACAGACCTTAGTGAACCTTTGAAGGTGCCCCGCTGACACTGCATCAAGATTTCTCAATTCAGCTGCAGAAAAAATGTAGAAATTTAATCAAGCCATGGATATGCTGAGGGAGAGGAAAATCAAGTTTTTTTCATGTACTCAATGGTGGTAAAAATTGGACACAAGGGAGCCACAATGTCCTTCTGGGAGGTGAAGAAGCTCGGAGGATTAATTAGTGACTGGGAGCTTAAGAAAAAAAATGAACAAAAGGGCTTTAATCACTTTAATCAGATGACCTCTAATTTCTGCAATAGACTCATTGTTAGTGGATTTTAAAAGTAACGGGCCTGAGACTTTTTTATTTGCATGTGTATGGAACTGAGAGGGATCCTGTGGCAAGACAGGTAGACCATGCGGCTAGGGGACTAACTTTGCTATGGGATACTGTGGACACTATTGCCCTGCTTTGTGATAGTTTTGCCTGGCTGAAAGGATATGGAGCTACAGAGTGGAGGAATGGATGGTGGTCCCTGGTTCATCCCTCTGATCAGTGGAATCTTAGCAACTGGAAGAACTTGGGCTGTGCTGCATCAGTGATGATATGCTGGAGGTGCACCAGGGAAGCCATCGAAGAATAACAGTGATGGGACATTTGAGCATCTGCTTTTGTTGTGTTTGATCGATGCACTCCCCACCTCCTGGTGTGACTGGTTGCTTTTTTCCCTCTGCTTGTGGGCATTTGATTCAGAGGAGGAGGAGAGTGAAGAATGCTGAGGACTATGTATTTATAGAGAAGATGCTGGTGACCGGAGTTCCCAGGAACAACAACTGTATACCACTTCATTAATGGTCGGTAAGGGGAGTTGTCGGGGGTGCAAGGAACCGCATGTGTGTAATATGGATGGTGCAGTCCCTTTCCCACCTTCTGCTCTGGCTCATAGGGTCATGGGACCATTAGAGAAGTTTGCATGGTCAGGGAAAGGATTGGACCCCCGATATTTAGTTGGGGTTGGTCCAATCAATTGTAAAATTTAAAATAATGGTTAAATAAGGCTGGGGGGGGGAGGAGTAGAAGCGGTCTACTAATAATAAATCCAGGGGGTGGCAACCGGACCTGTCACATGCTGCAGCACATGAAAGGGAGGAGCACCAGGGACATTAAGGGTGAGTCGGAGACCCTGGGACAGGATATGCAGGGTAGAGAGAGTCAAGGGATGTAACAGGAAGCTGGGATGAGCAGTGCAGGAGGGGCAGTGTGATCAAAGAGGACAGAATGACTGGTAACACTGTGGGGAAGGAACAGGAGAAGCTGACACCCGATATCACGTTCTCTAACATTTTCAAAGCCTGGTGCTGGATCTGTGGGGACAATTCATCACACTGTTATAACTGGGAGACTAACATGGATTGCTATGCTTCCTCTGTTTTAAACATATTTGGCCCTATAGTTAGAACAGCAGAGTAGATTGGTAAGGCATGCTGTAGAATGATGGCAAACCCATAGGAGACTGGTCTGACTGATTGCCCAACATAGCAGATGTGTTGTGCCCATGAAGATATGTTGCTAGGTGAAGGAACAGAAATGACAAGTAAAGGAGGAGAATCACGATAAGGAGCAATGGGAAGGGGGAGTGTAGAGGAAGGGGTGCCCTGGATGACTTAGGAACTAAGAGGGATAAGAGTGCCTTGGGAGGCCTCTGACAGTGCTACTCACCCAGGCGATGATATGGAGGGGGTGATAAGTGCCACACAGCAGGGGAAAATGCATGCTGGCTGGGTGCGATGGGCGAATGTATGGCAAAACTAAATAAGGATATGACAATGGGGAATACCAGAGAAAGACACTCCTAGGTGGAGTAAGTAAGATCTGAGGGAAAAAGAGGAGGGATGGGGGGGTTATAAATGCCATAGTGCCTGAATAGAAATATGTGAGAGGAAGGTATAGAAAGAAGTAAGGGGCCAAGTGGGGACAGCCACAGAGGGAGAGGAGCATGGGATAGCGGGCTAAGCAGGATAAGAGTAACATGCGAATGGAAGATCAGGCTGGGTGGGAGGGGTACACACAGCGATGAGGTGCAGGGTGGCACACTATGAGTGCGGAGAAACCCCTGCTGGGAAATGGGGGTAATACATTAGGGGAAGAAAGGAGTCTTAGATAAAATAAGACTGTATGACTGAAATGGAGAAGGTTATAGGTGGGATGGAGGGGGGCATGTGCACAGAGAAGAAGGAATTGTTTGATTGCATATAACAAATTTAATAGGAGAAGAGTAAAAATAGATCATAAACAGTGTGGTATATGTGTACTCAAGAAGAGGAAGGGAGGGAGGAGGGTCAGGGTAATGTTCCTAACAGAAGTTTACTGTTCAATTTCATAGTTCAATTGTTTATTCTTTATGTTATACTTAATGTTTTAAGTAATTTATTTTTCTTTGCTCCTCACCCCCCTGGTCTGGCCACTCCTTCAGGCCACCTAGGACCCAAGACCACCCACCTCCTCCAGTTACCATCCGCTGCCCCCCACATCTGTCAATGGATCCCACTGGGTGACCCAACATAACCCTTAATTGGATGGGTCTCCCCCTCCGGGGGAAGAAGAGCCTTTAGGCACAATCAATTAACCCATGGGATCAGCGGTGGGGGGGGTCAGCATGGGGCTATCCTGGGCTACTGTGACATGTTAGAAACCAGTGGTCATCATCCAGTTGGACCAGGGGCATCTTTCTGCTTTTCTGGGGAGCATGATGTGCCATATGACGTCAAGGCATACGCTGACATCTGCCATGCTCCCACCTGCAGCGTTGCCCAATGCATTGCCATGCTCCTGGCCTCTGCCAGGGGCCAGCAACCACTGAGCTGTGAACCTCCCTCCCTCCCAGAAGGCGAGCAGTCATTTGATACTCAAGCCATCTCCCCTGGCCGGTCCTCCAACACCAGAGTCCATTTCCAAACCCAGGTCGTTGGCATCACGGACAACGTTTTAAGTAATTTTATTTGCTTAACACATTCCCTGAATCCCTAGTGAGACTTTCCAAAATGGCACAATTTAAAAACTCCCTAAAAGAAGAACTCACTTTGAAATCAGCCTGCTGCTGCTTTTAATTGGTTCCTGACCAGTATACCAAGTGTTATCTTGTGCTTATACATTACTAGCATTTGCAAACTTTGTCCCCATGGGATTGCTATGCTAGAGTGTGTATATTTCGCTGACTGATAATTTACTGTTGCTTGTACCTGACCAGGCTATTCTTGAGCTTGTGATTGTATGTTGTATTTTTCATTCATTGTACTTGTCAGACATGGAACCTTTGCAAAAATGCACTTATGCTCAAAGGTTTCCTAGGTTTGTCAAATCAAAGAAGACTATTGCCTGTTGCTAGCCTTGCTTGAAGAGCAGAAAGCAGCTAACTAAAAGAAGCTACATTTTCTTATTAATTTAAAACTTATATCTCAGCAGTAGTCAGTGTCTGTTGAGATTAAGTAGACAGATACTTTATTAGAAGTAGAAGGGGTTTTATTTAGGGTTAAAAAAAGAAAGAAAGTGTGTGTTCTGTGCTGGGAAGGGTACCATATCAGCTGACTTTGCTAAACCAGTAGGAGGAAAGAGAGCTTAACTGGGGGTGTGGCTTAGACACTATAAAAGCAGGTGACTCAAATTACAACTTCCTGTTGCTAGCCTTTTTTCTTACTAATTGCCCTCCATCCCACCCCTCCACCCACCAACCCTAAGCCAATTCTTCTTTTATAGCGCTGGATTTGACTGTCAACAGGAACTTCCTGTTTGGCAGTAGGAAGGGAAGGATCATAGAGAAACATTGGTTTTGTCAACCCTAAAGGAAAAAAGTAGCTCACTCCCCCCCCCCACCTGCTGGTGGTCTGACATTGAGCAAGGAAGAAGGAGGCTACTGAAGAAGATAGGAAGTTGCTGTCCCAGAACAGGAATGGTGAGAGTTGTAAAGAGAGGAAAGAGTAAGCATACAGAGAAACAGCAGAGGGGACACAAAATAAGACATGATAGGAGTGGTGCAGTGCAATGGATGTGGGGCGGCAGTGTTCCGGGAGACATTCTGGAGGCTGCTATGCTGCCCTATTTGCAGGCACCTCTCTGTTCTGAGAGAGGAGGTTGCCCGTCTCCAGGCTGACCTGGCTAGGAATTGTGAAACCTCCTCCCCCACCCAGGGACCACTAGAGCCATTGTCACTACCTCAGAGGTTGCCAAGAAAGAGGAGAGGCTGGACCAGGGTGGGCTCAGTGAGGGAGAGGGTGGTGGAACAGAGTTGCATCCCTCCAGCTGTACCTCTCCACAATTCATTTACTCTTCTGGTGGATAGTGGTTCCTCTATAGAGGCACCTGCAGTGCAGACCAAGGAGGATGCTGGGAACCTTCACAAAGAAAACTCACAGGAGGGTGGCATGGGACCCCACAGGGGAAGGAAACAACTCCTGGTGGGGGACTCAATCATTAAGGGGTAGAAATAGGAGGGAGGGGAGAGGGAGGTAGGTGCCTTCCTGGTGCCACGGCTTGAGGGACAGGAGAATCCTCAGGATCGTGGGAGGAGCTGCACGAGGGAGGAGCTGGATGTCATTGCCCACCTAGGGACAAATGACCTGGCTAGGAATGGGATCAGACCAGTGCAAGAGGAGTTTGTAGGGGAGGTTGGGGGAGGGCCCTTAGACAAGTGGCGCATCTGGTAACCTTCTCAGAGGTGCTGCCTGTCTATGGCAAGGGTGATGCTAGGGTACTCCTCACCAGGGAATTCAATGAGGGTTGAAAACTGGTGTGGAGCTCAGGTTTTGGCTTCATTGGGGACTGGGAGCCACTGGAGGGATGCAGACCTATACTGGTGTGATGGTCTGCATCAGTCCAGGGAACCAGAATCCTAGGTGAGAGGTTTAAATGCTTCATTGGCAAGCATTTAAACTAGCCAATGGGGAGGCACCGAAAAGGAGCAGGAAATCCCAGCCTCCCCACAAAACATGGTAATTAGTGAGGTAAACACCAAGGTAGAGAAGTTATTAGGAGCAGAACAGAGGTAAATGTAAAAAGGTAAAGGCAGTAAGGACAGAAATGGGGCTAAAAGGGTAAGGCTATCAAAAAGTGGAGGGTGATGAGTACCAATGCCCGTAGTCTGTGTAACAAGCTCCCTGAACTAGTGGCCTTGATGGAAGAGGGTTGCCTGGATATTGTGGCAGTCACAGAAACATGGTACACAGAGAACCATGACTGGGATGTCAACATACCAGGATACACAATCTACAGGAGGGACAGGGAGGGTAAAGAGGAGGAGGAGTAGCTCTCTATGTAAAGGAAGGGATCAAAGCAACGGAACTAAAGAGTAAACAGGGAGCAGATGAGGCACTCTGGGTCACCCTGGAGACAGGAAATGGCACCACAATCCGCATGGGGGTTGTATACAGACCCCCATCTCATGGGGAGGGAATGGACAAGGAAATGATAGAAGGCTTTCTTAGAATGGCAGAAAAAGGGGAGATATTGTTGATGGGGGACCTGAATATGCCAGATGTTAACTGGAGCACCTTTGCTGCAGGCACATCCAAGAGCAGGGTCATTCTTGATGCCCTACAGGGGGCATGCCTCAGACAGCTAGTATTGGAACCCACTCGGGAGGGAGCAATCTTAGACCTGGTACTCTCAAATGGGGACGGAGAAAGAATCTCAGATTTAGAAGTGGGTAGCCATCTGGGAACAAGCGACCACCAAACAGTGTGGTTCACGATAAACACAGCCATACAATCAAGCCATACAAAAGCAAGAGTATTGGACTTTAGGAGGGCTGACTTTGGGAAAATGAGAGAGTGCCTCAGAAAAGCACTAGCAAACAGGCAAGAAGGAGGGGTGGAGGACCAATGGGGAGTAATCAAAGCAGCCATCACAGAGGCAACAAACCTTTGTGTAAAGCAAATCAATAAAACACAACAAAGGAAAAAAAAGCTATGGTTCTCAAAAGAGCTGGCAGGGAAGGTTAAGGAGAAAAGGATAGCATTCAGGAAATATAAGGAAACACAGAAGGAGCAGGACAGAGAACTTTATCAGTTAAAGCAGAAAGAGGCTGGGAAGGCAGTCAGAATAGCAAAGGCCCAAACCGAGGAAAGGATAGCCAATTCTGTTAAGAAGGGGATAAGACCTTTATAGGTACATTAGGAGCAAGAAAGAACAAAGGAGGGATACTGAGGCTTAATAAAGGGAGGGAATGTGGGTAGAGGTGACAGTGAAAAGCAGAGATACTGAATGAATATTTCTGCTCAGTATTCACAAAGGAAGAGGAGGGGGAGGTACCTAAACCAAACAAGAGAAACACTCTGAAGATGGGGGTCGATACCAGTCCATTTACAGAAGAAAGGGTTCTGAAATAACTAATAAAATTGAAGGTGGACAAAGCAATGGGGCCTGATGGGATTCACCCAAGAATTCTAAAAGAACTAAGGGTAGAACTAGTGACACCGCTGACTACTCTTTAACAAATCATGGGAGGATGGGGTGGTACCCGAGGACTGGAGGAGGGCAGATGTGATTCCTCTTCACAAAAGTGGGAGCAGAACAGAGGCAGGAAACTACAGACCAGTAAGTTTGACCTCAGTGCTAGGGAAAAAGATGGAATCACTTCTGAAGGAAAGAATTGTTGAGTACCTAGAGGCCAGCAGGGCACAGGACTCAAGGCAGCATGGATTCAAGATGGGAAGGTCATGTCAGATGAATCTAATAGATTTCTTTCACTGGGTGACCAAAGTAGTAGACCAGGAAGGGGCTGTGGACATGGCCTACCTAGATTTTAGCAAGGCATTTGATACAGTCCCACACAAAAGATTAATACACAAGTTAGCCAGTCTTGGAGTGGTCTCAAGGTGGTAGCCTGGATAAAAAATTGGCTAGACAACAGGACGCAAAGGGTAGTAGTAAATGGAGTACACAGTGAAGAAAGGAGGGTTACTAGTGGGGTACCGCAGGGTTCAGTACTGGGACCGTTCTTTTTTAATGTCTTTATAAGTGACATTGCAGAGGAGCTGGAAAGAAAAGTATGTCTCTTTGCAGACGACACAAAGATCTGCAACAGGACTGATACACAAGATGGAGTGGAAAGGATGAGAAGGGACTTGGCAAGGTTGGAGGAATGGTCAAATGTATGGCAGCTCAGATTCAATGGAAAGAAGTGCAAGATAATGCACATGGGAAACAAAAACCAGGGAAGCATACACAATGGGGGGTGAGATACTGACAACAGTAAAACTGGAAAGGGACCTGGGGTAATTATATCAGATGACCTAAAGGTGGGCAAGCAATGTGAGAAGGCAGTAAGGAAGGCTGGGGTGATACTGGGATGCATAGGAAGAAGCATCAATAGTAGAAAACAGGAAGTTGGTATCCCTCTGTACAGACAGTTGGTGAGACCCCATCTGGAGTACTGTGTGCAGTTCTGGAGACCCCATCTCCGCAAAGACATAGACAGAGTGGAGGCTGTCCAGAGGAGGGCAACCAAAATGGTGCAGGGTCTGCACCAGAAGGCATACGAAGAAAGACTAAAGGAGCTTAATATGTATACCCTTGAGGAAAGAAGGGAGAGAGGGGACATGATAGAAACTTTCAAGTACCTCAAGGGAATCAACAAAGTCCAAGAGGGTAGCATCTTTCAGAAAAAGAGATGTGCAAGAACAAGGAGGCACAATTTGAAGATGGGGGGCTCAGAGGTAATGTGAGGAAGTATTTTTTCACAGAGAGGGTTGTAGATGCATGGACCAGCCTCCCTGAGGAGGTCATGGAGTCAAGAACAGTGGGGGAATTCAAGAATGCATGGGACAGACGTAAGACAATTCTAGTGGGGGGTAGGAGGAAGTAGGCTGTTGGTTAACTAGGATCTGCAGCTTATCTGTAAGGTAGGAAAATGGGCAGACTAGGTGGGCCAAGCAGTCCTTATCTGCCGTCAAATTCTATGTTTCTATGTTTCTATTGTCCATAATGCTTGCCCGTGTTGGTGCCAAGTTTAGTGATATCCCTGATGTTATTATTCATTAAGGGCTCATCTGGCCTATGCTTAACTTTTTCCACAGTAATGCTTGCCACAGCCTCTACTGGCAAAGTGTTCCAGACTTTCTGTACTCTTACTGAGAACCAGTATTGTATTTTGGTAGTCCAAACACCCCTACCCGTAATCTGTAGTGGGCGTGCTCTTGTGTTATAATTCTGAATCTTAACTTCAAGGCCCAGCTGTTCCCACAGAGTAGGGTCAGAAAGTGCCTTAAATACTGTATAAAGCACGTCTCTTCTTAGTCTACAGTACTCCAATGAGTACATCCCTAATTCATTCAGTCTCTGTTCATATTCCAGATTCTTTATGTTGCTGATTAATTTGGTAGCCCTTCTCTGAACACTCTCCAGTGCTTTTATTTCAGTTTTCCTTCCAGAGGCCCAGAGCTGGGCACAATACTCCATATGGGGTCTCATGAGGGAACCATAGAGGGGGACTATCACATCCCTATTTCTGCTCCTAATGCATCTCCTAATGCAATTTAGTAGTCCTGTCACTTTTTTAACTACCTCGTTACAGTGGAGTTTAAAGGATAAGTCATTGGATATCCTTACACCTAGGTCCCTTTCATTGGTGACTTCCTTAAGGGTAATACCATTTAACTTGTACTTATGTTTTTCATTTTTTGTCCCCAGGTGCATCACAGTGCATTTATTAACACTGAATGTCAACTTATGGGTTAGTGCCCACCTTCCCAATTCTCCCAATGCTGTCTGTAATGTTTCAGCTTCCTGGGGGTTATTTACGGGTAAACCCAGTCTTGTATCATCTGCAAATTTGGATTCCCAGACTCATTCTGCCATGTTCATGGAGGAAATATAAATATTAAAAAGGCAAGGCCCTAGCACGGAACCCTGTGGTACCCCACTGGTAACCTCTGACCATTCTGAATACGCCCCGGATGCACACCCTCTGTTTTCTGAATTATGAATAAATAAATAAATGAATAAATAAATGTTTACATTCTATGAAATATTGTGCAAAGAGTGTGGGCAGGAATGCTGGGTAGAGTAGTAGATGCCTCGTGTGAAGGGGATCCACAAGCAGGCAACCAGGTATGCAATATGGATAACAACAAAAGACTTAATATCATCTCTTGGAATGTGAGAGGTTTTGCCTCATCTGTGAAGTGAACAAAAAAATACCACTGGCCTCAAAACGTAGGCAGGCACACATGGTAATGCTCCAAGAAATGCCATTGATGCTTCTAGAACATGCTAAGCTGGAGGGGGGCTGGATAGGGTCATGTCATGCAGCTTCATATTCATCCCACAAAAGAGAAGTGGCAATTATTTTCTATAGGAACTTTCCCCTGAAGGTCAACAGAGTGATCAAAGATGCCAGAGAGGGTAGATATTTATTTATTTAAAAGAGATTTACCAGGGACTCATACTGAGCCATACAGCTCGTTTCCAGATGTGTCCTTAGGGAGGGGGGAGGGGAATAAGTGCATAATAACAAGTAGAAAGTGCAGTAATGTAATAATGCAATAAGGCACATGAATGTACAGTGATATACAGTATCATATTGGCATAGTTAATAACAATACAAATTGCTTACATCAGGAGTGTGAGGTACCAGGCACTGGCAGGCTGTAGAATCAGGAACAGGACAGGGTAGGAAGTGGTCATTAAATCAGGAAGGGCCACAGGGAGGAGCAACTGGAGAAGTACATGAGAGAGGAAAGAGAGGAGGGAGGGTAGAGAGATAGGAGAGTGGGAAGGGAAGAAAGGAGAGGAAGACAGGAGGTGGGATAGAAGAGAAGGGGGAAGATGTATTAGGGTTGGGAAAAGCAAGTACAGAGGTGTGACAAAGTGAAGGGGATAGGATAAGGGAAGGGGGAGGACAGTAGAGAAGGTAGGAAGGGAGAAGGAAGTGGATGCCAGAAGAATGGCAATGGGGTTGAGGTAGTAGTGTAGGAGAGTGAGGAGGGGAGGAGATAGAGAGGGAGAGGGTTGGAGGGAGGGAGGAAAGGAGGGATGGTACGGGTAAAAGGGGAAGAGGAAGGGGAGGGTTGAAATGGGGAGAGGATGATTGTAGAGGTTGGAATATGTTAATAGTGGGAAATGGGAGATGCAGAGAGGTGTAAGAGCTTGGGGACAGGTAATGGGTAGGGAAAAGAGAAAAGGGGAGGCAGGACATTGAGCTACGGGCACTTGTAGGAGGGAATGGTGTGGGCTTGGAGTAGCAAGGAAAGAGCACATTTGGAGGAGTCAGAATGAATTGTTAGTGGAAAAGAGTTCCAGATATTAGGAAAGCAGAAAAAGAAGGCATTCTATCCAGCAAGGGATTTAGGAGAGGGGAGCAGTAGTGAGCGATAGCCTGAGTTCCAGAGAGAATAAATGGAAGGAGGCATAGGGGAGAGAAGCAAGCTGAAACAAAGGGGGAGTAAAGCCAGCCAGAATTTAGAAATGAAGGAGGCGCAGTGGGTTAAGTGGCAATCTATCGAGGGGGAGGGAGGGAGCAGAGTATAGAAAACAGTGGTGAGTACAGAGAGGGCAGGCCAAGGCAAAACGGCAGAAGAAGTGGAAGAGGGGATGCAGTCTGGCCAAGGTGCAGCACCTTAGACAATGTTGCCATAATCAAAGATGGGAAGGATCATCTTTTTTATTTATTTAAGATTTTGTAACCGGGAAAGGCACACTGAGCTGAGGTTCATTTCCAGGTGTGACCCAGGGAAGGGAAAACACTTGATATAACATTTGTACAGTATTAGAGAAAGCAGATGTATAGTATATAAATTTACAAAATTGGAAAAAGTAACTCATTTGTATAATTTTTGAAAGAACATACACAGGCCCAGATATTCAAACCATTGAGCCTCACGCAAACCCGTAGCACTGGAATAGTGCTGGGTTTGCGTGTGGCTGCAGTATTCAAATGCCCTATTAGCACTGGCACTGTATGTTAGCGCTGACACTAATAAATAATGGTATGCAGGGGCGGGGCTAGGGGAGCGCCCAGGAATGCCAGCAGTGTGGCATATTCAAAGCTATAGCGCTGCGCTACATGCATTAGCGCAACCTGTAGTGTGGCGCTAGGTACCACCAAAAAAAGCAGGCTGTAATGCAGCGGTGCTCCCCCCATCATGGACCCCCTAGCCGTGGTAGTATAGTAGTATTCCTGGCAGGCTAGTGCCCCCCCATCGCAATTCCTGACCCAGTAGCCACTCGAATGCATGTAATCCCTGGCAGTCTAGTGGTCCCCCCACCCCGCTGCATGACTCCTGACACCATGCACCATAACAAATGACCATTCCCTGGTAGTCTAGTGTCCCCCCACTCACCAGCATGAATCCTGACCCCGTGCACCGTAACACAAGACTGTTCCCCTGTTCCCTGGTAATCTAGTGTCCCCCCACCTGGCAGTGATGGCCCCCGCTTCTCCCACCAACCACCCATGAATGGAGCCGGCAACTGGCTCAGCCCTCCTCTCACCACCACGGCCAGCCGCCAACTGAGGAATGAATGGGCTGTAGTTATTCATATGTATAATAATTATTTATCTGTTTGACCCTGCCTTCACTAATGGTGGAGAGGAGAAGCAAGTTTATGGAGAGACTGGAGGAGCAACTCTGAGAAAAGCAGTGCTGTGACGGAACGGAGCCAACAGCATTTTGCTATTGAAAGGTTAGTGGCTGACTGTCAGTTGCAGTAGTAGTGTTTCTAGTGTTATTTAGATCGTATTTTAATATCACATCGAATTTGCATTTTACCTTGGGTAGGAGTAGCATGCAAGCGTCAGGTTTGTGCCAGGGTTCAAGTTACTGGGACTGCCTTAGAGTAGGACAAGTGTTGAGTTGGTACTGGGGTAATTGCGGAATGAGCAGTTGAGGTGTACAGGATTGCTGTTTGCTTTTGGAGAGTGCTCTATTGAGTATAGGAAATGAAATCCTGGAATGGAGAGTTTGTTCTTGGTCTTTGGTGCATGTGCAGGGTGGTAGGAGGAAGGGGGCAGGTACCGGAAATAAATAAAATGTGAAGGTGGCAAGGTACATCATCGGATGTAGTGAGGAGGAATATACACAAAGAAAACAAATGTTTGTATTTTAAAAGGGAAAAGGGTTTCTTACATTAAGTGGAGTTGTTGAAGAGATGCATTTTTATGTTGCTAGTATGTAAACTGCTGCAGAGGGAGTTGCTGAGGGGACAAATTGAGGAGGGGGTGTAAGAAAGAAACTGACAGTAACTGTAAGTATTGCCAACAGAAGGGGTGATGATTGATGGCAGGGTGTTGGATAAATGGTGGTTGAATGATGGCAGGGTGTGGGATATATATTAGAACCACCATTTATCCAACAGCAGTGAGAATAAATGAATGTATTTCACAGTTTATCTGCCCACGCCTATTGCATACATATATGTACCTTGTGTTGTACTGCTTGCAGTGTTGCATGGGCAGGTTGTCAGCTCTGTTTGTGCCTGCCAGCACACAGTTCCTGCTGCTTCCAGCCTGTACTCCCATGCCGACCAACAGGGGACGCTGTGGGCATGCCTTGGCCTGCAGCATCTAGCCTGCACTTCCATTCCGACCAAAAGGTGGAGCTGTATGCTCCATGCAGTAGCACTGGGCAACCTGCATGGTAATGTGTGCTAAGCAGCAGGTAATGAGATGCAAATCTACCTGTTTGCCCATGGATTACCTAAGTAGGCTAATTTGCATGGGAGCTTTGAATATGGCTCCCGTCTGCCCTGGCAAACTACACATCAGCATAGCACAATTCTGCAGTGTGTGGCTTGCATTGTTGTTTGCAGGTGTTGTGGGTCTCTTCACACACAATGTTCTCCACCTGCAACACTGGCTTTCTCCAGGGTGTACTGGGCTGCAGTTGCAGTGCACACTCCCTGTTGCTATATTCAGTGCTGTCTTATTCCTAGGCTATGTTTGCCCTGCACTCCAAGGCCAGTTTGCCCAGCTTCCTTCGCACACTATATTCGGCAGGGTTAGCACTGGGCTATTCCTTTTGAATATGGTGGGCTATTTGGGCCGATCAATGTTTGCACACTGGGCAGTGCTACTTGAGGTTCAGGGCAATGTTTTGAATATCTGGGCCTCAGTATGTAAATACAAGACAGTAAAAACAATACCTGGATTAATTGCACAATAGGAACAAGACAAGAAGGGAGATGGATCACTAGGAATATATTGTTATACTCAAACCCAGTTTGGGAGAATAACTCTATCCAGCACCAGGGCAAGGGGGGGTACGTAGAGTCAAAGTGAAAAAAAAGATTATGAGAACGTGAGGGGGACCAACTCAGCTAGCAGGGGAGATCAGTGGACACTGTAAGCACTGTGGTACAGGGAGAAGTCTAAGAAGTCTTTTGAAAGAAGAGATTGAGGGGGATAAGCAAAGGTCAAAGGGGAGCAGAAGACTCAGGCTCCCATTCCTAGACAAGTTGTTCTTCAAGGAATAGGTGTATCCTTTGATGGTTCAATACCTGACGTGGGAGTACAGGGAGTGCATACCTGCTCTAATCCTGTGTTGGCTGGCTGGTTAAACTGAAACCAAGGGTACAACCTAAAACACACACTGACGTAAATAAATCAATCAATAAATAAATAAATAAATATTCCTAGACACTAACTGCGGTCTGGAGATTTTGTGATGATATAGTTAATGAGAAGAGATGATAGGTTGGGCAAAGGGAAAAGCAGCCACAGCTAATGATGTACATTACTATTTTAGATACCACCTTAAGGGTTGTGGAAATATAAATAGATATGTATATATATATTTTTTTTGTTGACATGTACCTCATCCACTGGGAAGGAGACGCTGTATCATGTGTTCTCTAGTTGGTATTTCTATAACAGGACAGGATGGGCAGGAATGGTTGACTGAGTTTTTTTTTTTTTTTTTTAATATTCCTTTTTCCTCTGTGGAGCAGGCTGGCAGGTCATCTGGCTGCCGCACTACCCAGGACCCGGGTCCATCAGCGACTCCTCTCCCTACAAAGGCTGGCACAGTATCCCCCCACCCCACGGGGGATCTGGATCCACTACCTGGAGGGCACACATATTCAGGTCCTGGGACACAGTGCATGGCCATCAACCACCATGACCACCCTGTAATTTTCCACCATGCTTTTCTCCCCTGCTGGTACAGGATGTGCAATGCCATAAGCACACTTATGTACCAACATCTGTCCTGCTTCAGCTCCCCTTCTATGCGTCGCACCTGTAGAGCCTCTGACTTCCATCAGGGGTCACAACAGAGTCACGCACACCCTTTAACCCACCTCAGAGAGAGGAGAGCTGTCATAGGATGCTCAATCCTCTCCCTCCCTCCCTGCCAACCCCCGGAGGTCCCGAGTCCATTACCGAACCTGGCTCGCTGGTGTGGTGCAAGGTGTGGCATCCGGTGCCTCAACCCTCAGTGCCACCGGGCCAGTTGTAGACTGAGTTTTTAAATTACGGGTATTCCCTTTACCAGTGGCTAATATCTGCAATACTGAGTATTAATTATGTTAATTTCTGAGATGCTTACTGATGATTCTAAGGGAGAGGGGATATTCAAGAATAGAAAGATAAAAACAAGTTGTAATAATAGAGCTCAGGCTTTCTAGATAATTGGGACCATTAGTTTTATTAAACCGAGGTGCTCACTGTTTAAATATAGCGAGATTGCCCGACTGTCCAAAGTTTTAAGGTAGCCTTGAAGACATTTCTTTTTAGCCAACCATATACAGATTTCTAATGCTGCTGTCATGCATTTTATCTTGTTTATTTATGGTTTTAATTAATTGTTCTATTTATTGACTTATTTTAAAGAATTATGTACAAGCGCCTTGGTTTTGGAAAGTCGCTTTTTATAAATAAAGTTTGATTTGGTTTGATATAAACAGAATAACATTTGGCATCGAAGGTAGCTGGATTCTAAGTGGCTCTGAACCATTAGAGGTACCTTGAGGTAATTACTCTGTACAGTCTCTACTGGCTCTTTCCTAAGAGTTTGACTGAATTTTTTTTATTTTTTATTTTTGGGAATAACTAAAGCAAATCAGAAAAACTTGCTCATTACTAGTTCCATCTGTATCACATTAGGTAGGTTAGACACCTTAGAACTTAGTGTTTATAGTTTTATATTTATTCTGCCTGAGCTAAACTTAATTTAAAAAAAAACAACTTAGAACTATTGGTGATAACTTTATATTTAGCCTAATTGTATTAAGGCTAGCTACTAAATTGTTATAACTTTTTGCTGTTAATTTATTACAGTGCTGCTTCAGTTTAGTTACTTAATATTTGTAAGATTTTATTTGAACTTTGCAATTTCATCCAGTTTTGTAGTTTGAATAATTCAGCTGAAATGTCAATGCTTAACTTCATTATTTGGAATGTTAATGGTCTTGGAACCCCTATTAAGATGAAAAAGGTACTGACTCACTTAAAAAACATACAAAGGGGATATAGTATTTTTATAGGAAACACATCTAGTGCCGGAAGAGGTGGCTAAGTTTTTTTTTTTTTATTTTTAGTCTTTGATAACCAGGTAAGGCCCACTAGGCACAAGTGCCTGTTTTCAGGGGTGACCTGGGAGCACTGGGCAGTTAAGTGACTTGCTCAGAGTCACACAGTATGCAAGTGGAGGTTGTGAGAATCAAACTCAGGTCTGGTCTGCTGGATGTACCAAGTTCATTCACACCTCGTTCATCTAACCTCTAGGCTATACTGCCAGCCTGTTACAAAGGCAGCAGGTGAGACAGGTAGCTCACAACTGTTTTTCATCCAAAAAAACAGGCTTGGTGATTTTAATTCATGAAAGTATCCCTTTTATTAAAAAAGAACATGTGGTTGATTTGGAGGGCAGAATGCAATTACTCACAGGATCTCTGTATGGTAGAGATATTGCATTGTGCAATGTTTATGCTTCAAATGGAGAGAGGTCTGTTTTCTTTCAGGAACTATTTTCATCTCTTCTACCTTTTATAGATTTTGAGATAGTATTGGGAGGGGACTTTAACAATGTTATTGACCCATTGCTTGATATATCAGGCTCCTCAAACCAACTACAGTAAGTCACTTCCCATAACTACCTACAAGAACTAGTTTCTGACTTTGGACTCTTAGGTGTATGGAGACTGGTCAACCCCAATGATAGAGATTATTCATTATTTTCTGCACAATACAATATCTATAGCAGGATAGACTATATTTAATGCCACTTTCATTGTGTAATACAATCTCAGGCTCTAAGTATGACTCCATTATCATTTCGGATCATAGGCTACTTAAAACAACTTGTTTTCTTGAAGGATCACCTCAGAAACAGTTCAGATGGCATGTCAATGCATCCCTGGTACAAGACATTGAGTTCAAAGACTGGCTTGCTAAAGAGACAGTGGTTTATTTTTACCTTAACAATAATAAATAAAATCTCCTACCAAACACTATGGGATGCATATAAAGCATATATCAGGGGTGGTATAATTATATTTGCTTCAGTTTGGAAAAGGAAAAGACAAAAGGAGATGGAAAATAAATAAAAACTTATCAAACAAATTGAGGATAAATTAAAACATAACCCCAAGAAAAGCCAGGACTTAATTTATTAATTGATAAATCTTAAATTTGAGGTCAACAAATTATATTCTAGTGGAGTGGCATTTGCACGAAGCAACAATACTGGGAATCTGGGGAGAAACAAGGGCAACTTTTAGCATACCGTCTGAAAAAACAACATCAAAATATGATTCCTAAAGTATGGACTAAAAATAATACTGTAACTCATAATATGAAAGAGATTAATCATTGTTTCCAGAAGTATTATGAAAACCTCTAAAAAACCTTTAATTCTAAGACTAGTGCAGATACGGCTAACTTTCTAGAATCTGCTAATTTACCCAGTCTATCTAAAATGGAGACGTAATCACTTGACAAACCAATTTCGAAACTAGAAATTACACAGGTGATACAATCAGCAAACTACCCAAAAACTCCAGGCCTGGATGGTTTCTCGCATGATTTTTACAAATACAATAATCAAATTATAATAGATTATTTAGTGAAATTATATCAAGAATTTTTGTAGTAGGAGCAAATATCAGGTACCCTTAATGATGCATTTATCTGTTTAATTGCAAGGAAAAATAAGGATCCATTGAAGACAGCAAGTTACCGCCTTATATCCCGCCTGCATTTTGATTATAAGATCCTGACCAAAGTTTTAGCTAGCAGCTGAGTAGAGCCGCACAGAGTAATGGGTGCTCTAAGACAAAGCTAAATTGCAACAAAGCAGTCTTGGCACACCTATTTGAGGGAAAAAGAAAACTCTCCTCATGTTTAAAGTAATGATAATACTTATCTTTACTGAAAATATCAAAAACAGTGGTGGCAGACAAAGCCTGTGTTCAGGTGAATTGTGCGTGAAGATTTTTTTCTGTGCCTGCACTTGCAATTTGCACTTTCTGTCTGCCGTCGCTGTTTTTGATATTTTCAGTAAAGACAAGTATTATCATTACTTTAAACGTGTGGAGAGTTTTCTTTGTCCTTCAAATAGGTGTGCCAAGTCTGCTTTGTTGCAAAGCTTTAGTTAATAGACTCATTGGTATCATACAGTGATTAATTGGTAAAGAACAATTGGGATTTGTTAGTGGTCGTCAGGCATCAGACAACCTAGGGAGACTTTTCTCGATAATGTGGGCTGCTACAAATAGTGAGACCCCCGCAATAGCCCTTTGCTTAGCTATAGGAAAGGCATTTGACTCTCTGGACTGGTCATATTTACAGAGGGTTTTGGAGAGCTTTAATTTCAGCCCCGCCTTTAATCGATGAGTATCAACCATATACTCGATGCACAAAGTGGGCATTATCTCCAATGGATTAGTTTCACAACAATTTAAACTATTTAGAGGTACTCATCAAGGGTGTCTGCTCCCCCTTTCTTATTTATATTAGCATTTGAACCCCTGCTAAGACATATTAGTCTTTCTACCCAAATCCAAGGTATTAGAACAGGGAATATAGTAAATAAATCACACAGTTTTGCAGACGGACAGCTAGTGACTCTTTAACACCTGAACAAATCACTGGCTGCTCTAAATACCCTATTGGATAGGTTTGCCACACTATCAGGGCTTTATGTGAACTGGAAAAATCAGAGGTAATCAAACTACAGGTATCCAAACAGGATAATGAGGCTTTAAAGAACAACCTTAACTTCTCCTGGGAAGAAAAGGGGATATAGTATTTTGGGAATGCAAGTATTTAATTTGATTCCACAAATGGTGCAAGTCAATTTATTAGCACTTATTCGGAATATACAGACAGAAATTGATAAATGGTCTAAACTGAACCTTTCCTTATGGATCAGGATCAATTCAATCACAATGATTCTTGCACTCAAGATTTTCTATGTCCTCAATAACTTGCCAACAAAAATACATAAAGATTGGTACAAGAAAATACACAAAATTTTCTAAATTCCTATGGGATAACAAACCTGCTAGACTAAATATGACCAAACTGAGAGCCCCATGGCGAGTAGGGGGTTTTAATTATCCCTGGTGGCAGATATATCATTGGGCATTCTTCCTTATACAATCAGCTCTTCGGTTATCTAAGGACAGCCCAGAGTGTTTGTCATTATGGCTTTTCACAGGGCAGGAAATAGTTAAGCCACACAGATTGACTAAGTTTCTTTTCAGACCAATAACAGCTGCCCTTAGATCTCACCCCACTTTGTCTGCCACTAGTTGGCTATTTAAAGTGGTTGCTGGAAAACTTCAGCTAGGTACTCTACCCCTGGAAATAGCTCCTATCTGGGGTAATCTGAAACTCACTTGTAACGGGTCACAATTTAAGAACAAAATCTGGAATAAAGCTGGGTTATCTCAAGTGGGGGACCTTTTAGACCCAGTATCAGGGGTATTTCTTTCCTTTAAGAAGATAAGGGAGAAATTCCATATATCCAGGCTTCACTTTTGTCTGTACGTACAACTGAAAGAGAAGGTAACTCAGTAAATAGCCAAACCATCCATTCTGTTTCTGAGAGATTCTGACTAGCACCAGATTCAAAGATTTGCTCTGATGAAGAGAAGTTCTAGCCTATTACATATTTCTGATTGTGATATTGGTATCACTGCCTCAGCTAAGGTTGCTTGGGAGCAAGATCTTAAAGTAAACATCTCTGATCAATGATGGGAAAGTACGTGGAAGAATGCATACAAATGCAGCAGGGAGATATATGGGAGATTGACTCAGTTCAAGATACTACACAGGTATTATTTTTCTCCACTGAGGCTGAATAAAATATTCACATCTCAGCATCAGGTTTGTTGGAAGTGTGGAGCCCCCTCGGCATCCCTGGAACATTTGTTCTGGCACTGTCCAAGAATACTTTCAAAATGGAGGGAAGCACACTTACTTTGTCAAAAGATTTTGAAAGTACAGATTCCCTTTTCCCCTCTTGTTTTCATACTGGGTGATACCATACAATTATTTTTTATACCCAGACCCTCTCAACTATGGTTGTTGAATCTGGTTTTGGTCTACAAAAGGTTACTGCTACAGAACTGGAAAATTCTTAGGGTCCCTGTCCTGAAAGAGTTACTGGATTCTGCAGGGAACATTGCCAACAATGAACATATTAGCTACCTAGATTCAAATAGATTAGATGAATTCAATGAAATTTGGAAACCCTTTTTTGATTTCACAAATTCCTAATTGTATTCTGGTTAACTAAAATATTCTGATGCGATATTTTAGTGTAGCATGCTCTTGTTTACTGTAAGGTTGTTTTGTAATCTTAACAAGTCTGAAGTTCTAATCTGTATTATTTCTAGGCATTGTATGTATGTGATTATTCCTTTTCTTGGAAATCAATAAAAATTTAAATTGAAAAAAGAGGGGAGCTTATTCCAGAGAAGGGGAAGAAGACAGGAAAAAACAGACTGGCCAGCAGTATGGGGGTGAGGAACAATGAAGGTACTTGGGGCTCTATGGTGAAGGGAGTACATTGATATGTCTGCTTGAGAGAGGCAGGAGGAGAGGTGGGGGAAGGGGGACCCAAACCAGAACTTGGCAATGAGGTTGGCGCAGTGAACAATCCTTCTGTGGGAAAGTGGGGCTAGGGAAAGGGCAGAATAAATAAGACAGTGGTGAGTGAGGGGAGGGGCAAAGGACGCAAACAGCAGAAAGAATTAAGGAGAGTGTTCAATCTAGAGAGGGAAGAGATGGGGCTGTGCCATAGGCCACGTCAGCATAATCAAGGACAGGCAGAATTGTATTTGCTACTAGCTCTCACTGGGTGGGTAGAGGGAGACTGTCTTTGTGGCAGTAGAGGACTGTGAGCTTTGGGCAGAGTTTAGAACAGATGGTGTCAATGTGGGTAGAGAAATCTAAGTGGTTATCTAGCCAGACCCCTAGATATTTAAATGCTGGGATAATCTCAAGGGGGTAGAAAGTACAATAATCTAATAATGCAATAAGGCACAACAATGTACAGTGATACACAGTATCATACTGGCATAATTAATAATAATACAAATTGATTACATCAGGGGTGTGCGGTACCATGCACTCACAGGCTGTAATGTCATGAACAGAACAGGGTATGAAGTTGTCATTAAATCAGGAAGGGGCCACAGGGAGGAGCAACTGGAGAGGTACATGAGAGAGGAAAAAGAGGAGGTAGGGTAGAGAGATAGGAGAGGGGGAAGGGAAGAAAGGAAGAGGAAAACAGGGGGAGGGATAGAAGAGAAGGGGGGAGATGGTATCTTAGATATGATATATCAGTGAGCAGGTATAGGGATGCAGCTTTTGTTCCTATAAAGGGCACTGAGCATGGGGTGGAGTTTTTTGTGAGGTGGAGTTTTTTTTGTGGCATCTATGTGCTGAGAGAAGCCAAGGTGCCTGTCAAGCTAGACAACAAGATATTTAAATGAGGGTATGTCATCAATTGTACCCCCATCTAGGGTATGGAAGGTGGGGTGAAGGGGAGCCTAGAAAGCCTCTGCCTAGTGCTGAAGCATATGAAGATAGTTTCCTTAGCATTTAGCGATAATTGGCTTGACCCGAACCATTTCTGGACAGTGTCAAAATCAAGTCAATATGTGTATTTGTGGAAAGGGAAGGGGAATTGCATGGGGAAAAGGTGACATATGGCAGTGTGTATGCCCCAGCTATATTTGAGTCAAGCTTTTATTAACATATCCTAGACATTATAAATAAGGAGCAGTTTCCCAACCTTATACTGTGATGGGACTTAAATTGTGTAATGAACTCCAGGGTAGATTATTTAGGGGTCAGGGAAAGAAATAATAGGGATACCACAAATTAGTAAATGGGAATGTCAGAGCTGGAGTTAGTAGATGGCTGGAGGACTGCTAATCTTGGGGCCAGGGAATATACATTCTATTTTAACCCACATAAATCATGGTCAAGACTAGATTATATTTATATGACAAGAAGCACTTATAACAGAGTGGTAGAGGTAAATCATATCCCATACACATTTTGCACCATACAGTGGTCCATCTGGTATTCCAAGGGAGCGGGGGAGGAGGGCAACTGACCCAGCTGGAGGTTCCCTACATATTTACTAGCTAAAGAAGACTTACGAACACACTTTTTTTTTTTGTGTGTTAACTCTGTTTCTGCTCCTTCTGCACGGAACTCTCTCTGGCATCCTCGGCCCCATGAGCTCTACCTCCCTCCTGAAGCTCTCTCTCCACCCCGCACCAGCTCAGCAGACCCCCTGGCTCTGCACCCCCCTGAGGTGGGGCTGCCCTATCTGCCCAGGGTGCTCTACCTATAATTGAATAATCAAATGTGCTGGCTGGGCAGACAGCCTGGTGGAGAGAGGAGCCCAGATCTGAAGTGTGGCTCGGCGGCCAAGGTGCTGTTGCCTATCCTCACAGATGGGGATTTTCTCTTTTAGTTCCCCCCCCCCACCGGCCCTGGCAGTGCAATGCACTCCAGCACAGTGCATGCGCGCTCCCATGCATGTCCAAAGGAGAGCCGCGGCGGCCAATACCCTAATGCTGGGATCGCGACTGCTGCTGGACCCCCAGTCTCCACTGGGAGTCACCAAATGGTGGTATCATCTCCCCACTCCCTCTCAGGAAAGGAGAGCTGTCCTCTGGATGCTCGATCCTTTCCTCCCCCTGCTGATTCCTGGCGGCCTGAATTCACTCCCAAATCTGGGTCGCCGGCATGGTGCAAGGTGTGGAATCCAGTGCCTCAACCCTCAGCACCACTGGGCTGGCTACTTTTTAACATACTTAAAGGACCAGTGGGAGGTATATGCCAGCTTGAATACAGGTTTGGCGACATCTGCAGCTGTCTACTGGGAGGTGGGAAAGGCCCTCATAAGGGGAGTTATAATTAGCTGTGTAGTAAGATTAAAGAAAGATCAAAGAGAAGTATGAGCAAAAATGGAGAAGACAACAAAACAACTAGAACAAAGGGTAGCCAGAGATGGGGGGAGGATGTTCGAAGGGAACCGTCAGTCACCCGAGAGGTAATGTATCTACTACTCACAGGGGAGGCCAACATGAAGTTGCTGTTTGTGAGGCAGAGGTTTTATGAATGGGGTAATAAACCAGGGCTGCTGCTGGCCAGACTGATAAATGGTAGGAAGACCTCTAGTCACATCATGAAAATCCAAGACAACTATAGACACCTGGTGCATGAGAGTCCTTTGATTAGGCAAAGTTTTAAGGAATTTTGTCAGAAGTTATATCAGGCTTAATGTGGGGGAACAGAGGAACAGGCCTCCACTTTATTGGACAGGATTGACATCCCAGCCCTTACAGATCAGCAAAGGGAAATTCTGGGGGCAGAGGTGATAGTAAGAGAGGTCTTGGATGCCATTGGGGGACTAAGGAGAGTTAAAGCAGGGGGCCTGGATGGGATGGTGGCTGAATATTATAAAGAATTATGATCAGTTGTAGAAGATCCAATCCGGGCAGTCATGGAAGTAGTATAAGGGGAGAGAGAGGCCTGCTCAAAACCTGTTGTGAGGTAAATATTTGTCTGATACCAAAGCCAGAGAAAGATGCCCTTGACTGTGCCTCTTACAGACCCATCTTTCTGCTAAATTATGACATTAAAATAATGGCAAAAGTTTTAGCAAGACATTTGGAATGGGTGTTTCCCCAGGAGACACATGCCGATCAGACGGGATTTGTGTAGAGATGGTTGTCCTATCATAACATGAGAGGGCTGCGGAATGTTGTTCAGTGGGGCTGTCGGCCTCCTGACCAGGCGTGTTATGTCTATGGATGCTGAGAAAGCATTTGATAGAACTGAATGGGAGTACCTGTTTCAGGTGCTAACAAGATTTGGTCAGGGACGTAGCTAGAATGGTGCAGGGGGTTCAGTCGCACCTGGGCCCAGAGTGTTTGGGGAGCTCTGAATTTGTTTGCTCACTTGGACTACTGCTGCTGATTTTTTTTTTCTTCCTTTTTTCTCTGAAGCCAGGAGCCGGCCTTGTTGTCTACATCATCTGGGGGGAGGGCGCCGCGTGGTTGCTATGCGACATAAATGTGACAAATACGTGTACCACATGACTCTCTAGCATGGAGAGAATGGAGTCATGTGGTACAAAAAGGAGGTGGAAACAAGTGTGCATGCCGTAAAATCGCGTGCCTTCTCAGCAGCTGTTCAAGTAGTGTGTGGGATGGTGAGGACTGTGATACTGAGAGTCGGGAGACAGAAAAAAGTCTCATCATGCAGTTTAATTAATTAAACACTTACTGTGTGTGTGACTACTGTAGTAGGAGAGTTAGCGGAGGAGAGGAGGAGATGGGAGTTGTTGGGATCTTGAGGAGGAGTTGAATCAGAGTGAGAAAATAAAGTAACAGCAGCGCAGCCCACCCAGCCCTGGCCTACAGTGAGTGCATAAGAGACAGCGGAGTAGAGAGACACGCACCGACAAGGTCAGTAGGTCATGATGGTGATGGACAGTCGCAGGCCTGCGGCCGTAGCAGGGCAGCGACTAGGTAGGGTTAAGGGTTTAGGGTTCATTTATGGATACTGCTGGGCTAATGAATGAAAAAAAATATTCCATCTATCCTCTCAGGCTCCGCTCCCTCCCGGCTGGCGCGATCTATTAAAAAAGTGCCTCTGCTCTGCCTCAGTCAGCTGGGGGGGGGGGTTACTTAATGGATACTGCTGGTCTGGGCTGGCCTTGGCTAATGAATGAAAAAAATAGAAATTCAATTAATCCACGGGCTCCACTCTCATCTCCCCCCGGCGAGTGCGATCCATTAAAAAAGGATCTCTGCTCTCTGCCTCAGCCAGCTGGGGGGGGGGACTCTGTGGATGATATCTTGTGCCAGTGCCTCATTATTCCTTGGGCTCCACTGGGCTCCAAGTAACACCATGCTACACATTCACCAAGGCTCAGGAAACTTTTTTTTACCCTAACATTACATTTGCTTACATTTGTGGAATTAAGCTTTAGCCCTAACTGATGCCTGAACATTTTTTTTTTGCAATTAATATTTACAATAAATGTACAGATTACAACTTTTTTCTAGTCCATTTGAAACAGCTCCAAGTTTATGTCAATAATTTGACAAACTACCTTTTAAGCAATTCCATTTTATTACTAAAGACATCTAGATGAAAATTTAGGGATTGATCTTCAAACAGCCCATTCCAAGTTCCTGGATCACTCTAGGGCTGTGATGATTTCAGGAGCATCAGGGACCCTGCACCCAGTTGTTTAAAAGGAGGGGCTCTACAGCAAAAGCCCAGGAGTTGCTACAGCTGCAGACTATTGCCCAACATTTGGTGCACCTGTGACAGTTGCTGCAGGGATCTGCCCCCCGCACAGCAATGGAGAAGCCATGAGGGTTGGGGGGGAGAATCTTCATGGCAGGAGGAAGCTGGGGTAGAAGGGGAAAGAGTGCCCTAGGGGGTGTTGGGGAGAGAGCAGGTGTGACAGGGAGTGATGTGGCACCCATTGAGGAGTGTCCTTTGCAGACCTATACACCTGATCAGATGGGACCACATTGTGGGGGATTGCCAGGGACAGAAACTGATATAGCTTCAAGCGGGCACAGCCCCAGCAGCTGCCCCATAGGAGCACTAAGGCAAAACCCTGTAGGTGGGGGGCAGCCTGCCACATTGATGAAGTGTGGGTACTAGGGGACTGTGACAGGTGCCTGGAGAATGGTACCCCCCCAGACTAGCAGCCTGCAACCTGCAGCTCCAAATTCCAGCCTACAGGGTTTCACCTTTTTGCACCTGTATGGCAGCTGCCAAGGATGTGACCACCTGGGGCCATGTCACCTTCCATCCCTGCCAACCCTCCACAATGTGGTCCCATCTGATCAGGTGAATGGGACTGCAAAGGACACCCCTGATGGGCACCACATCTCTTCCTGTCATGCCAGCTGTCTTCTTGATGCTGACAGGGCACCCCATGCCCTTCTGCCCCCAGCCCTTCACGTTCAGGTTCTCCCCAAATCACCACAGTGTGTGGTACTAGGGCAAGTCCCTTAGACCACCTCCTGGCCACTCTGAGTTGAATCCCTTGCTGCATCCAAGGTGGGGGTTCCAAAATAGCAAAACAGTGGATGCTACAAACCCCCTTATGACCTGGAACATGGGCACCTCTGTCGTAAGGGTGACAAGGGCACAAGGCATCTGAATTTCAACACAGCCTGTGTTCAAAAATTGGGATTGATGCAAAGTTTGATGAAAGATACCACTTGCATCATATACCTTTGGCACAGGCACCTTGCATCAAACATCAGCTTTCGAAAATTGGGCCCTTGATCTTTAGCTCTTTCAGTTCACTTTCAGCTGAGTCATATTCCAGAGCTCAGCTCATACTTCCCTGCTTATACTTCACTGTTATTTTGAACATGACTGGAAGGAAACATAGCAAGCAGCACATTGTGATTTCAGATCCTGAATATGCCACAAATGTAAATTAAATGTGAGAGCTGAGCTTCTTTTATTTATGGGAATATTGTCAGTAGCAAGGAATGGAATGGCTTGAGATTAATTTTGTTATTTTATGTAGCTGTGGTATGCTGGTGCTCAGTATAACATTTTATTGTCTACCTGATCACATTTTTAAGTTTCACTTTTTATTAGATGAATGGAAAAACATTTCTTCAATTTATTTCAAGGAACAAAATCTAAGATCCAAATTATTCTTTCATGTTATTTTGTAGTGCAGTAAAAGGGGTAGCATTACCATTGACTTCAAAGAGTCAGCTAGTGCATAGTTCAGCACCTATGTAAGTTTTGCTAGTATGTTCAAACTGTTCCACATGCTGAAGAATAAGGAGAGAATCACATTTTCAAAAACTCAACTTAACTTTTTGAAAGGGCTGCAGAAATATTTGTAAACAGAACATGCAGAATAATTTCTGATTTAAATGGGAGTTTATTTCCCTTCCTTTTGCAACAAACTCAGGAAAGGGAGAAGATATTCATTAATAATATAGAGAATAACGCATGGGTGAGTGTGTGTAAACTGAATGTTCCACACACCTGAGGTGTGGGATGTTACATAAACCCGAAGAGAGAAGCTCAAGGGGTTTATAGAAGCATCCCACACTGAGGGTGTGTGTAAAATTCTGAGTGACACATCCACCCTTGTCTTATTGTTATTATTGTTAGTAGTAGTACAGCATTATTTATAAGTTTGGGTTCTGATTATTTTAGTGTGGTAGTTATTTGGATTTGCTTGCACTGAGATAAGCGTGAGTGTGATTGACAGATAGTGGATACAACCACCTAGTTGTGACATCAAATTACAACTGGGTGATTGTAATCATGAGAACAGAATAGGGGGACATACGCTGGGATGGTATGCAAGTAGATACGTTTAAAATATACAAAGCAGCAGAATCCATCACTCTTCACCTTATATCAGAAAGATGCAGCTCGCAGCATTGAAATAAAAGGCCAACTTTATTAAGTGCCAAAAAAATTAAACAAGCCTTAGCGCATTTCGGATTGTAGGTCCTTTTTCAAAAGGCATGACAAGCAAATCCAAATAACTACCATACTAAAATAATCAAAACCCAAAACGTACAATGAATGCACTACTACTGCTGTCATCCCTGCCACTTTGCTGATAAAAAGGCTCGGAAACAGAAATAGTAGTTCATTTAGGATTTGTCCAAACTGGTTAACATAAGCTTAGCAAGCTCTTAGATCTAAAAATGGCGGAAGGGGGCCCCACGAGGGAGGACCCAGTGAGGGGGGCCCTATACCATACCCTTGAACCCAGGCACTATGGAAAGCTGCTACGCCACTGGATTTGGTCTGGGAGATGGGTTTGTGGAGCTGGTACAGATGCTATATAGAGAGCCAAGTGCAAGGGTACTGGTCAGTGGAGCCTCATCGGAGGAGTTCCGGCTGTACAGGAGCACAAGGCAAGGGTGCCCACTGTCCTCCTTGTTATTTGATCTGGCTATAGAGTCACTGGCAATTAAAATATGATAGGATGAGGGTATTCGGGGATAACAGGGAACAGGAGAGGGAAGCACAAGATTACACTGTATGCAGATGATTTTCTCTTCTTCATTACAGAACCTAGGGAGACAAAACCTGCATTATTGAGGATCATGGAAGCTTTTGCCATGTTCTCAGGGTACAAACTGAATCCTGACAAGTTAGAAATGATGCATCTAGGGGGAATGAGGGAGAGACGGTATATGGGGGCTACAGAGGGTGGAGGAATCACTCATGTATCTGGGAATAAAGGTAGGAAAAGAGATAGGGAGTCTATATAGACTGAATTATATACCCCTGTTTGACAGTATATTAAGGGTTCTGGATAGATGGAGAGCTATCCCCATATCACTGCTCAGACAAATTAATTGAATAAAAAATGAATCTTCTGCCACAGATACTATATGTAATGCAAATGGTACCCATGAGCCCAAATAGGGGAGATATAAAACATTTAGAAAAAGGCTTTTCCAACTTCATATGGCAGGGGAAATGACCAAGAATAAGTTTAAATAGATTAAAATGAGTTAAAGAGAAAGGGGTACTAGGTTTTCCAGGTATACGTGAATATTACACTGCAGTGCAGCATCTGTTTATACAAGCCTGGGTGAATGGGTGGGGTCTGGCGGCAAGCTGGGTAGAGCTGGAGGAAGAAGGCTGCCCAGGATGAGTGTTGGCATACTTGGCAAATGGACGGAGGTGGGTCTACAGGCAGCTGCAAGATCTCAACCCACTAGTGGTATGGGTCTTAGAAGAGTAGGAGACAGTTAAGAAGCAAAGAGGTGCGAAGAGGGACCAGACTCTTTTAGTTTCAGTGCCAAGAACCCAGGATTCGTGCCCAGCCTAGAGGACCCTGGGTTTCGCATGTGGGAAGACAAGGGAGTGAGATGCCAAGGACATCTATATAATAGGATGGGGCTTAGCTCATTTGGGGACATACAGCAGGGATTGGGGATCCTGAGATCCCACCAATTCTGATATTTCCAACTCAGGGCATATGCTAGAGGTTTAGGTAGGGAAACAGTGGAGGCCTCTGACTTAGTGGGAGTTGAACAAGAGATATATAGGGCTAGAAGAGAAGAAAAGGGACTAATAGGGAGAGCGGCATGCTAGAATAGACTTCAATTCCTAGACCTAACTGGAAAAGTAAAGCAACAGTGGGAGGCAGACCTAGGCCTGCCAATCATGAAAGAAACTTGGAACACAGTACTAGGTATGCATATGGGACTCCTGATCTGCAATAAACATAATGGGCCTGATTCACAAAGGGAGATGCATGGCTTGCATCCAGCCTGCATCCACCCCGGTGCTACGCCTACCACTGTGGTCTGTGCACCCGATTCTCGAAGGTCGCACACATTTGCGACACTTTACCCTGTTTAAGGCAGCTTGTGCCAGACATGTGGCACAAGCCCCATAAAAGGGTCGGCAGCAGTAGACCACCAAAAAGCTGGTCTAACTTCGTGCCAGTGACGCACCAGTTCGTGAATCTCGACTGGTAGCCAGGGACCGCCACAAGCCGCATGCACCCTGTGTTTGGCGCACTCAGGGCTTGTGCCGGTCCAAACATTTTGTGAATCAGGCCCAAAGAGTCCCAATTTAAATTTCTACATTGACTATACTTCTCACCAAGTGTGGTACACAAGTTTCACCCTGCCATTTCCCCTACGTGTGAGAGATGTGGAACAATTTGTGGAACATATTTCCACTATTTTTGGGAATGTTGCACTCTTAGACTGTTCAGGGGGCAGTGGCACAGGAATTATCTGTAGTCTGCGATAAACACATAGCAGAGACATCTTCACTGCTGTTTGGAATGGAGGATATGGGGGAGAAAGGATTGGCCCTGTATCCCAGAGCAATAAGAGTTATGCTGTCTACAGCAAGGCAGTATATATAGAATGCCTGGGTATATATTCTATATACGCAGGGCAGTGGAAGAACATAACTATACAAAACCTAGCATTAGACTGCCTGACCTATGTTCTGAGAGGAAGGGGAGACAGATTCTTAATTGAGCGGGGAAAGTTCTTAGACTCTTATGTCATCAACAGAGGCCCAAATGATATGGGAGGGGGTCACCTAGAACCCTGGGGAACAAAAAGAAGGAGGGTAATTACTGGAGATGAAATACAAAGGAAAAGGAATGACCTGGGACCTGATGGCAAAATAAGGGAGATATATGAACACACAATAGTGGAGTGTAATGTATACTGGGAGATCAAGCTGAGTTAAAAGGGGATCATTTGTAGAATGAAGTGTTTTATAGTTGTAAACATGATATTATTATTTTTAGTTTAACAATGCTGTTTGCTTTTCTTGTTATCTCCTTATGGGGAACAATATATAACTAGGGGCAGAGATGATTAAGAAATGTATAGGTGTTGATTGCTCATTTTCTTTCTGTTATCTTTAGTCTTGTATGAAATAATGAATGCTCTGTTTGTGGATGAACTGCTTTGTTATATTTCTAAAAAACCTAATGAAAATATTGGTGTACCCAGTGTGGGTGATGCTGCAGTGACTTACTGTATGAAACTGCAGCGGGTGTTTAGAGGGCGGGAGGTGCTACTGGGCACCAGGGAAGGATTTATTTCTACTGGGGTCAGGAATCGGGGTTGGGGGGGTACCACTGGACATGAGGGACTGTGTTTTGTGTAGTGGGGCTGTGATCAGTGGGTGGGGGTTACCACTAGATACCAGGATCTGCTCTCTTTTTACTGGGGCTGGGAATCAGAGGGTGGGGGACCACTAGACACCAGGGAGTGCTCTCTTTCTACCGGGGCCAAGGATTGAAGGATGGGTGCACCACTAGACACCAGGGTATGATTCATTTTTTTTTTCAGGGATGGGGATCAGAGGATGGGGGGAACCACTGGATACTGAGAATAATTCATTTTTAACAGGGCCAGGGATCAGAGGGTGGGGGTGCCACTAGACACCAGTGAGCAGGTGTGCTGCCCGACCACCAATGTTGTTGTTGGCTTTAGTGGCTCCACCAGTCACTAGGGTTACCCAGAGTAAGCTGGGCTTTTTGTCGGCAGTAATTGCACAGCACAAGGTGGCTGACTGTTGTGCTGTGCCTATATTCATGTCCCTGCCCTCTTGCACTCTAATCCTTGCCTGTGTGCTAACCCATTTAGTGTGCACTCCTGACCCCTTTGCAAATTGTGTACGGGCACAAGCCCTGAGCAAATGGTGGGCAGTCACGTTCCCCATCGAGCAAACATTTAAATATCTGGCCCCAGGTATGCAACATGACAGATGCAATGAATGTTGAAGATGCAAGGAAACTTTTTCTTGAATCTGGACAGTACACTGTTTATTGCACCTGTCTTCACAATATATTCATTAGATCCAAAACCTACAATGTTTTCAATAGCTGTGTCATCCATTTGGAGTTCCTCATTGATAGAGTTGTATATCTCTGCATTAAATATGGACTCAGATGCAGAAGGAGCACCTTTAACTTTAAACAGCTTGTAAATAAATTATTGCACCTGACCATGGCCATCTAGTATATGAACAAGAAGGCCTAGCTGCGTTGCCACTGTTGTATCATTACTCTTATTGATAAGAAGACAGAAGTGGTGCACTTTCATTAGGTCAATGACAGATGATTTCAGTCCTTCACTGATGACATTTACCAACAGAGACTTTTTTTTACTGTCTTTACAGGAAAACGTCTCTGCAGTCCTGGAGTCCTTGAGCATCACTGTAAACAATTCACTCATGTGACTAGCCAGTGCAGATGGCAAGAGGTGCTCTGCCACTGCTCTTGCCCACAACAGTTCTGCTGAGGTCACATCATCAGCATCCAGGGATCGTGCAAAGAACGTGCTGACAGTTGCATTTGATGTAAGTGATGTGAGTAGCTTCCTGTGTTTCTCGCCCCAGCCATGATCATGAAGATAATTTTTCTCTCCAGTGGCAACTTTCACATGTTTATTTCAAGGACTGGAGAGAAAAAAAGATGTATAGTTGAGTAAGTAAGCTAAAAAAACAACACAAAACACATACACAAAAATAGTCCTCTGCAGACTGCATAATAGACTATTTTAACATTTGTCCACAGTATTTCACCCTGTGACTCCAATTAAACTAGCATCATGATGATTGTTATTACAGTCCAGTCCACTAATATGTCCCTTCAGGTTTATCCCCCCACCCAAACAATACATTTCAGGGAACTGTGTATTAATATGTACACACAAAATTCGTATTCCTCCCTTTTCTCATGCCTCTATAGCCATCCTTTAAATTCTGCTTCCAGTTCCCAGTCCTCTCTGTATAACCCTGTCTGTACCTCATCCTCTTTGTGGTGGATGAAGGAGATGATGGCGATTGTAACCTTACTCCTGAAGACATGTTGATATTGACTAGAAGCTGCTGTTGGTTTTCTACAGAATCAAAGAAATGTGGTGTCCGTTGCAGTTGTTTCAACACAAGGACATTTATAATTTCATATCTGCAGACATAGAAATGCTCATTTGCTCACCATACTTGAAATCAGGCTCTGGCTCAGGATCCACAGGAGGCAGAAGACCACGCTGTGCCAGTGGATACCAAAGAGCAGCCCTGGAAATGATGTCAATGACAAATGACTCAGCATGCAGAAATAAGACAAAAAAAGACCAGAACACACTCCATGACATATTTCAACATATTTTATTCAATGCAATACTGTACACTCAGTCACAAAGTCACGAACATGTTATTTTTGACTATGAATAACTAGTTAGTGTTAGGGATGGGCAGCCCTGAAAAGGTCCTGACCCTTATTACCAGGACCAGGATCCAGGCAGTGGCAGAGCTAGAGTCGGCTGGGGAGGGTGGTCGCCCCTCCTGGCTGCCCCAGTGTGAGTAGTGGTGCCCCACCACCATCTTTATTCACCGTTTAGCGCTCATTGTGGAGCCTGCGATTGACTGAATGCCCCCCCCCGGCTCCCAAACGCTCCCAAACCTGGCTCCGCCACTGGATCCAGGTCAGAGTCCTGATTAGTTCTCATTGATTCTGATTCAAATCAGAACCTTTAGGGAATAATGTTCATATGTAACAAAAACAAAAAAAATCACTAAATGCACTAAAAACAGAAATTAAAGTATATTTCTAACCAGAGGTTATTGGTCTGTGTTTCTGATTCCATTCTGTGCATTCTTCTTCTTCTCTGTCTCCTATTTTATTCTGCTATAGACTCCCACTTGTGCCCCATTCTTCCACCCATGTATTGATACTCTCCCTGCCCTATATACACAGATCTGCCTGCTCATGCAAACACACTCATCATGCCCAGCATGAACATCCCTGTCCTCATCATCCAACATTCACATTGTCCCAGAATAATAATCCATACCCTTTCTTCATCTGCTGAAATGCCCCTGCCCCAGTATATACAACTCTGCCAGCCCAAACCAATTTCTTCTAACAGTCCCCTGCAGTGATTAAGTCTCCATTTATCTGTAACCCCCCCCAAAGTGCTGGGGCTTACCTTAAGTCATCTCCCTGGGCACTGCTTTTGTCCTCTGCCTGGTCACGTTCCAGCCTGTGTTCTGCCTTTTGAACCTGGCTAATATCCAGCAGAAAGTGTAAATCCAATGTAAAGTATTGCTGTATTCATGGTTCCTGCATGAATGTGCGAGATGGTGCCGTCACACGTTGACTTTAAGAGGCTCAGCCCTATACACACACACACACACACACACACACACACACACACACACACACACACATATTATTAGAGGCAAAAAACTCAGTTTAATGCATTAGTTAGGGTTGTTCCACAGCTATAAAAGCCAGGAAATTCGGTGTTAGGGTTGAAACCCCCTTGGACCCCCCACCCCCAACTGGCATCAGGGTGCATTGGGGTCATTGGCTAACTCTCACCCCATCAGATGTGTGAAGAAGCAGAGGTGTAGGAGAATGGGTAAGTTAGGACCGGCGACCCCAGTCGCACCTGATGCGGTTGGGGTGTGGGGGTCCAAGGGGTTTTCAACCCTAACACCGAATTTCCTGGCTTTGTCGCTGTGGAACAATCTAACTAATGCATTAAATGGGTTTTGCCTCTAATTTTCCTTCTTTTGAGAATGATAAGGAGAAATAGTGAATGGAATGCGGCAGCAGGAGTGCGGGGCCCTTCGGGCCCCACGCTCCCACCACATGAGGTCTTGTGACATAGTAACAGGAACAGCAATGCAAACAGAAGCACTAAGAGTGGTGCACATGGTAACGCAAGCGCAAATGAGAACAGAAAGGGTAATGCACACGGTGGCGTAGATGGGAACGGTCCACCACGTGATGCCTTGTCACATAGTAACATGGTGCCCACAAATGCAAATGGTAATGGGCATGGTGACGCAAAGCAAAACAGAAAGAGAAACAGTACTGTAGACAGAAACGTTAAAAACAACGGAACCGCAAATGAAGACGCAAAGGGTAATGCACATGGTGGCATAGACATGAACGGTAAGTGAAATGGGTACCGAACCGCAAGCGGAAATGGTAATGGTTACAGTAATGTAAGCGCACAGGCTGCTTTTCCCCAAAAGCTGCATAGAGAAAGACAGTGAGTACAAAGAATGTATGCAAAATAATGACTCTTGGAACAGAAAATGAGGACTTGGAATAGTAAATTGCTGCTATCTCAGGAATGGTACGACGTAGAAAAAAAATTAAAAGTCATATGAATTATCACTGTCCTGGCTAGTTTTGGACTTAGCCCCCTAAGCATTTTTCCGACGAAAAGTCTGTATCTCGCACCGTTTCCGCGATACGGGCCCTGAAAGGCATGGCGAATGCCGTAATGTTATCCTATTGGAAAAAAAGAGAAGCTCAGAGTGCCCTAACTTTGGCTTCCTGTAATATTTTTTCACCAAATCACTAAAAGGCACATCTGTGGGATGTTGGCTGTCTTCCCTCCAAATTTCAGGAAAAAAGACCAAACCGTTATTTTGCAGCAGGGTGCCAAATGATTCCTGTAATGCATCGGTCACCGTAATGTTATCCTATGGGGAAAAGTGTCAGTGTTGGAGTGCCATAACTTTACTGCCGTGTAATATTTTTTCAACAAAACACTGAACAGCACATCTGTGAGATGTCGGCTGCATTCCTTCCAAATTTGACCCCAAAACACCAAACCGTTCTTTTGCAGCACAGGGCCAAAGAGTTGCTGTTATTTTCACACCCTTGAAAAGTGTTGTTGAACTTCTCATAAAAGCTGCGAAATCTACATCTGACAGTGTCACATCGCTCGAGTACTTTGCAAAAGTACTTTTGCAAGAAACTTGAAAAACATATTTCTGGGGTGTTTTACCCCAAAATAAAGACATGGCTAGCATCCTCAGGGTCCAACTAGGTGAAAACAAAAAGAATTAGGTTGCTAGAGGGTCCCAAATTTAAATGCCAAGCATTTTTCTGATCGCTAACTGAAAACAAAATGGTAGATTTGCGACAGTAAAAGGGCCATTTGCGAAAGTAAAAACTGCATTTGCGACACTGTCAAACTTTTTGTTAACTTTTCCCATTGACTTATAATGGGAGCTTGTTTTTTGAATAACTTTTGAACCGGTTAATATTTTTCATGAACTCTTTGAAAGGCACATTGGGACCCTAGTACACGTTCCCTGAAGATTTTGGACAGTTGTACAAACGTGCGACCTGTAAGTGCGACCGTAAGAATTCCAAAAGAGCGTGGCATCACGAGATCCTGCTTAATAACTCCACAGCTGTATATCTGACCAGTACAAAACTTGGCAGATCCCAAGGTGTATTGGTCTTGATCATGTATTTCAAATTTCAGGCAAATCAGTCAAACGGTTGCAAAGTTATTAAGGTGCAAAATTCTGGGTTTAACATGTAAATGGCTCCTCAACCCTAACTATGGTAGCACTACCGTGCTACTATATATATATATATATATTTATATATATATATATATATCGTGCACAGCCTGTGCTGGGTCTGGATAAAACTAAGCTCGTGAACTGCCAGGGAATGCTCCTTCAGGATCCACTCTGCAGTCACTTAACAGTGCAGAGGGAACTCTATTGAATACTGTAGATATTTATTTCTAAAGATAAATTGTTGTGTTTTAAAATGAACTTAAAGAGCAACTGACACCGTCTAGCCAAAAGTGCTACACTGTAGAATTAGAATAAGCATACCCCCAGTAAATCCCATACCAAAAACTAGATGTCTATTTTACTTAATTGTAAAGTTATTAACCATTGTGTACCCCTGATTTCACTACCTGTTCAAAAAAAGCCTGTATCAGTGAAGAGCTGATGATGATGTCATCTTGGGAACTCACAGTCTTGTGTTTCATGTCAGCAAGCTTATAGGATCTGTTTCTCCAAAGTTGTTAAGATCATGTGCAATGGTTTTCACAAGTAAAACAGGCAGCACCAGTCAGCAAATCATGCAGGCTCTTTTGTTTGTTACTTGGTTATTTTTCTGAGTGACTCAGTTCAGTACATTTGGAAATTGATCTAAATATGGCTGTAGCATTGTTCCACAGCCAACTGTTGGCCTGCCAAAGGAATTTCAGGAACAACTACCAGAGCTGAATACTCCTGTGCACTTTAATATATGCATTTCCCATAATGCACAGCAGCCAAATCCCAAACAGCAAACACAGCAGAAAAACAGAGATGATTCCACAGTTCACAAACGTAAGTCAGCCAAAATGAACACATATTATACAATGTTGATCACATCATCATGTAATCAGTATTTGAATGATTGTTCACCATTGCACCCACAATATACAAACTGCAGTTAAATATATGTATTACCCATAATGCATAGCAGCCAAATCCCAAACAGCAAACACAGCAGAAAAATGGAGATTATTCCACAGTTCACAAAAGTAAGCCAGCCAAAATGAACACATATTATACAATGCTGAACACATCTGCATGTAATTAATAATTGAATGACTGTTCACCATTGCACCCACAATATACAAACTGCAGTTAAATATATGCATTACCCACAATGCATAGCAGCCAAATCCCAAACAGCAGACACAGCAGAAAAACTGAGTTGATTCAACAGTTCAAAAAAGTAAGTCAACCAAAATGAACACATATTCTGAAAAGTTGATCACATCTAAATGTAATCAGTAATTGTATGACTGTTCACTATTGCACCCACAATATACAAAATGCAGTTAAATATATGCATTTCCCATAATGCACAGCAGCCAAACAGCAAACCCAGCAGAAAAACAGAGATGATTCTACTCTATCTGTGTCTGTATCTGTATCTATGTTTTATTGTACTTGCTAATATAGGATGCCATGTTACAATGTTGTATAAAGCATAACTCCCTGTTTCTGCACTTGTCATGTTACAAGTGCATTAAACCACTCCAAGACATGGTTTTTCTGTGGAATTACCTATGTTACAAACCCTGAAACTCATATAATTTTTAAGGCAATGTTTTTTGAACGGTGCTGCTTGTTTTATATGCAAAACACATTGCACACGATCTTTACAACTTTGGAGATATAGGTCCTACAAGCTTGCCAACAGGGAATATTAGACTGTGAGTTCCCAAGATGACATCATCATCAGCTCTCCACTGATATAGGTTTTTTTTTTGAACAGGTAGTGAAATCAGGGTTACAAAATGGCTAATAACTTTAAAATGAAGTAACACAGTAATCTAGTTTTTGGTATGTGATTTATCGGGGGTATGCTTATTTGGATTCTGCAATATAGTTCTTTCAGCATCAGTGGCTCTTTAAAAGTGTGAACTGTTTACATTCTGCCATCCAGCAGCCATGTTTGGTACTTTGACCCTGCATATTGGCCAGTAGGAACTCAAGGGGTCCTAAATGAGTCCTTCTGCTATGGCTGCTGGGTGAAATAAGGAACTGTGTGCTTGGCACCCATTTTAGCCAATCAGAATGCTAGAATTGTGATGGACAGCTATAGCATCCAATCAGATTACAGGACTCTGTTTTCTTCAGTGTAGTGGGACAGTTGAACTGGGGGCAGTTGCTAGAGGGTTTCCAGCAGGGAGGAAATGCTCTATTTGGCTCTGAGGAGAAAGTTGAGAGGCCTGCTTGCTTCTCTATCACCTTACAGCCCAAAGTTGGTTGTTCTGAACTGCTGAAACTGCAGATTGGACCCTTTCAGCTCACCAGTATGAGCTGATAGGGAATTGTGATTTCTGCCAAAACTGCTAAGTCTGCCTGAAATTGCATCAGAGCCTGTCTGTGAGAAGAAAAGCTAAACTACTTTACAAACTTTTTTCTTGTGCTTTATAACTGAATTTAAAGATCATCTGAGATCACTAACGTATTAACGCATGAGCAAAATGTTGTTGCAAAATGGTTGTTCTGTAAGGCATTTAGACTGGATTATTTAGGGTTCACCTTGAATTATTTAAAAAGAAAGTGACACTATTATACTGCTCAAAACTTGCCTACATGTAGTATACTATCTTTATGATAAAAGAAAAAATGCTATGAATACAAAAGAATCAAGAGACTTCAAAGAATACTTTAGAAAAGTTCCTGAAAAAATAAAAATAAAGAGGATTCTGTGACATAAATATATACAAATCATAAAACTAATACAAGAAGTACTCTAAAAAATAGGAAATTTAACCTTGAGATAACTGAATCAGATCAAGAAGAAAAAGTTCAAAATAAAAAAGACGCCTGGAAGAACAGAAAGGAGCAAGCCCATATCAAAATAAGAGGCAAATAGAAAATACCCCCTAAATAAAAAAAAAACTGAAATGGTGTCTAAAAAGAAAGATCAGAAGAAAGCTTTAAATTATCAACAAGAAACTGAAAGTCAAAAACAAGATATAGGAGAAAACTCTAAGGGAGCCAAAAATATGGAAGAACAAAATAAGCTACACATTCCTGAAAGCTTTATATTTTCTTTTGTACGAAGGTTGTCAGATTCTGAAACAGATAACATAGACAAACAACATAACAAAGAGATCCTTGATTACTTGAAACAAATGCACATGGAACTTAAACAAGGCTTTTCTGGCATGGAAGAAAAATTATGATATTTACAAGAAAAGGAAAATGTTTAACCCTCTTACAACATTGTTATGGGAGAACAATATAAAATTCCAGCACTTGATGCCTAACAATCTAAAGATATTTCATCAAGGTTGTTATAAAAACTTTGATAATGTGAAAGATGCAGAAAAATATGTGCAAGAGGTATGGGACTTACAGTTGGACAGAAAGCAAACAAGGAAAGATGAAGACACCCCAGAAGATGAAGTAAGACCAGAACCTAACAAAGAGAAGGATGATGAAAACAATAGACCTACCACAAGTAAAAATATGCAAGATCAAAAGGACATAAATATGGAACAGAATCAGGACCCGCATCTGAGGACAAGAACAGGAACTGAAGCACTGAATATAAATCAGGAGGATTTAGATATTTTAGAACACTTGAATGCAGTGGAAACAAAAGAAATATGATTAGTTAGATAGTATTAGAAAGGAAAAATTTTAACTGAGCTTCAAATAAGAATGTCATTACTTATCTTGGGTGTGTGTGTGGGGGTGCTGACTCTTGGCTCCTTTAGCTAGGAAAGGAGGCAGTGCCTACTTCTAGGTAAGTGATAAAAGGGTGTTGCGACAACTGAGACACTTATTTCTTTTCCAGAAATCCCAACTGAGCATTCTAAATAGAATGAGGGGGTTGTTCAATGTTGGGACATATGTTACTTTTACAAGACTGTAAAAAACTAAGACAGTTTGGGGAAGGACAGAAAGATTTATGGGAAAATGTATTTTTTTTAGAAAGAGTAGCAAAAATGAGGGCAGGAAAATATGATACAATGTCAGAAAAAGTAAAGAGTTTCTCAGGATTGGTTACTAACATAAATAAAACATGCAAGAACAACTAAAAATTGTAACATGGAACATAAATGGATTCAACAAGCCTATAAAAAGGAAAATAAATAAAGATAAATAAAATAAAAAAAGGCAGACATAGTATGTCTGCAGGAAACACACTTAATTAAAAAGGCAGAAAAATTAGATAATATATGGGGGGGTAAAGTAATACACTCACTATTTACTTCTAAATCCAGAGGCACTACTATACTGATGCATAAAGGATTAAATATAGAAATACTAGATACTCGTGTAGCTCAAGAAGGGAGACTTGTAATTATATCAACAAAATATTGTGGAAAAATTAGGACGTTTGCTTCCATTTATGTTCCACCAAGTAAAGTAATGACTATAACACCAGAATTTTTCCTGGCTTTAACAGAATTCTCACAATCATATATAATAGCAGGAGATTTTAATATGATAATTAACCCCAAAATAGATACAACAGCAGGTAAGAGAGACTTTAATAAAAAATAAACTGCATTTCCAATGAAAAGGATGGAAGACCTGGTAATTAGGGACTTCTGGCGTAGTGTACACTTGGATAAAAAAGTGATCTTGTATTATTCACCCAGAATTAAAACTTGTTCTAGAACAGACATGATACTAGGATCGTCTTCTTTACACCAGGATGTGGAAGAAATCAAATATGACTCCATATTACTAACGGACCATGCACCTATGTGGTTAGCTTTGGTGTCCAGGGATACCATCCTCATCCACTCATGGAGAATGGACCCCTTATTATTAAAAGACCCAAACTTTTTGGAAAAAGTTAAAAAGGAAACTCAAATGTATTTTGATTTAAACTCAGATGAAGAAGTTCCACTTAACATTATGTGGGATGCATATAAATAGAATAATAGATAGGTGAGTGTCTATTACAAGGGAGTAATACCATTGAGAGGTTCCCTTGTCCCCAGAACCTCAAGATGGTATTACTCCCGAGTGATAGACACTCGCCTATTCTTTATTTTTTGTAATATATGGATGCAAGGGTTTTTTGTTAGCCATTTATGTGGTGCTGTGAGGCTAGGTTACCACCACAGTAGGGGCTCACTCTCGCCACGTACACTGCACTCGCTCGCTTGCCCACCTGCTAGCTCAGTTCTACTCGTGTCTTTTCTTTGGTAGGCTGTCTTACCTTTAATTATTTTCTTGTTGAAGACTTTGAAGGCTATAAAGGATAGGTAGGAAAACGGCATGTGTACTGAACTGCAGGAATTATTTTCTCTCGCTAAGCGAGAGACGCCCACCATGTTTGTTTAAATAATTGGCCCACCCACAATGAAACCACGTCCAATCAGGAGGTGCGGTTTAGGAACATCACCAGCACAGCTTTGGTGATGTCAGGAAGAACCTATGGTATTGAGTTTGTGTTTTATGTTTTGTGGATATTATAATCGTTCAGAGCTCGAATGATAGTATTACGAGCTCCGAACGATAGTATTATCACTTGCCAATGATACTATTATCATTTTGGCTCTAGTGTATTACCAGAAATTTTTTATATGCTTTTTAATAGTATTATTTTAAATATCCATATATTACAATGCAGTAATAAGAGGGTTATCAATAACTAGTTCAATAGCCAGAAGAAAATTACAAAGGGAAAAGCTTAAAAAATTGGAGAAAAACATCTTAGAGGTACAACATCAGCATGCCACAACTAATAATGATATACATTTAAATGTTTTAACCAAATTGAAAAGCGAGTATCAAGAAATAATTGATGAAAAAATTAAAAGACTTATGTTATACACCAGAGCAAAATATTATTCACAAACTGATTGAAGTGGAAAATTATTAGCTTATCAATTACAAAAGAAAAAGCCAGAAAGATGTATTTCTGAAATACATCCAGAAGATAATTTGACACAAACAATGGTAAGTGAAAATTATATTAATAAGGAATTGTTTAAATTATTACACTAAACTATATAAATTCCATAATCAATAATCAAAAATTTATGAATATACCTAAAATTACTGAGGAACAACAGAATATAATAGAGAAACCAATAACACAATATGAAATGATAGAATTATGACAGAGTTTTACACAGCATTTAAAGAAACTCTTGTTCCAAAATTACATAAGTTATTTAACTCATTTACAGACAGATTCCCCCCTTCCTTTGATGAAGCACTGATATTGGTTATCCCCAAGAAAGGCAAAGATAAAAAGTTATGTTCCTCATATCACCCAATATCTCTGTTAAATTCAGATTCCAAAATGTTTACTAAAATTCTGACTATAAGGCTAGAAAAGGTACTGCTACACACAATTGGGGAGGACCAGACGGGCTTCTTCAAAGGAAGGAGGGGTCACAATAATGTTAGGAATGCTTTGAACATATTACAACTAACAAACAATGGTAAAGGTATGGTGGTATCCCTGGACACCGAAAATGCTTTTGATAATGTGGAATGGTCTCATCTAATAGAAATACTAAAAGCAGCTAATATGGGTCAACAATTTATAACTTGGATAAAAGCTATTTGCAATACTCTGAAAGCCAAGATATTAACAAATAATACAGTCCCACTACCTTTTTAATTGGAAAGAGGCACAATGCAGGGGTGCCCTTGGTCACCCTTGCTATTTGCTCTTATTATAGAACCGTTGGCTAACGCTGTCAGGGAAGAAGAAGAATCTATCAATGGATTCAGATATGGTGAACAAAAAATCTTAATATTATCTTTATTTGCAGATGACGTGATACTGTATTTAAAAACCCAGAAATAGAACTTCAAAAATTTTGCAGATAGTTCAAGAATATGGTCTGTAATCTGGATATACTGTAAATTGGCAAAAATCAGAAGCATTATTAATAAATCCCTTAAGGTATAATAAGATGGATGTTATTTTACCTATTAAAATACAATCAAAAAGTATAACATATTTGGGTATCAAATTAACAGGGGATCATAAGTAGTTATTAAAACTAAATCTGAATCCACTGATAGAAGAAATAGAGGAAGACTTGAAACGCTGGAAAGGATTACCATTAACACTGCTGGGATGAATTCAAGTCATAAAAATGAATATTTTACCTTAGCTTCTATATATATATATATTCCAGGCACTTCCTATTAACATAGAAACATAGACGTTGATGGCACATAAGGACCGCAAAACCCATCCAGTCTGTCCATTTCTTTTTCTACCTTATAAATGTGCCATCGGCCTTTGCTCTGTCAATGGCGTATCTATTCATACTCATCTGTATTGCTCCCTTATGCCTATCCCATGCCTGTTTGAAGCCCTGCACTGTATTCATATCCACCACTTCCTGAGGTAGGCCATTCCATGCATCCACCACCCTTTCTGTGAAAAAGAACTTCCTCACATTACTCCTTAATTGGCCTCCCTCTAATCTCATGCTGTATCCTCTTGTACTGCTATTTTTCTTATATTGAAACATGTTAATGCCCTTAAGGTGTTTGAATGTTTCTATCATATCACCTCTCTCCTTCCTTTGCTTTAGGGTATACATATTGAGCTCCGTTAATCTGTCCTCATATGTTTTCTGATGCAGTCCCTGCACCATTTTGGTTGCCCTTCTCTGGACTGCCTCAATTTGGTTAATGTCTTTGTGAAGGTGTGGCCTCCAGTACTGCATGCAGTACTCCAGATGGGGGCCTAACCAGTGTCTTGTAAAGATGGATTATTACCTCCCTCTTCCGACTTGTGATACCCCTACTAATACTCCCCAACATCCCACTAGCCTTACCTACTGCTTTAGTGGTCTGCTTGGATGATTTCAGGTCATCGTTGATGATGATGCCCAAGTCTTTTTCTTCCCTTGTGACTGCCAGCAACTCCCCTCCCAGCCTATAATTGGCTTCAGGGTTTCTCTTCCCTATGTGCATGATCTTGAACTTCTTTGCATTAAACCACAGTTGCCACTCTTCTGACCATTTTGCTAGTTTATCCAGATCTTTTCTCATTCTGCCCACCCCATCTGGATCATCTACTCTGTTGCAGATCTTGGTGTCATCTGCAAACAGACAAACCTTACCCTCCAGTCCATCTGCAACATCACTGATGAAGATATTGAAGAGGACTGGCCCCAGGACTGATCCCTGAGGTACTCCACTTGTGACTTGCATCTCTTCTGACTGTATACCATTTACCACCACTCTCTGTTTTCTGTCAGTCAACCAGTTTGCCACCCAGTTGACCAACTTCTGACCAACCCTGAGCCTACCCAGCTTATTAATCAATCTTCTATGTGGAACAGTGTGGAAAGCTTTGCTGAAGTCAAGGCAGGCGACATCAACTGCTCCCCCTTGGTCCACCACTCTGGTTACCCAGTCAAAGAAATCTATGAGATCAGTTTGACAGGACCTTCCTTTTGTAAACCCATGCTGTCTTGGATCCTGTGCCCCTATGGATTCCAGGTGTTGCACTATCTTTTCCTTAAGGAGTGCCTCCATTATCTTGCCCACTACTGAGGTAAGACTGACTGGTCTGTAGTACCCTGCCTCCTCTCTGCTACCACTCTTGTGGAGGGACTGGACCTCTCCTGTGCTCAGAGACTCACTAAACAGTTCTGATAATTGCTCTGCTAGTTCTACCCTTAGCTCCTTAAGTACCCTGGAATGTATGCCATCAGGTCCCATTGCCTTGTCAACCTGGGCTTATTGAGCTCTTGTAGGACCCTTTGTTTTGTGAAAGGACTATTAATATACCAATTGCCATTTGGAATAAATTGAATAAAATAACAAACAAATTCATATGGAAAAATTTAAAACCTAGATTAAAAAAACAGAAATTATATTTGAAATTGAAAAAAACTGGGATTAAAACTACCTAATTTAAAATATTGTCATTGGGCTGCAGCACTGGAGCTGCTTAAATAATTTTTTCCATTTTTTTCATTTACAATTTTTTTATTTTACCTTTTTACTCCCCTGCCTGGGGTCACGGCATACATGCGCGTGCACATGCCAGGATCTGGTGACCCATTTCACCCCACTGCAGACTTGTATCACCGCTCCTGTGGCCTGTGCACCTATTGGACCTCCACCTGATGGGTGCAGGACTACAGAGGAGTGGGCATCTACCCCTGGAGGGGAAATCCCACTCCAACCCTCCCCCCGACTGGCACCCCAGCGACCCAAGGTCATTCCCGAACCTGGGTCACCGGCATGGCACGAGATGCGGTGTCCAGTGCCTCAACCCTCAGTGCCACCGGGCTGGCCTTTAAAGAATTTTTTAATATAAGCCCACCAGCTTGGACATATTTTGAATCAGGCAAAGAGGCATCTAATGATATAAAATATGATTTCTTTAAGAAATTAAATAAAACCACATTAGAAAATATACATAATAATTTCCTAAAGGAAACTTTTAAAATTTGGAAAATGACTACACAATAGTTAAACATCAATAATTATTTAAACATAAACACACCTATTAAAAATAATCATTTTCATCCATGATTTGATTCTTCATATATTAATAAATGGCATCAATATGGGGTATACACAATAGATAACTTTTTGGAAAATAGAGGAATAAAGACTTTTCTACAACTTCAAAGTCAATATGGAGTGCCTAAGAATATGTTTTTTTCTTATCTACAAATGTGTTCATTATTACAAAGTGTTATTGAAGAGAAGAAGTTTAGCTATGAAACTAATATAATTTTGATGTAATTAATGAAAACAGAGGTAGAACCAAGTTAATGTCTAACATCTATAAAATTATGCTGGAACAACAAAAAAAAGACAAATTGGAGCTCAGAAGGAAATGGGAAAAAATATGCAAACAGTCATCTCAGAAGCTAAATGGAATATTATGTGTATAAATTGGAATAAAGCTATTAATACTCATAAGAATCAAATACAGTTCTATATTTTGCATAGAATCTACTACTCACCGTACCAATTAAATAACTTTAATAGTTCAATTACTCTGTATTGTAACAGAGGATGCAGAGTGATTGCTGATGCAATACATGTTCTGGTACTCTGTCCCACGATAAGATCATTTTGGGACCAGGTACTGGCATCAGTTTGTGACATTTTAAAAGTAAAGATAATATTTGAACCAGAGTTATGTTTGTTAAATACATCAACAAAACAACAACATATATTAGTGGGACGGTATAGATTCATACCCATAGCATGTATGAATGCAAAAAGATATATAACAAAATTATGGAAAAGCACACAAATCCCTGAAATGACTGTTTGGAAAAAATCTAATGATAGAAACAATGACATACAAAAATACACATTATACATCTATTAATAACTTGCATAAATGAGAACAAACCTGGAACATCCTAGATAAAGCAATTGTATTAAAGGAATTTTGAACCATGCTTGTAAAAAGTAAGAATAAAAAAAAAAAGGACACACCTGAGAATAGTGTCCTAAATAGGCGCTGTTAGATGAATTTTGTATAGTCAAAGATGTTACTCTTTAAGTAAATTATATCTTTCTGTCCAGGGGTGGGAGGGAAGGGTGTTTATATCTATCTACATACCTATTGTTAATTCTGAGAATGCTTTTTTTTCCACCATTATCATTTTATATTTTAAGAAAAATGGAAAGATTAGCAACGCAGTTCAATGGGTTTGAGTTGTATTTCACTCTTTCTTTTTTTAAAATCTCATTCCTTAAATCAAGAGAGTAGCACCCTTATAATGTGTGGCAATCATCAAATATGTCCATGCAATAAAAAATGCTAGAAACTAGTGCCTTGATTTGGGCAGTGTCTAAGTCTGTGTTAGCATCATAGATATTTAAAATTGCTGCTTTGGAGTTTGAGATTACATTCTGAAACAGTAAGTATCTTACTGTTTGTGGGTAGCAGCTTTTGTACAACAGACCAGTCCTGTGAAACAGTGTCTGACACCCTCTCCCTATCTAGAATTTCACACTTGTCTTGCACATTATTTATTACAAAACAGAAGTCACAGACCTGTTACTTTCTGTCCAATCCTGTGTGCTTGACCACCCACCCAACCACCAGCTTGCTTCCTCAATATTCTTTATTGTACCTGACAATTGCAGACCAGCACACCCATCTCTGTAGATACCACACAGTTGGTCAAACAGCCACTTGACCACTTGCCTGAACTCAGGCTCGATTAATGTGCTAGTACTGTTGCTTGACCACCACGACCTGCCCACACTCATTCTTGACCATCTGCTTCCGTCTCACTTCACCGCCAGCATGCACACACCAGCACACTAAATACATTCCCCCCAGCCTCCAACTTCCTGTTTGCTCTTCTGACCACTCTGTGTAGCTGGGACAGAGCAGAAGAATGCCAGTGCGTGGTGGCAGCATGCTAGCCTAAACAAAAATTAAAACATACTGAGGCATTTCTGTAGATCTGAGTGGTGTCCCTAGACAGATGGGAGTGGGAACTTTCTTTTCACTACTGAAGTGGCTGGAAAAATGAAACAGACAGGGTACAGGACTCCAGCTGAAGAATCCTTATCTACCCGGGTCCATTGGACTGTATAAGATCGGGTGGGGGTCTGATTTTGAGCAGACTGGTCTGCTCATCCCTAGTTAGTGTATATACATAGACACATGACTACTCCACCAACACACATATACTTTCTAAAATATGTGTGTATACATGTCATATATACAAACGTGGATCCACTAAAATGAATTGGATATGACAGGTAATGAAATTAAGGCTAAACTACATCGCTCCTTCTAACAAGGACAGCTTCTCCAGTCAGGAGTTTTTTATTTATTTATGTATGTATTATTTTGGAAGATACCTTTAAGCCAAGGCTCTTTTACAAAGGTTTCATGTTGGGGAAACAATACAGAACATGGTGAGGACAATAACAAGTACAGTAGTTTCAACCAGCCATATAGGCTTTTTTGGGTACATTAAAGCTTTCATATGGAATTACTGTAATATGTACAATGATTCACAGTATGTATGTTTAGTTACAGTAATTTGTGTATACTGTTCAAGAACATATGTACAATAAAAAACACAGCTGTAATGTGGTTCACTAGAATAAATTAGAAATTGCAAGGAGAGATGGTAGATATATGTAAAGGAAGCTACGGGGAGAGAATGTAAATGAGAATGTAAATGATAAAGGGGAAATAAAAAGGGAGGAGATAGGAGATAATGGGGGTAAAGGTGGGAGGGACTTGGGGGGAATTAGAGGGAAGGAGAGTAAGTTTAGTTAAGAGAAACATTCACAGAAGGCCATTATGACAAGGTGCTAACGCAGGTTGTACTTGAAAGTGCCCAGGGTAGTATAGTTGGTAACAGCAGGTGGAAGCAAGTTGTACCAGGATGAGGCTCTGTATGTAAAGGAGCATTGTACTTGGGTAGTGCAGCAGCGTGGAACATAAAAAGTAAGATATTCTGAGCTCCTGATTAGGTGGGGGCCACAGCGGGGGGGGGGGAGCAGTAAGGACGGAACCCTTGAGGGTAGGAGATTTAAGATAATCTTTTTTGCTAGCATACAGATCTGGTACTTGAGTCTGACGGGGAGTTGAAACCAGTTTTCTTGCTTGTAGATGTTGCAGGTATGTGAGAGGCATGGAGCAGAGGTCAGTAGACGACATGCCTTGTTAAGGGCAATGGCTAGTCGTCGAAGTGCAGCGTCAGTGGCAGAGCTGTAGATCACAAGCCCATAGTCATTTATTGATATAACAAAGCTCTGAATGGCAATGCTTAGGGCCTCATTGGTGAGGCAGCTCCTATGTCTAAAGAGAAGTCCTATGTAGGTGTTCACAGTCTTGGCAATGCTCTCAATGTGTTCAGAGTAAGACAAGGTGCTGTCAAAGGCCAACCCCCAGGTATTTAAACAGTTCAACATGTTCGAGCAACGTCCCTTCACAGTTTGTGATAGATAAACATTTACTTTTATGTTTGCTATGGATGCCATGAAACATCATTGTTTTAGTTTTTTGTGATTTAGTATGAGTTTTTGAGATTTAAACCATGTCTCCACTTGTGCAAAGCTTGTTTGCAGTTGAAATTGTAGGAGGAAAGGGTCAGGGTGGGAAGTGAAAATAACTGCATCATCTGCAAATAACAGGAGTCTATTAGGGCATGATGTAGGAAGATTGTTCAGAAAAATACTGAAAAGCAAAGGACCCAAGATGGATCCTTGGGGAACTCCAGAGTGAATCGGATGGGAGGGTGAGAGGGACTCACCAACTCTGACCTGTTGGGTTCGGTTGCTAAAGTAACTTTGGAACCAACGTGCGGCGCCATCTGAGAAGCCAAGGCAAGATTATTGTTCAAATAGCAGGGCGTGATTAACAGTATTGAATGTCAAATCGATGAATGTGGCGCAGACAAGATGTCCCTGATCCACAGCATTATGGATGTAAATGATGAATTCAAGGAGAGCTGTGGTGGTACTATGTCCTTTCCAAAAACCATATTGCTCCTGAAATTGCAGGTTGTGGTTAGCAAGGTATTCTGTAAGTTGATCTGCAACAATTCTCTCCAGTGCTTTCGAGAGTGGGGGAAGAATGGAGATGGGTCTGTAGTTAGAGGTTAGGGACTTATCCCCACTTTTATGAATTGGTGTCACAACAGAAGATTTCCATATTTGGGGAAACTGAGAAAACATTAGGGATTGGTTGAGGATTTTGGTGAGCGGGGTCAGGACTTTGTCAATGGTGAGGGCAAGGAGTTTCAGGTCTAGGGAGTCGCCACTGAATCTGGACCTCCCAAGTACTTTGAGTAGTTGTTTTTTGGCTAGGGCCTCCAAGATAGTTTAAAAGTAGAAAGGTGGATGGTCCTGTGTTATTCTTGCTTTGTTCAAGCCTCAAGAGTCCATCGGGGTCAAAGAAGGTTGGAGGAAGCACATGACTAAGACTGGTGAATGCCGCATTAAAAGCGTTAGCCATGGTAACCAGGTCCAGAGTGAGGCTGCCATTTACATTGAGCATAGAGGGTGGTACTTTGGGGATATGTCCTGTAACTTCAGAAAGTTTCGCCATAAACATCTTCCCATCTTTCCATGAGTTAGCGAGTGCACTCCTGTAGTATCTTGTCTTTTTGTTTTGAATTGTTCTAGTACAGGCATTTCTTGCTGCTTTGTAAGCCTGGGTATCAGCCTGGGTGCCAGTCAAGTTGGCCAGATGCCAAAGATGATCCCAAGACCTCAATTGTTCCAGAAGATCAGAGTTAATCCAAGGGTTATAGATGCCTTTAATCTTGCATTTTTTGAATGGGGCATGGATATCACAGGCGCTGTTAAAACTGTGGATAAAATATTCAAGAGCAGTGTCAATGTTGGAGGCTGTGTCTATCAGAGACCAATCATGTTCTCATAGGAGGGTTTTTAGAGACCCAAGATGACCAGGAATAAGTCTCCTGCTGTTAATAGTTTTGGGAGGAGGCTGACTGTATTTGTTCGACCAGGAGCAAAGGATTGGGCAGTGGTCACTTAAACTGTCGGAGAGAACTACTGTTTTTGTGATGTGATCCAGGTGGTTCATGAGAACCCAGTCCAGAAGGGTGGTAGTACCTGTTCTGTAGTTCACTCTTGTGGGTGATTGGACCATTTGTGAGAAGTTAGCAGCAGTCAGTGCGTCCTTATATTTGTTCGCACTGGTGGAGAACCAGTTCACATTGAAGTCACTAAGCAAGATTTTTTCTGCGTTTTGATTAAATGAGTGTATAAAGTCTAGTATGGGGTTTGGCCCTTGGTTGGTCAGCTTGGGGGGATATAGATTAATGCCACTGTCAGGTTTTTGTTTTGTGCTCCAAGCAGTGTCTTCATGGCAAGGACCTGGATGTCATTCTCAGGGAGAGACACACTGAAAACATGACCCTTAAGAGATTCTTTTAGGTAAAGGGCACAGCCTCTGCCTCTCTTGCACAGCCTGTCTTGCCTAAAGACTGTATACCTTGGGATCGAGATTGCTGAGTCCAATATCTTTGGGAAAAGTCATGTCTCAATTACGGACAGAATATCAGGGTTGTGATACGCTGTACAGGCTGTGAGGGAGTCGAGTTTAGTGAGGAGGCTACAGATGTTGATACTTACCAAGGAAAGTGTCCCAGCCTTGACTTGTTCTTTGGCACCAACTCGTGGAGGAGGGCCAGGGTTAGGGTGTACATTTCCTGACATAAATAGTAGCAGCAGTATTAGACATTTTATGAAGGTCAGCTTTGGCTGTTGGATAGATAGCCCTTAGAGACAAGTACATTAAAAGTTGATTTCAATTGAAAATGTTGATACCTGGTGGTTAAGTCAAAGGCCAAAATAAATGATCGACTGCTGAGGTCCAGAGTCTCAGAATGTGTTAAAATTCCTGAAGGTGATGAAGGTGATGAACTGTGCCTGCACATATGCAGGATGTGAAATCCTTTTGTTTGTATGCTTTCTTTGTCGTTCAAAGAGGTTGTTGAAAAGCCCATACACAGATCCTTTAGGTTAGGAGAAGGTCAGACGAAAATGTGGATTCAAGAAGGACCCAGAGTCACTGAGTTTGCCAGACTTGGTTGATTGCCTTATATTTTGCTTGGGACAGATTCCAGAATGTTGATTTTAAAATGAAAATGCAGATATCTGGTGATGATGATTTGCAGAAATCCAGTCCAGGAGACTTTCATGGATGTAGTGAGCAAGAATGGTGTAACTGCTCCAAGCAGAAAACCATGTAAATCCACAAAAACTAAGCTACAGACACAGACAAACACAAGCAGCCTCCACACAGACCCAGGACGGAGTAGGGTTAATTAGGAGTCAATCACGTACCACATCTACTGGTGCTTGAGAACCCAGTAGTTACCGCACAAGCCACTCAGCACCTATCCTGGACTGGATAGACAAATGGTCTTTTTTCTGAAATCATGTTCTGTATTTCTGAGCCAAATGTGGCAGTGATCTTTTTTCTTGAAAAAAAAAATTAAAACATTTATAAAATACTCACATTTTATTGGAGCAAAAAAATGTTTCTGCCAAATAAAACTGGAAGAAGCACACTAAAATCTCTTGAGCATTTCTCAGAATCTATTTTATCATACTTTCTTACTGCATCAAAAATATACTGTATATAGGGGACATGCAAGGGGCTGACACAAAATATGCAATTTATTTTCAAGAGTGAGGGGGCAGGACCATAACACATGAGTGGCAGAGCCACAAGTGAGCTATGAAACTACAATCCACTCACAAGTGATGATAAATTGCCTATTTTGAGTCAAGCTATTGTATATTTGATATGTACAACAGTAGTTTACAAATTATAGCTTTTAAATCTGTAGTTTGTCTTAAGATTGTGCTGCTTTTTCTTTGATTTTAATAGCTGTCTACAGTGCCACATTAGGCATTGTGATCTCATGAGCACTGTGAAAACTGCTCTGATTGGTTCAGTATTCCACTCTGATGATAGTAACCTTAAAAATATCCATTGTGACAAGAGTAACAGCAATATTTTTTGATATGCTGCCGTTACTGATGTCACTAGCTAAGACATATTTTTACCACACTCCTGGTGTGTGTGTGTGTGTGTGTGTGTGTGCATAGATATATACATTCTTTGCAAAAAAACTCCATGGGGGGCTCACGTAACCACTTAATGGTGTAGAGACATGTCTCTGACGAACTCCGGTCCCCGGTCCATCAATAAAGTGTAATCTGCGGTAATCCAGGCTGAAAAGAGGATTCAAATCCTCAAGCGACTGTGTGCCGGTGTAATGGATGAATACATAGTTACGGCAGGTGGAAAATCACAGTGCTCAGGGACCAAAAACCCTAAGCAGCAGACAGCAGCGATTAAGGATAGCGGGCCGGGGCCTATAACCATTTCCATTGACTGCAATCAGCCGAGAATTGCGAGAGCAATTAGTGGATGTTCTCACCCCACAGTTGATTAGGGTGGAAGGGAAAATCAATTGGAGGCTGGCGGCAATGGATGCACATCTCTCCCAGCACCAAGAGCGGATCAAGGAGGCGGAGGGGCGTCTCTCGGCTGTGGAGGATTCACTGGCCCCTCTCCCCAAACACATCGGGGAATTAGAGAAGGAGGTCTTGGAGCTCTGGGAAGTCCTGGAATACCAGGAAAATTATCATAGGTGCTCCAATTTGCACCTCAGAGGCCTTCTGAAGGGGAAAGAAGGGCAGGGCATCATGGAATTTTGCGTCGTAACATTGCTGGTCTTGCTGGGCCTCATGCCGAAAGAGGGGAGATATAAATTAGAACGCACGCATCAAGCAGTGTTGCCATGGCCGCCAGAGGGACAGCTGCCCCGTCAAGTAATCTTCCACTTCCATAACTTCCAGGATAGGCAAGAAGTTTAGAATGCCTACTGCAGGGTGTCAGCTGAAATATGAAGGAGCTAAATTATACATTTCTCAAGATCACTCTCCATGAATCGGGAAGAAGAGACAGGCATTCAATGAGGTGATTGCTGAATGTCAGCACCTGAAAGTGGAGTGGTATATGACCTTCCCTGCAACACTCCAGATTAGTTATGAAGGTGCGTCCTACAGCTTCTGGGAGGTGGACAAGGCGACTACCTTTGTAGAGGAATTGAAAAAGAAAATAGGGTGAGTGTGCCTGGAGGAATATAACCTGCGATGTCAGGAAATGGAGGAGCTGGCTGATTTCTAACCTTCAATTTGTTTTCTTCTCAATGTTCACATCAGGTTGTACAACAACTTGTTAGAAAAATGGACTCCTATCTGTGGTGAGACATGTCTGCCTGTATGCCCGAAGATCCAATGCCCCACGAGGAGAGGTAGTGTTCTTCGTGTAGACCTGCCTGCGACTATCTCTGATGAACTTCCTGGGTGTGCCTGGCAATGAAAATGTGACTGGGTATCCTTCAGTGCATGGACCCCTAAGAACAGTCCAAGGCCTAGAGACCCTTGACTATCGGCGAGATGCCCTGGCGTTTGGACGTGGCCATGGGGAGTGGGTGTGTGCACCTCAAGGATGATCCGTAGGGCAGTGTGGAGGTGCTGCAGTGGAATCCGTGGCCTGTAAGCAGCAGCATGTGGTGAGCCTGTGCATTGGGTTTGACTAGTGGGGCCTACCATGCGGCTGTTCTCATCTATCTTGGTATGGGATGGTCAGCTGGTGCAAGGGATGAAAAAGGGAAAGGGGGAGGATGTAAGATGCAAGATATATAAAATGGGTACATCTGACATGTGAATATGGAGGATGGGTGGCCTTTGATGGGGAATGTTATCCGCCTCCTTGGGGAGGGGTAACAGGCTCACTCACTGCTGGTATGATATGCTTCACCTGGGCAAACTTTTGTGGGAGGATGGGGGTTATTTAGAAAATATTACCTGGAAAGAGGACTTGGGGTATGATGTACTGGGGGGAGCAGAGCAGAGATTGGTTATTTCAAACCAAACCTGTAAAAAAGTTTTGTTACGAAGTGGGGCATACCAAGTTTGTATCAGAATGTTGTATGTTGCTGGGGGGATGTGGGATGACAGACGAGTGAATGTATATAGTTCAGTGTTTACTGGTTTATATAGGTATATGTTTCATGTTTATCTAAAGTGTTACTGTTATAATCAATGGTCTGCAGCATGCTACAAAATGTGCAGAGAGGGTGTCAGTGGTCTTGCTCAGGGAGGGATTGATGCACATGAGAGAGTGAGATTGCTAAGTAAAGGTTATGATAGTGATGGCTAATAAAGAAAAAGTGAATATTGTGTCTTGGGATGTGAGGGGCTTCTCCTCTCCAATTAAGAGGACCTCTGTTCTGACAGCCTTGAGAAGAGTGCGTATCCATGTTGCACTGCTTCAGGAAACCCACTTGACACCAGCAGAACACCAGAAACTGGTGTGTAACTGGGTGGGAGCCTGCTAAGCTGCCTCTTTTTCTTCCCATAAAAGAGGGGTGGCTGTGTTACTACATAAGAGACTTCCCTTTAAGTTATCTAAAATTGTACACGATGGGAAGGAGGGAAGATATATCTTTGTAGATGGGATGCTATATGAAGTGCCCATCACTTTTGGGAGCGTCTATGTGCCTGCTGTTTTTGACCTGGTCTTCTACCGCAGCATTTTGGACCTGCTGATCAAAGAACAGTTCAGGGGCTTGGGGATGGGGGGAGATTTTAACTGCACCCCAGATAAATATTTGGATCACTCAGAAGGGAAAGGGCGAGGGGGAGGGTGTATGAGGAAATGGAAAGAGGGCCTGGTGGATTTGGACGTGTTGGGTGCATGGAGAGCGGCAAACCCCAAAGTAAGGGAGTATACTTTTTTCTCCAAGAATTTAGATTGGACCATATATATATTGGGGAGGAGAGGTATCCTAAATTGGCTGTCATCAAACACGGACCCATCTGCATCTCCGACCACGCAATGGTGATTGCCACCCTGGAGATGGGCATTTAGGAGTCACAGGGCACTTCATGGCACTTCCCCTCTTATTTACTTGGCTCCCAGGAGTTTAAAACCTTCCTTCTGGACCAGATAGCCCTGTATGCTACATTAAATAAGGACAGCGCCTTCTATGCAAATGTTCTGGGGTGCAGGGAAGGCATATATCAGAGGAGCCATAATTGGGTATGTGACGCAGTATAAAAAGGGGACGCTTCAGAAACACGAGGAGTTGCAGTTGCAAGTAAGGAATCTGGAGCGCAAGGTGGCCAGAGAGGGAGGGGAGGAGACATTGCACCTGTTGGCAGCTAGTAGAGAGGCCTTGAACAATATCTTGGTGGAGGAGGCATGTGCACAGTTCTTCTGGAAACATAAGTTCTGTGAATGGGGCAAAAAAAATGGGACTATTGATGGTGAACCTGATTAAAGGAAGGAGAGGGTGTGTGAGAATACATGAGATTAGGGATCAACAGGGGACTCTGTATAAGGACCCTCAAATTATTAGGAAGTGCTTTAGCCAATTCTACCAGGCCCTATACCGTGCAGAGTGTGACGGCATGTTGGATAGGATGAAAGAATTTTTGAATGGGGTTGAGAGACCACGCGTACCTGAGCCACTAAAGGAAATGCTAAATAAGGAGATTTCCAGGGAGGAAATCAGCAGAGCCATTCACAGCCTGAAATCAGGGAAGGCAAGCGGCCCTGATGGGCTACCTGCTGAATTTTACAAAGTGGTGGGACAAGGGGTAGTGGATCATTCATGTTTTTTTTAAAGAGGTCAGAGAGGGAAAGCCCTTGCCTTCCACAATGGGGGAGGTGACTATCTACATCATACTGAAGCCCAGGAGGGAGCCGCAGAGCTGTACATCATGTCGGCCTATACCACTCCTGAATGCTGATGCAAAAATCTATGCCAAGGTCCTAATGTCCCGGTTGGATGGACTTCTCCCAACCTTGATTCACCCGGACCAGATGTGTTTTATCCTGGGCCGGCACTCATATCATAATGTGAGGAAGGCCCTTAAAGTGATACAGTGCTCCTCACAGTTGCCAGGACTCTCAGAGATTATATCTTTGGACGCTGAGAAGACATTTGATCATATTGAGTGGGGGTACTTATTTGAGGTACTGGGCTAATTTGGATTGGGGAAAGAATTTTTGGGAATGGTGAGGGCCTTATACACCTCCCCCCAGGCTTCAGTATTGATTGATGGCAGGACGTCTGAAAGATTTCCACTGTATAGGGGTGCAAGGCAGGGATGTCCACTGTCACCCCTCCTATTTGCCCTAGCAATTGAACCACTGGCCATAGAAATTAGACAGCACCCTAGTATCAGGGGAGTAAAGGGAAGGGGAGATGTTCAGTATAAGCTGTCACTTTATGCGATGATATGATCTTGTACCTGAGGAATCCAGAGGAGTCGATACCACCCCCAGTTGGGACTTATCTCGAGCTTTGCTAAATTCTCAGGATATAAGATTAACTCAGATAAATCAGAGGTTCTTTACGTGGGTAACGGAGGGATGGGACCTAGAGGGGGTGATTAGGGACTACGGTTGGTGTCCACCTCCTTTAAATATCTTGGCCTGAATATAGGAAAAAGGATAGTGGATTTGTATCAGCTGAGCTACATGGCCATGATTAAGACCCTGATAGAGGAGCTGAGGAGATGGCGGTCTTTGCCCCTGTCCTGGATAGGACACAGAAACCTAATTAAGATGAATATATTGCCCAGGATCCTTTACTTTCCTCCAGATGCTTCCTATGGGCGTTAACAAAGAGGACATAAAAAAAGTGGAGAAGAGGTTCATGGAGTTTCTGTGGCAGGGGAAAAGGGCGTGTGTCACTCTGAGGAGACTGAAGGCGAATAGTAAGGGGGGAGGGCTGAACTTCCTGGATTTGAAGCAATACTTCCTGGCATCACAGACATGTATAATAAAGGGCTGGGTGTCTGGGGCAGGTATCGCCAGTTGGCTGGACCTGGAAGAGATGGGGGCAGGCAGCAGGTTGACTGCCCATCTGACTAGAGGAGGCCAGAAGGTGTACACCTCCCTGGGGCAGCCTAACCCATTGATTTTATGGGTACTAGATAGTTGGGCACATATCAAGGGAGCACTGGGGAGCAAAGAGCAGGAGACCTTGCTGTTACACATTGCCAGAGACCCCTTTTGTAGGCCAAATATAGAGGATCCAGCTTTTCTGGAGTGGGAGGGGAAAGGGGTGCAATGCATAGGGGATGTGTATAGTAGGGGATTATGGCCTCCTTCCAAGAGATTAGGGAGAAGGCAGGGGTTCTGGACAGTCACCTGTTTAGGTTTTTTCAGGCCAGAAATTACTGCAAAGGGGTAAGAAAGCAGGGTAGTGGAGCTTTACCTCTAGAGCAGGTGGGGGGGATTATATGCAAAGCTAGGAAGGATCTCAGAGGGATGCTGAGGAATGTTGCATGCCTCCTGAGAGAGAACTTGCGAGATAGGACTAGCAAGACGCACAGCCTATGGGAAAGAGACACGGGTGTTGTTATATCGGAGGGTAACTGGGGCCTCATACTGGAGTCACATATAGGTTTATTGTCTTGCAATAAATATAAGGAAAATACCTATACATTTGTACATAGGCTGTATTGCCCTCCAGATGTGACTCACGGATTCCACCCAGAAGTGTCGGAGATGTGTGAAAGGTGCAAGGAGCACAGAGGCACATACTTCCACTGCTTTTGGGCCTGTTCACGCCTTCGGGGGTACTGGAAGGTGATAGGGCAGCAGCTGAGTGCCATCTTAGGCTTGGTGATTCTGGTCTCCCCCCCCTTAACCTGTTATTTAGCGTAGCAGATGAGGAGGCTGTACAGTGGTCTATGTATCAAATGTGGGTCAGGATACTGTTGGTGCAGGCCAGACAGACTATACTGAACACCTTTGTATCTGGGGAGAATCCCACTGCCACACAGTGGCGCACCCTATCCATAAGGGCTCTTGCCCTGGAGCAGACCGTACCAGCTGCAGGACCAGGTTGATAGTTTCATGACTCAGTGAGGGCCTTTTATGAGCATACTAACAGCTGCAGAATTGATGACTATGAATGCAGGATGATGCCTTGGTAGCTTAAAGCATACGGTAATTTGGGATGATGAACTTTTATTTAAATGAGAATAGATTACAGATGTGCAGTTAAACTAAAAGTAGTATGTATTATGTGGGGACCTATGTATATAGTTTATATGAGTTTTACTCTTAATATAGTTTTTTTACTCTTTTATGGCGGAAATGAGGTATAGATGTTGTATGTGTTATGATGTAATGTTTGTGGCTGATTGTTCCTTAAGAAATATCAATAAAGAGAGTTAAAGAAGCTCCATTAATGCATCAGTTAGGGTTACTACTAAAGTGACAAATGTATGGAAATGCTATGTTAGGGTTTACCCTAACTCCACATCCCCCCCCAAGTAGTCAAAGGTGGCAAGGCAACACAAGCAACCACAGACATCCATCATCAGGTAAGACAAACAACACACAACTCTTTCCACATGACACAAGAAACATCCATTATCATGGTCCAGCGCTTCTGTAGTCATGGATACACATGTACACGCACACCACCTGGGAAGTTGGTAAATAATTCCTATAGGATCACATTGTAAATAAGGAATAACACATGACAGGATGTTCAGCAGTGCTAAATTACTGCATGCCTCAGATGGGTTGTAAGGCATGAGGCACAGCCGAGTCCCTTCAACCACCTGGGAAGTGCGGTATAAAAAGGGCCACAGTGTTTTATGCTCTCCTTGATTGAAAATGGACAGCTATAAAACACAAATGTCTGAAAAACAAAAGAGAAATCCAAAGTGGGTGGTTTATAGTTCCCTCCTCCCCTCAGAGGAGACAATGCCAAGTAAAAAGGAGCCCCCCCCCACTCCCTGTGGCCACATATCTGCAAAAACTACCACAAGGAAATGAAGAATCAATTAAAAAAAAATCTGCAAGACTAAATGTTGGTCTAGTAGGTCCAAAATGCATTTAACTCACTGAAGAAAACTGATTTACTCACTTATGGTGACCAGCAGAAACACTCCAAAAACTCTTTCTAAATGTTTTCCTTATAGTGCTTATGAAAAATAACACAGATGCACAGATAATTTCTCTTGGTTTGAGGGAACAGATCAAATTAAGATTTGGGACATGTAGTTGCAGACGATTTTTTATTAACAGTTATGCAGAGAGCACTTGAACATTTTTAGATGTCTGAAATTGGCACAGATCAAACACTTGTGAATTTGCATTGGGCTGGAAAATGTTCTATTAGCTAGCCTTCCTGGCTAGTATTGGAAGGAGTAAAACTACAATAAATGTGCCATTGTTTCTTCTAATGTATATGCATGGGAGTGTCCCCATGCTTGTGTTGCAGTACAGTGCTTCCCAACCCCCATTTCAAGTGAAACCCAGTATTGTTATATCGATAGCAACTATGGGACCACTGAGAAAAAACAAAGTAAAGAAGTTGCAAAGAGAAAATGAAAAGCACAGGGGAAAAGTATAAGGATGCAGTGAAGGAAGTGGTGGTGGTGGGGGGAGAACAGAAAAAGGAGACTGTACACGTCATGACTAAGTTATGTGGATAATGTGAGGTGTTGTTGGGTGTATGAGGGAATAATGGTACTAGGAAAACAACAAAAGGGCCATGCAGAGAAACTGGGGAGTAGGCACTTTACAGGAGCCAGCTTCTTGAAAACCCTGGGTGACTGTGATGGCGATTGCAGTGGACAGCGCCAGTGCAGTTTCTCTCTTTAGACCTTCATCTCCCACCTCTGTAACTTGTGTTTCTAAGAGAGTTTGCTAAACTACTGAAGTAATCAGGAGAAATTTTCATATTAAGTGAAGAGTTGATGAGTTTGACAAGTCACTTTATTCCATTCTTATTTTTGTAAATGACGCTGTGTACTGTCAAGGAGGTAGAGTAGGGTGGTTAGTTAATACACTTAGGCTTAGTAGGGAGTATGTAAACACTGCTTTTGGGGAGAGTGTGTGTGTGTGTGTGTGTGTGTGTGTGTGTGTGTGTGTGTGTGTGTGTGTGTGTGTGTGTGTGTGTACTTTGTAAAAGCCATGGCAGGATGGGTTTAGTCCAAGAGTCAGCAATCACTGTTTTTCTCCCTATGCTTTCCTCTTCCATGGCAAGTGCAGCATTTGCAAATGTTTTCTGGGATAAGGGGTTCCTTGCTAGGTAGTCATTTACAGCTGGCCCAGACAACAAAAAGATTCAAGGAGAACAGATTTTTGTTAGCCACCATCCATTGGCTGGGAGTACGTAATTCAATGAATTGGCGAGGAGCGGCAACCAAACTTCCCAACAAGCTATTATTTTTGTGAATGGTGCTGAGTGTTTTACACAAAGTCGATTCCAAAATTAGGGGCAGAGTGAACATAATGAGTGCTGTCAAGGAGGTGCAGTAGGGTGGTTAATTAATACACTTGGGCTTAATAGGGAGTATATAAACATTGCTTTAGGGGAGTGTGTGTGTGTGCTTTGTAAAAGCCACAGCAGGGTGGGTTTAGTTCAAGAATCAGCGATCACTGTTTCTGTTCCAGAGTGTTCCTCTTCCACAGTGAGTGCGCCAATCACAAATGCTTTTTGGGGTAAGGGCTTCCTGGTTAGGTAGTCATTTACAGCAAGCCCAGACCACAAAAAGATTCCAGGAGGACAGACGTTCAGTAGCCACCATCCATTGGCTGGGAGTACATAATCCAATGGGTCAGCGAGGAGTGGCAACCAAACTCCTTGCCAAGCTATCCAGATGTAGATTTTGCTGAAGTCCACTGTCCAGTGAGCCTAAGCCACTTAACTCAATACATCCCATGCAGAATCTAGCAGGGTGACTTCCCAAGGACCAGAGCTTCTTCCCAGCAAATCCACTGTTGCCAAATCCACCAAGCAGAGTTCTCATTCAGTGGCAGTGTGACTGAGGCTTGTATATAATTTGTATTTCCTCTGGAAGGAAAGAAAAACCTAACCAAGCTATATTTAGTAGAAATACTTTGGACCTTTCTAAAGATGCCTGAAAGCAATGGATAGACTCAATATCTAGGTGTAATGGGGGTGGCAATTGGAATAAGATGTGGCAATGGAAAAAGGATTTCTCTTCATGAAAAAGGATCTTTTTCATGGTATGAAAAAAGATTCTTTTTCATATCATGCAGTCATGAACAAGGATTAAAAATGTAGCAAGACACACATTGGGAGGACATTGTTCCATTATTGTAGTGCAGAGTCTACCTATTGGTGTACCAGTAAGCCAAACAGATGTGTTGAGCTCTCTCCAGGATCTCATTTTTGTGGCTTTTGTAAATGAAAAAAATGGAAACAAGATGGCATAAAAGGAAAAAGGGATTTTTTTTCAAAATGAAACAGGATTCCTTTGTTGTTTCATAAAGCTATCCTGAAGCGCTTGTTGAACATGCTCAGAGCCTCATTTTTCAAAATTTGAAAATTAAATAACTTTGAAATGGGTTAATATTTTTATACCAAACAAGCAAAAGGCACATCTGTGGCCCAGACCCTTTCTATCCTACAATTGCCAGCCCAAGATTCCAAACAGTCTAGGCCATCAGCAAGTTCAAAGAAAAAAAAAACCCCAGCAAAGTCAATGAATAAAAAATCCTTTTTCACCTCTTTGGAACTTTGAAACTGCACATCTGACTGGAATGCAACTTGGCACATCCAGAGATCTACCCTAGAAAACCATGCATGCAAATTGTCATGCAAATCCATTGAACGGTTGCAAAGTTATAAAAAGTGCAAAATTTGATATTTGCCATTAAATCATCTACTCACTGTGCCCCTATAATATATATTCATTGCAAAAAAAATGTTAATGCAACAGTTAGTGTTCAGATTACACTGACAAATTTAGGGAAATGTGATGTTAAGGTTTACAACACTAACACCCCTGCCCTACCCCTGAAGTGAATGAAAGGTGGAGTCTTCACTGGGGTTGTCAATCCTAATGCTCACCCCACTGCAGTATCAAAAAAGTCGAGATGTGATGGAGACAGGTGGGTATGTTTCATGAGTGCATAGAATGGGGTGAGTGTTAGAGTTGATAACCCCAAGGAGGACTCCACCCCTCATTCGCTTCAGGAGTGGGACAGGGGTGTTAGGGTAATAACATCACATTTCCCTACTTTTATTAGTTTAATCTGAGCCCTAACTGTTGCATTAATGCAGTTTTCTTTTACTTTTGGAGGTAGTATAAGCATATTCTCATTTGCCTGTGGGAGCGCAGGGCCCTCTTGGCCGTGTGCCTACATTTGTTCCAAAACAGCAACCAAATTGTCAGCATCTGTGCCAAACCAGCAGCCAAATTGTCTACAGAGCCTTCTTAATATCCCACCTCATGAACCCAGTATGGAAAATGTTCAAATCCATGCCAAAATGTCACAGGAGTGAAAACACATTTTGGCCAAGATTTGACAAAATGACAGCTGTCATATTCATGAGGTAGTTCAAAAAATGGCTATGTTGAAAATTTGGGGTCAAAATATTTAAAATTACCAAAGTGATGGGCAAGTGCAGTAAAATATCAATGCATGCATGTAACTTTACCATTTTACATGTTTTGACCCCAACGTTTCAACATAGCCTTCTTATGACCCCACCTCATGAACAAGGGCAGTGAAAATGTTCAAATCCCACCTGAAAGGCAATTTGGCTGAGCAACAATGAAATCACCTTTCAGGCTTGATTTGCATAATGCCACCACCATTGTTCATGAGGTGGGGTCCCTAAAAGGCCATGTTGAAAATTTTGTGTCATAATACACCAAAATGACAAAGTTATGCATCAAAGTTGAAAACCCCATTGAAATACTGTACATAGAATTGCACTTACCTTAGTTTTTCCATATTACAATCGGAAGGTATGGCAGCAAGACATGTCTTCCATCAGAGACTGGATCTTCACCTAGGGATCTGGTCAGGTGAGTAAGGGGTTGGGGGTGCATGGGGATGAGTGCTCAGTGGAAGGTCAAGGTGGGGGTCGGATCTGTGAGGGACTGTTTTCTTTTTTATAGATGTAAAAAAAACATTGACGGATGGTTTTCTTTATTACAGGTTACTGAAATATTGGGACAGAAATCGGAGGGTGAGGGTGCCACTAGACATCAGGGAAACATGAACAAAATATGGGGATGGAGGGTGAGGGTGCCACTAGACACCAATGAAACATTAATTAAATACAGGGACAGTGATCAGAGGGTGATGGGTGCCACTAGACATCAGAGACACATTTATTAAATATGGGGATTGTGATCGGAGGGTGGGGGTGCCACTACACACCAGGGAAACATTAACAAAATATGGGGATGGTGATTGGGGTGGTGCAACTAGACACCAGGAAAACATTTATTAAATATGGAGATGGTGATTAGAGGATAAGGGGGGTGCCACTAGACATCAGGGAAAGAGTCACAAGATATGGGCATGGTGACTGGAAGGTGGAGGTGCCACTAAACAGCAGGGAAACAATTATATACAGGGATGGTGATTGGAGGGTGGAGAGTGCCACTAGACACCAGGGAAAGAATAAGATATTACAGGAATGGCGGGTTGTGCCACTAGATACCAGGGAAAGAGTAACATAACTTCCCATGTTAGCCTATGGAAAGTTGCAATTTTTAATGTTCTTGCTTTTTTAACATAACCCTTATATATTTTGAGGAGATTATGTGTTATTCAAGCACTACTCATGAAGATTTGTGGTTTGATATATAGATTGTCCCTTAATTCAAAATATTGAGGGATGTATGGCTTGTTAAAGTGCAAATGTGAAAAAAAAAAACCTAAGTCCAAAAATCCTTTTTCATAGGAAGAAATCCTTTTTTGTTTGAAATGAAAAACCCATTAGAAAAAGGATCCCTTCAAATAAAAAAAAGATTCGGGGGAAAAAAAATCCAAAATCTTTTTTTGTTTGAAGAGATTCTTATTATTTATTACCAGGAGAGACACACTAAGCTGAAAGCTTGTTTCCAGGTGTGACCTGGGAGCACAAGGAAGTTAAGTGCCTTGCTCAGGGTCACACAGTATGCAGGTGGGGGCTGTGGGATTTAAACCTAGGTCTCCAGGTTTGCAGCTCAGAGCCTTAAACCACTGCGCTATGTTGCCTCCAGTATATTATTTTATATGAATTAAAAAAACATGCAAAAAAGAATCCCTTCAAATGAAAAAAGAATGAAAAAACAAAACAAACCTGGCTATATTCAAAACTAGGTCCCTATCCATGTCAAAGGCAAGTGAAAAAATAATAGTGCTCTTTGGACCTGATGTATATTTAAAGACATTAGTACAATTTTGTGCCTGATTAAAAACAGCTGCAGAATCAGGTGAAAGCAGATCAAAGCTTGGGTCTTGGTTTTCAGGTTTCTGTTGAGAAACAACATAGGATTTCTTCATTGGAACTCTAAAAGCTTGAGTTACAAAGGGCAAGTTAGTCTCAGGCAGCTTTAAAACAGTAACAAAAAGATTTTTCAAAAGATCTCTTAGAGACTCAGATCGTTTATCTTAGGAATCTGGGACCCTCACAAGTCTTACATTTTTATATTGCATTGCATTCTCCATTACTTCAGCTTTCCTTTAAAGGGGAACTGTCATCAACACGGTTTCCTAATGTCTGAAAGACCAGAAAAAGCTAATTTGAGTGAACTATTGTCATTTATCTGTGAGTCTTTGCAGTCCAGAGTTATTCATATGTAAATCAGCCTGCAATTAAGGGCTGGGGGCAGCCATATGTTTCAGGCTGTTGTCAGGAAATGATGTCACTGAGGAACTTGGCCCTCCATTTACTGTAGGTTAAATAGGAAGTCATCTGTTTTATTGAGTGTGTTTTAAGGTGTTATTACAACACTTCCTACAGTTATAATAATTGTTTTGTATGTGCATTGAAACTAGTGAGTTATCACCTTTACATTTCAAACTGTTAGTAAAAATAATCAGTCTTTGGGATTGCTTTAACCTCTAGGCTATACTGCTAGCTGATCATTAAAAACTACACATCTCAAGGCTGGCTCTGTGATGTCAACAGATATTGGGCCCCATATCAGGATTTCTAAACCCTGGCTGTTTTCATGTCAGTACAGATTTTCGGGGCTGCCACAGCACTGACTTCTGTCTTATTCTGTTCTCTCTCTTACAGCCTTTTCTCTTACAATTTTGGGTGTGAACTCAGGTTTACAAGATGCAAATGTGGCTGTGTACCTACTGGCCTGGCATCATGTGGCCAGCCTTGAAATGTGTAGTTTTTGATCAACAGCTGGCAGCACAGCCTAGAGATTAAAGCCAAGAGCTGTGAACAAGCTTCATTCATCCAGCAGAATGGGTTTTGATTCCAACATGCTCTACTTGTATATTGTGTGACCAGAACAAGTCACTTATCCTCCTTGTGGTCCCAAAACTCACCCAGAAATAAGCTGTAGTTGTATGCCTTTCCTGGACAAAGACAGTAAAAATAATCTGAGCATGTTGACTTGAAAAGAAAAAAAAATAGGACACCATTAATTGTTTATCAATTGCAAAAACACATAGACAGACAACACTGTTAAAACATGCATAACCTGAAATGCATTATTAAGAGTATTTTACTTTTTTTGATAAAGTTAAAAGTTTAACAGTTCCTTACTGAAGTACTTTGGATGGAATGGGATTTTCTACCATAAAGGAAAAAAAAAATCTGGTTGATCCTGCCGCTCATGCCCTTCGAGCGTGTCTTACATTCTGCAGCTATGGCAATGGACTACAACATTCCAGAATGCCATTCCCACTGTAATGTAAAAAAATAAAGAAAAAAAAGAGAGAGACAAGGGGTGTGTGTGAAGTGTGTGTGTGTGTGTGTGTGTGTGTGTGCGTGTGCGCGCGTGTGTCTATCTCTGAGAGAAGAGCTGCACTAACTGAACTGTGCTGAAAGGAAAAAAAATGATCACCATTAATTAAATAAAATAATATTTGGGAGGGTGGGTGTAAAACCAGAATTTTGCACACACCTTTGGTGTGGGATGTTTTTATAAACCCCTCGGACTTTGCTCTTGGGTTAATGTAGCATCCCACACCTTGTGTGTGTATGTGTGTGTGTGTGTGTGTGTAAAATTCTGGTTACATACCCACCCATATATTATTCTATGTTTTAATAATGCAGTTTGGATTATGTATGTTATTACAATGTTGTCCATCTATGTTTTTGCCATTTATAAACAATTAATGGTGTCCTATTTTTTTTCTTTTGAAGTTAAATCTGGATAGAAAGAACATAATATTTTCAGAATCATAACACATGCTTAGATAGTTTCTTTCCAGGAAAGGCATACAGCTACAGCTTGTTTCTGGTTGTGTTTTTGGACCACAGGTAGGTTAAGTAACTTGCTCTGGTCACACAATATACAAGTAGAGCATGTTGGAATCAAACTCATTCTGCTGGATGAATGAATCTTGTTCACAGCTTGTTGCTTTACCCTTTAGGCTGTAATGGCAGCTGTTAATCAAAAACTACACATTTTAAGGCTGGCCCTATGATGCCAGGCCAGTAGCTACATAGCCACATTTGCATCTTGTAGATACGAGTTCACACCCAACATTGTAAGAGAAAAGGCTGTAAGAGAGGGAACATAATAAGACAAAAGTTGGTGCAGTGGCAGCCCCAAAAATATGTACTGACATGAATACAGCCAAGGTTTGGAAGTGCTGATATGGGGCCCCAATACCTGTTGACACCACAGAGCCAGCCTTGAGATGAGTAGTTTTTAATGATCTGCTGGCAGTATAGTGTAGAAGCAATCCTAAAGATGGATTATTTTTACTAACAGTTTGAAATGTAAAGGTGATAACTCACTTGTTTTAATGCACATACAAACAATTATTATAACTGTAGAAAGTGTTGTAATAACACCTTAAAACACATTTAATAAAACAGATGATTTCTTATTTAACCGACAGTAAATGGAGGGCCAAGTTCCTCGGTGAAATCATTTCCTGTCAGAAGCCTAAAACATATGGCTGCCCCCAGCCCTTAATTACAGTCTGATTCACATATGCATAACTCTGGACTGCAAAGCCTCACAGATTAACACAATTCCTCACTCAAATTAGCTTTTTATGGGCTTTAAGACATTACAAAACCCTGTTGATGACAGTTTCCCTTTAAAGGGCTATAATTGCCTTTAAATTAGTGGTTGAAAGAGCCTCATTTGTGAGTATTTTTGTTTCATTACAACCAGTACTTTTTGAATTGTGTTTTGAACATCTTGTCCCTTTTTAATTTCAGACTTAATAGATTTAAGCTCCATGTCCAATGTGTCAAATCTTCTAACCAACAAGTCCAGCTTCTGAGCGAATGAAGTCAGAAAAGTAAAAAGATCTGAAAAAGAGGAAGATGCCTCTTTCAAACTTTTAAATTCTACTTTGGGAGGTAAAGACGACTGGATAGTCATGGAAGTTGGAGTTTGTTCCATGCATTTTTCAAGCGTTTCCCCTCCATTCTCTCTATCCAGCAACATAACTTCTCCACCTGTAAGTATGCTCACTTGAGTCTCCTGCTCTTCAGTACCAGGCAGATGCCTCTTCCTCTGCAACTCAGTTTTCCCAGAAAGTAAGTGTGTTTGTCTAAGCATCTCCTTTGACTTGGGTGTTGATGGTTGGTGTAAGACAGGGGATGATAAAGCAGACACTTGCATTTTTTTCCAGGTCGATGTTTGTAGAGCTCACCAAAACTCTGGGTGTGCTCCTTGCACCTGTCAGCAGTCACACTTGCCCTGGACCAGTCACAGTGGTTACAAAGCAGTCCAATGGTCCTTTTTGTGTCAATTTCAAGATCAGAAGAGAAGGAATCCTTCCTCTTCTGTTGCTGTTTTTAAACATTTCTTCATTTGTTTGGAAATGTGCCCTGTCGACTGTCTCATAATAGAAAATCCAAAGTTGTTGTGGCTGGCAGAAGCTCTCTAGTGTGGCTCCCAACCTTTTGCCATCTTTCTTCCCCTCATCCAGTTGCAGGACACAAAAATCCAGGATACACCAGTCTCTCTGGAACACCAACAGAATGTGATTCAACCATTGGTAGCACCACAACCATTGAGAAATGTGGAAGTTGATTAGATCGGTTGAGATAGCTCCTAGATAATGGCAGAAAGGTGGAAGAATAATAATAAGGAGGTGAAGGGGGAAGGTAAATAGGGCTTAGTCATAATAATTTTCATTTTTTGGGGGGATAGGATAGGTTGGCCAGAATTTGCCAGAGCTCAGGTACAACCGCACACTCTCCCAAGGCACAAAATGTGCGAGAGTCATCTTTGCAGGCTAACGGGGGAGGGGGACCACAAATAAGACTTTGAGTTTTTTCCTTTTTTAATTCTTTTTTGGGTGGATGGTATATTGAGGTACTAAGAGAAATAGGAAGGATAGGACAGAATAGCAAGGGTGGGAGGAGCAGGGAGGGATTATCAAAGATATAGGGTAGGCTTCACTGTTCTTTTTGGGTTCAGTTTTCAGGGTATTTGTCTAGTCAGGTAGATAGGAGCAGTATGGCTCTTAAGAATTTTCTATTTAAATTAAAATATGGGGAGTCCAGTAAGTCCAGTCCTGAGACAGGTCAACAAATATGAATGGGAGGGAGAAAGAAAAGAAAAGACAAGTCAAGCCTGCACAAGTTATGGTTTGTGGGGTCTACCAGTCTTCTATATTCTTCTTTATTTTTTTTAGTCATTGATGGAATGTCTAAGCTAAGTTGTATGTTCTGGAATGTTAAAGGAGCCTGAGATAAATCTAAGATAAGAAAAGTTGTTTGAGATGCAAAAAACAATTTGGTAAACTATCTGATGCTACAAGAAACTAATTTTTTGGAAAACAGTTTTAAATATATTACAAATCTATTTCAATGTATAGGGTTTAATGCAATATATAATACTGTGGGTAGAGGGGTAGCAATAATTCTTAAAAAGTCTTTGCAATTAGAAGTTCAGGGACAACTATTAGATTTAGCAGGCAGATTTGTTATATTAAAGAGTAAGAACAACAACTTTATTTTTTGCCTAATTAATATTTATGCTCCCAATGATGATGATAATGAGTTTTATGTAAATCTGTGTCTGAAAGTTCCTCAGTTTCCACTTCCATGCATTACAGGAGGAAACTTTAATTTGAAATTAGGAGATTTAAGTCATTCACTAGGAAAGGAATGGAATGTTAAATCAGCTAGCATAATTCCAGGTTTTCCAGAAGAACTGGCACTTAGAGACCATTTCTGTATTAAGTTTCCATCACTTAGGGAGTTTTCTTTTTATTCACCAGTACATAACTCATATTCATGTATAGACTATTTCTTAATTTCCAAAACAATTTTTCATATGATTGAAAATATTAAATATGGGGCTATTAAAATCTCCAGTCATGCCCCTGTATATATGACATTACATTTCTCAGTTATTATTATTTTTTATTGATTGATTTATTTTGATCTAGGATTGTAATACCTTTGAGCAGAGAACCGTTCATTTACAAAGGTGCCATGTCAGAAAGGGTGGGAGAACGTACAATGGAAAACAGTGCAAGAGTCACTAGCTGAACAAATTATACTATTAATGATTTTAAGCATACAATAAAGGAGTTAAGCATTCAATCAACAATATGATACTGTATAGAAATCACATCTTGGAACAAGAAGAAAATAAAATTACAAGTAGGAAGGACAGGTGCAGCCTAAGGTGGCTAGGTCAAAATGTAATGTTAGGGATTTAGGCCAGTGCAGATATGTGAGAAAAGAATAAAAGTGAGTGGGGAGAAGGGGAGGATGGAGGGAAGAAGGCTGAGGGGGATAGGAGCGGGGGATCTGTGTCCTGGAGGTGGGACAGGGCGAAGGTAAGAGAGAAAGGACTGGAAAGTATTAGGCTGGGGTGGAGGGCCAAAAATTAAGGGTGCCAGGGCAGTGAAAGAGAGGACAGAGGACTGTTGTCAAGAGCAGTCACAGCTACTGTTCTCTATCAGATGTTGACAAATAAAAAAAAATTAATACAATGCATTGCTCCTAAACTACAAACAATTTTTGGTTACATAGTCTACTGGAAGATGGCCATTTTCATTTAATGATGCTATAATCTCACTTATTCTGAAAAAAGGTAAAGACCCAGAACTTTGTGGCTCATATCATCCTGTCTTCTTAAACTGTGATTGTAAGATTCTAACAAAAAGTTTAGCATACCGATTATCTTTAATAGTTGGCAAAATTATAGCATAAGACCAATCAGGGTCCATTCTGGACAGGAGACTTACAAATAATATTAGAAAAGCTATGTGCATTATTGAGCAAGCCCTATAAGATAATGCAATACTCCTAACATTTAGACACACTGGTCTCTCGGCTGGCCCCTTAGCATGGTGCACAAGCTATCTTGACGCTCAATCGCAGTGTGTAAAAATCAATAGCACACTCTCCGATACCCGTCCCATTCACTCTGGGGTCCCCCAAGGCTCCATCCTGGGCCCCCTTCTCTTATCGCTCTATCTGAACACCCTGCCCAGTGCTTGCCCTGGCAAAATTCTACTGTATGCAGATGACGCTGTCCTTTTTGCCACCCACTGCAATCCCATCTCCCTCCAGGACACCCTACAGCAGTCTTTCAACAGTGCCGAAGCCTGGTTTAAGGAGCGCAGACTCGTCATCAATCTTAAAAAGACCAAAGCTATGCTCTTTTCCCACCCCCAAAACAAAGCTAGCAACCACCCACTCTATATCCTTCCAAGTACCAATCAGCCACTGGAACAAGTCTGCTCCTACAAATACCTTAGGGTTACCTTGACTCAGCCCTCTGCATTTCACAACCACATCGATGCCCTAACATCCGCCACTAACATACGGGTTGGCATTCTCTTCCACCATAGAACCTGCCTTCCCCAAATGCTCTCTGGCTCGCTGTTACATCATCCATTCTGTCCCTTGTAGACTATGGCTACCAGTGTATGGTGCTGCCGACACCACTGCACTCAAAAAAATTCACTTAACCCTGAACAAAGCCTGCAGATTGATTACTGGTGCCCCCAGGCTCACTCACACCTGTCAGCTGTATGTTGAGGCCAAATTGCTTACCCTGGATGAATGGCTCCTATACCAAACCTGTCTCCTCACAAAAAAAACCCTACTCGGGCTCTCCCCCCCTGGGGTAATGGCATCCATCCACCAGAGCCCTCCCACTATTGCAACACGGTCTTCCAACAAGACCACTCTAATGGTCCCCAGATCAAGAACCAGCCGTGGCCAGAGGTCCTTCTGCTATAGAGCCCCAACCTGGTTTAACTCTCTCCCTGCCCCCATCTCCAATGCCACCACCATCTCTAAGTTCAAAACCACCCTTCAAAACCACATCATCAACACTTGTAACTGCTCCTGTCTCTGAAAGTTGCCTCCACCTCTACTTTCTTATAACGCCCGGGCGGCTCTCCACCCAGCCATCCCCACCACCACTTCCCCTGTACACCATGCTTATGTTTAACCTGGCCAGTACCAGCTGTTTCAGTGTTTACCTACTAGATTGCTCACTATTGATACCAACTTGTGTTAACCTGTTCTCAACTTACATGTACCCTGTAACCCAAATGTATTTGTCTGACCACAATGTGATGTGGAGCCTCTGTTGAACGCCTATTGTTTTGCAAACCTACGCTATGTAACCAAAAACACAATGTATGTCTTTATGTGACGAAGTACCTTTGGAAACGAGCCTCTGGCTCAAAGGTTGTAAACTGATTTTACAAATAAATAAACATAGAAAAAGTATTCAATTCAGTGGATTGGCAGTATTTGAAGCTAGTACTGACCAAATTTGGATTTTCAGGTCAGTTAAACAAATGGATAGATTTGACATATAATCAACCAAGTGTTCAGGTCAGGACTAACTGTATGATATCGAGGAAGTTTACTCTGTCAAGAGGAACTAGAAACGGTTGTCCTCTATCACCTCTGCTATTCACAATATACATAGAACCATTGGCCATTATAAATCAAAATAGTATGAAATAGAGGGAGTGATTTTTAATGGGGATAAACATATTATATCTCTTTATGTTGATAATATTTTGTTATGTTTGAGAGATGGTACAAACACTATCCCAAATATTTTTTCACTTATCGAAGAGTTCAGCAAAATTTCAGGCTATTAAGTAAACCAATGTGAAGCCCTATCATTGGATCCAACTTCAAGTTTAAATAGACAGTTTCACCCTGCTATATGCTTCTTTAGAGAGAAGAAACAATATGTGGGTGTTTCACTGCATGCAGTTACCAGGAAACTGTTTGATTTCAATTGTTTTCCTTTTAATGCAAAAGATATATCAAGATATGCGTAGATGGTCTCATCTTCCACGCTGTCTAATAGGTAGGGTAAGTATTGTAAGAATGAATATCCTCCCCAGGATTTGATTTTATTTTCAGGCATTACCTATTAGTTTGAAAAAGCAATTTTTTGTCAATTTTAAAGAAAAAAGCTCCAGAAATTCCTGTGGATTCAGAAATGACCAAGACTGAGTTTAGAGAAGCTATATAGTTCACAGGAGGCAGGAGGCTTAAAACTCCCAAATTTATATTGATACTATTCATGGCTCTCAACTGTCCCTGATTACGATGGACATTCCTCATTTTACCCTTAAAAAATGCTTTGTTCCTCATCCGTTCCTCATAGAAAAGTTGCTGCCCACACACAGAAGGTGCTGTACATTTAGATTTTAATGTGGAAATCCATAATATTCTAACATGTGAAATCAAAAATAGACTTTGCATAATTGGCAATTGATTCCACAGAGATTTGAGCATGTACTGTATCTCCATTTTTGAAGATGTGTCCCTCATTTTGAGGGCCAGTGTCCCACACTGTCCCGCATTTTGAATGCCCATGTCCCTCATTTCAGTGACAAAAGGTTGAGAGGTATGGTATTATTTAGCTGCCAAAGTAGAAGCAATATATGGTTGGCTTAATAATTTGGATTGCCCTTGACATGCCCTTCAATAGAAGCACAGCTTGTGCCCTGTAGAAGGTTAACAATATCACTAGGGCTAGAGTTCTCAAAAAAAGGCCTTCATCAGCAGTACTTTGAATTCACAAAGACCACAGTAAAAGCAGGTAAATGGGCGAATACATTGTTATGGTTCAGAAATAAATTGACAGTTCTCTTTCCATTGTTTCGTAATCCCTACTTACCCTTATCAGATGTCCCCATAGCCTGGATGCAGGAGAACCTTTTATTTTTAAAGGAATTATACAAAGGCAAGCATTTCTTATCATGCAAGCAATTTTCAAAGTCTCTTAACCTACAGCCAAGTAATTTGATTGAGTATTTTATATTAGAGAAAATGTAAAAAAAATCTTTTTAGAAAATCTTGAGGAACCCCCTCCTATGGAGGCGTTATTTGAGCAATTTAACTCCCCAGAGAAAATAATTGGAAAAAGCTGTATCTACATAGGGGAAGGGATTGAAGTATATTTGACATCTCTAAGGAAAGCATGGGAAAGGGATATAGATATAATACTCATGGATCCTCAGTGGACAAAGGTTATTTCATCTTTCTCTTCAATATCTTAGAACAATAAGTGAAAGAAATACAGTTTAATATAGTTCATAGAGTGTACTACACACCTGGGAAGACTAAATACATTTAATGACTCCATTCTGGAGTGTTGCCTGAGATGCTGAACAACTAGAAGTATTTTGATTCATATGTTTCTAACATGTCCTTTGCTGACAATATATTGGTAAAAAGCTCTACAAATAATTTCTAAAGTTATAGATGTTAATTTTCCATTCAATCCAGGAATCATTTTGTTAGGGATTATGAACAATTTGGAGTTGTCTGAAAAGAAAGAGAGCTTAACTATTTAAATTTTCATAAATTAAAACAAAAACTGATCTTTCAACACAGTAGAAGGATCCAAAACCTCCAATATTTGAAAAGCTTCTAAATGTGATGATTGGTTCTGCAAAAAATTGAAAGGGCTCACTATAACATGTCTGGAGAACTAGATAAATTTGAAGATTAATGGCTATTCTTCTTAGATAGTTTAAGAGGGATATTATAAGACATGTAATGATCTGGCTAGTATTGCTGGTGTTTCTTTTTTATTTATGTTGTTTTTAGGGAAAACCCTCCCTGGACCATATATGTAAGGCTGGACTGCGATGATCTTGCATATCACAGAAGCTGGAGGTTGACAGATGGTTTTATATTTTCTCAGACCTTCATGCTATGCTGATTTATATTTCTGAGCCCCCCCAAACAAAATTAAAAATGAAAAAAGCATCTTAATATCCCTAACATTTCCATACATACAAGCATCTTACTTGTTTCCTGCCATACATAATATCTGGATGAGACAGCAAAATGAACTGCTATCCTCATTTTCCAATCACACTGCCATTCTTGGTGGCAATGCTAGGTGCTGCTCACCTGGTCATACTGCCAAGTTTGGCTCATACAGTCAGATGGATGTTGTGCGATCAAAGGTTGTAGATATGCAATTAACCCTTAGGCTGGTGACATAATTAGAATGCATAGGAATTTTGGACTGATATATCAGTCCGCAGCCATGCAAGGGTTAATACAGGTGTGGTATTGGAAAATTTTACAGTTTTTATTTTATTCATAATTTCAGTTTTAAATGTATTACTTTAACATTAAAACCTCATTTCTAAATTCCTCTTTTGTTAGTCAAGGGTAATGAGGTAAAAAGTTCCAATGCCATGGAACTGGAAGGTATCAAAAGAGGATTGAAATACCTGAAGTCATGTGATATGAAAGTTGAGAGTCTTACCACTAACAGACACGTTGGTATTAAAAGGTATATGGGGGAACAGGAGCCTTACATTTATCATGGCTTTGATGTGTGGCACATTGAGAAAGGTAAGACTGCAATAATTTTAAATTTTTTTTATAAATTCTTACTGGATGAGTACTGCAGGTACTGTGTGGGTATTATGTTAATGGTCTGTTCATCACCATCTGTGTATGTGCTATTGCACAAATCATAGCTGTGTGATGTATTACACATGTATAGAGCAAAGCAATGCTCCTAACCAATCAAAGTACTCTTTTCCTCTGCCCATGACACTCTTATTCTATGAAGAGTATCTCATGCACAACTTCCCCAGAAATGGGTACGGTTGGGTCATTTTTTTTAAGACATTAATGTATTATTGATTGAGCTTGATCTATAATGTAGTAATACTGCCACTGAAGCCACTGTTAAGGTTGTAAAAGTGGTCTCACTTACATTGTTATGGTACCAGAATGGCTAACATTCAATTTGAGATTCTCTAGCACTAAGAATGCAGATGAGACCACTCTTACAACCCTAAGAGTGGTCTTGGTGATGGTATTACATACAATAGAGGATGATTGATGGAATGTTAACCTAACACATTTGCATGACTTATTGGTATCATAATACAAAGATTTAAGTTAATAGTGTTGAGACTTGATCAGCACCTCGTTGTGCTGTACTATAACATATGACAGCGAGAATAATTAGTCAGTCATAAAGCTCTGTTTTTCATATCTTAGCATGTCAATGTAAAGCACTATTGAAATTAACAAAATATAGCATGTCACTGCTTGTTTTTCTTCAAGATTTGTCTTGAACATGACATAGTTATACTGAAGCATGTTCCGTTTACTAAACTTTAATAGCTATTAAGTGACATTTTTTTATTCTGTAACTATCCACAGGAATAAAACAGAACTGGAGACAAAGGGGAAGCACAAAGCATGCATGGCATTGAAAGGGTGGACCAAAGCCAATGGAAGTCACTCGTACTGGTATGCATCAAGTAGTGGTGGAAACAATATTTGCTGCTTGCCAAATGGCTATCAGTGGGCAGCCATGTGTGCAATATTTACCATGTACACAGGCATCTGTACAATTATTACGCTCAATGACACAGTAAATGGGCATCGATTGTGGCTAACCAAAGGTTAGTATTGTATCTGAAAATACTCTCACATTGTAACAGTGCTGTCATATGTGTTTTCATGTTACCAATATTCAATGACTTAGTAATATACATCATTTGTATACAAAACTGACAGGAGGGAGGTTATGGATGAACATGAGGAAGTATTATTTTACAGAAAAAGTGGTGGACATGTGGCACTGTCCACCAGCTGAAGTTGTGGGCATTAAAACAGTTGATTGTTTCATGCATGATTGGGACAGAGTAAAGGGTATAGTAGTTACCTGAGGAGACAGAATCAGGAAGGATAATAAAGGGGAGGAGGGGGATGGCTAGGACCCTGGATGGACGATAAGTTCCTGGGGTTAGACAGGGAACTTGGGTAGACTAGATGTATCATTTTTCTTTTCCTGCCATCACAGTCTGTGTTTTTAGGTTACAATATGTAGAAATATATATATTTTAGTTGTAGTGTTTGACTAATATGAAAATGCTTCTAATTGTGACTATCCAGAAGAAAGTGTAATGCTTTCTTTCACACAGGGTCCAAGGCACACTAAGAATCAGAATTGATTATTTTCAGCAAGCTGGTTACACTCATTCTACACCTTGATTTCTCCCTCCACATTCAGTGTTTGTAAGACTGTCAATGCCAAGCTTTGTCTGGCATATCGGGTTAAGAACTGCCTCATGCCCAATGCCCAATTAGCCCTTCACAGGGAGTCCTTCAATCCTCCCTCAGTTATGGTCTTATATCCTTCACTATTGCCTCCAAATTGCTGCTTTCCAAGTGGGAGACCACCTACAATAACATTTGCAGAGTCACCCTCTCGCTAAACCGAGCGACCCTTCACTGTGACCTGTACAGCCACCTAGGCTGGTCATCCCCCGTAAGTAGTCATCACTTTGTTCTAAGCTGCTTTACTGACAAAATAATTAGGACTGGCACCCTGGCTTCCATTGTGGCCCTACTCAAGCTCTCCCATCTGTCCTAGTCTCAGAAATCCAATGAAAAATTATTTCTCACAGTCCCCAAAACATCCGTTCTCATGGGGTAACAGGCATTTAGTGCTACTGCACCCAAACTTTGGAACTCTGTGCCATTTGCAGTCAAAAGTTCCCCCTCCCACCTTCAGTTTAAAAAGTCTTTGCAGGCTTACCTTAAGGACAACTCTAGCTGTGTCTGTACATAATTTTTCCAGGCATCACATGCCCTCAGGCTATTTAACCTTGCCATTAGCATGGTCTGAATTGAATTAGTGTATGCACTTTTTTCTTTCTAGCAAGCTGTGCTAGTTTATTGTACATCTCACTTGATTCCTCAGTTTTGTTTTCTATGCACCCGAGCTGGCCTGTAGCTTACTAGCACTTCTGGCCAGCTCATGAATTTTCATGTATTCTTGTATCTTTGTGTTTTTATCTTTCTGTTCCACAACATGCACTGCCTGCTGAGATGGGGGGGGGGCACTAGATCACCAGGGAAGTGTGTTATTATAATAATAAAGGGATCAGGGCTGGGGGAGGGAACTGCTAGCCACCAGAGACATGTACTCATTTATTTAAGAGGAGATCGGGGCTGGGTGGGACTGCTAGCCACCAGGAACATGCATTAATTTAGGGGACCAGGACTGGGGGGTACTGCTAGCCAGCAGGGACATGCATTACTATATTTAAGAGGAGATTGGGGCTGGGGGGAGACCACTAGCCACCAGTCACTGTCCAAGGGTGCAGCTGCTGCATGACCACTGCACAGCTTGCAGCACAACTTGCAGATGCATTGTCTGTTTGGCGCACAGCCACTATTGCCACAAGCTGCAGGACTTAGATGCCGAGAGCCTACCCAATAGTGAATCAGGCACAGGGTCCCTGGCGCTCTGGCAATCGGTGCAAGCTGCAGTTGGCACAGCTTGCACTGATCTTTGTGACTCAAGCCCATGTTGTGTACCTCAAGCTTTTATATCCAATTGTATCATATCCAGTACAAATGCACTTTATCATATCTGGATAGTAGAATGATAGTTTGTGAATCATGTTACACAACACCAAGGTTTTTAGAATGTGTTTTTGTGGTTCTTTTTTCTTTTCTTTTTTTTTTGTTGCAATACACAGGATAAGACAAATTGGTTGTCAGATTAAGTGCTATATGAGGCACAAGTCAAATCTTTGATGTCACTCTGATTATTCATAAACTCTGTGGAAGTAATACTATTATTTTAAATGATTCAGTTACCTGTTTACTTTTTTGACAAGTTATTAGGAACAGTCATTGTTTCAAATGAAAACTTACACACTATTAATTAATTTATATTAACACTTATTGATAAAATATTTTAGAGATCTCTGCAATAAGGCAATGGCTCTGAGACACACATGTCTAAGCTAGAGGAAAGCAAAAGTGTTCATATTGACAAAGGTGCCAAAGTACTAGATCCAAGTGTGTGAAGCAGGCCAAGGAATATCTTGTTTAGAAGCACAGAAGCATATTCAACCAAAGTGCTCACAACACAAGGTAGAACATAAAGGATAATGTATGGTCATCTATTGTTAACCAGTTTGTTAACTATTGAGAGGTTGCCACGATGACCATTTAAACCTCACGAGTGAAGCTTAGAGGTTTAAGTCACCATGGCAACCTCGAGATGGTTGCACAAACTGGTTGCCGATAGATGAACCATACATTATCTTTTATAGTGTATGGTCCCCATAACAAGTGAAAAAAAACAATTTGTGGTCTGGATCCTTACTTTTAACTTCTCACTGCTGTCCTATCTGGGTCCAGCTGTAACCACCATGGCCTGTTCAGTAAGGCTGGCAAATCGGGAAATATGCATGTACAGATAATTTCTCGTTGTTATACCATCGATGTGACATACCATCGATGAGTTAACAACATAGTTATGTCACATGGATGGTATAACAAACCTATTAAACAATAGATTTTGGCAGATAACATTCAACCATACATTATATAATTGTTCACAGTGTACTGACAGTAAAACAACAGAGTGAACAGAAAAGTTAATCAATCAAATGTTAAAACTGTACCCCTCCCTCTGCCACTAGGCATAGTACACACTAGCCCTCCTTCCCCACACTGAGCACAATAGCCCTCCTTCCCCACACTGAGCACAATAGCCCTCCTTCCCCACACTGAGCACAATAGCCCTCCTTCCCCACACTGAGCACACTAGCCCTCCTTCCCCACACTGAGCACAATAGCCCTCCTTCCCCACACTGAGCACAATAGCCCTCCTTCCCCATGCTGAGCACAGTCCCCATGATACACACTCCCAACTCCAGGCACAGTCCACAATAACCAGGGACACTGGAAAATTGCACCCGCACTTTTTTTTGCAGAATCTGCAATTTTCACCATTCTCTACAAAAACTGACGTTCTGCAAATTCTTGCAATGTTTCAGTTTTTACTTTGAACTACGTAAAATGTATTAAATTTTTTAATAAAAGACTCTCAAATATATTGACCATTTTGCATGCAGACTTAAGTTTGGCTGAAACAATGCAGTGCAAGGTGGGGAAGTGTTTTATGTGACACTGCTTTCTTTTAAATCCTTGTCTGGTTCAGTTTCAAAATCCACTGGCCAATCATAAGTACAATTTAAACACTCAACATTTGATATGTGTTGAATCAGTCTATCAGAAAACTTTTTGTTGCCACAGAGACTGAAACAGCAGATGGGAGGAGACATGCTAGTTATCCCCTTCACCTAATGGGGTGCTAACTATGAAGCCTTTTTATAAGTGGTAGGACAGGTGCTTCCTTGTGAACATACTTTAATTCAGACTACTTTTGATTCAAACAGTTGAGGATTTTGGATGGCCCTACTGATTATAAGAATGGATTAACCCATAACAGAGCATGGGTTTACTGAGCATTAATCCATGCCGGGGGCAGTTGTGAGGCACAAGGCTGCAGGCTGAGTGACTTCTACCACCCAGGTGTAGATTAATGCTCAGTAAACCCATGCTCTGGAGTGGGTTGATTCACTTATAAAATGAGAAACTTTATTTTAAAGGTTTTGCTAAATAAATATAAATAAACACTGTTTACATGCATTTATAATAAAATAGTTCTTCCACCTAATGGGTTTGTCCTTCCTAGGATGCCGTAGCTGTAGTTCTTCACTAGGTGGCTTTGTCCTAATGTGGATGCCATAGTTGTAGCTTTTCATATGTTTCTCTGGTGGAGTGATCTGAAAAGGTCACTTTACATTGCTGTCACTCAGGATTTTGCAGTGCAGCAATGCAACTGTGGATTTGCAGGAGATTAATTCATGGTCAGGTGACCTGTTTTTACAAATTAGAATGCAGGATTTTCGGCATCCATTTTATAAACTGAAATAAGCTAGTTGGTAACAGTGATCCCACGCTTAGCAATCTGCAACCTAGATCAGAGGTGGTCAACCTATGGCCCAAGGGCTGCATGCGGCCCTCCAGTGGTCAACTTGTGGCCCCTCATTCATCAAAAAATACACCACGAGGCTATCTGTGCAAAGCTAGACAAGGGAGATAGGTTGATGGCTGGAATGGACATGTAGCTTGTTTTTAATTAAAATGTATAAATATGGCTTATGACTGTTGTAAACAAAGGTCTTGCAGCCCTTGGGGGATTTTGAGGGCTGCACCTATGGCCCTCTGATTATCTTAGGTTGCCCACCCCTGACCTAGATGCTCACATGTAAAGACTACAATAAAAACCTGACTAAAGTCTGAAAACAAGCTTGTAAAACACATCAAATGTATCTGAACATTTGTCTTTATCTAAACAAAATCATTGCAACCAGAGTAAAACAAAGTTGAATTACAGGGCACCCTGACTACTGTATGATGCAGTAACAATATATTGGTATTATTTTTTATATTCTTTGGTAACTGGTAAGGCCCACGGGGCACAAGCACCTGTTTTCAAGGGCAACCCAGGAGCACTGGGGAGAGTAAGTGACTTGCTCAGAGGAGGTTGTGGGAATGAAACCCAGGTCTGTTGAATGTATCCAACTCACTCACAGTTTGTTATTCTAACCTCTAGCCTAAACTGCCAGACCTAATAACCTTTAAATTTAATGTTTTAATATGTGATTTCAGAAAAAGTGTACAGTACCTATAGTGCAAATTATGAACATTAAACACTTTAACAACATTTTACTATAACGCAATTATTCGCCACTTGATCTGCTTTATTTTTTCTTGTACCAAAGTGGGTGAATAGTTTAGTTTAGTTTATTAACTTGTTAGAGTGCTCTAACTTATTGTGACTCTAGGCACTTTACAGTTGCCAAACAATACAGATACAAATTAAAACCATACAAAAATATATCCTAACCACAATAAGTTAAAATAGGTTAAAATTAATTAAAAGGAGGGAAAAGCTTTATTAAAAAGAAAGGTCTTTAGAGCTCTCTTGAAGGCACTCACCGAGAAGGCCTCTCTGAGCAGTTGAGGGAGTGAATTCCACAGGGTGGGCGCGTGACCAAAAAAGCTCGAGTGCCAGATGATTTCAGATGAGCCCTGGGAATCACTAGGAGGCCCTCCTCAGCAAACCAGAGGGGACAGGACAGGTGGTATGTTGTTGGAGGTCTTGCAGGTAACTGGGTCCCAGACCATGTAGAGCTTTATAGGCCAGCAAGCTGACCTTGAAGGTGATCTGCCACCTAACAGGAAGCCAGTGCAGAGAATGCAGCACAGGCGTAATATGACATGAGCTCAAAAGGCTAGTCAACAGCCTGGCTGCCACATTCTGCACTAGCTGTAGGTGGCGAAGATCAGCCCCCAATAGCCCTATGTAAAGGGCATTGCCGTAATCAAGCCATAATGTCACAAAGGCATGGACTAGTGATGGCAGATCACCTGAGGGAATCAGCTGTTTAATCTTGGTGATGTTTCTAAGATGATAAAAAGCACTCTGGACCACAGCTGACACCAGAAATTCAAGCATTAAGCTGCTATCCAGTACAACACCAAGATTTTTCACTTAGAAGAGGTTAAAAGCTGGGAGTCTCCAAGCCTGAGTCCAGTGACTCGACCAGCCTGCACATCAACCCTTGGGCGACCAGGTTCCACCACCAGTACCTCCATTTTATCCAGATTTAATCTCAACCAGTTGGCATTCATCCAGTCTTGGATTTCAGTAAGTCATTGATTGAAAACTGAGACTGCATCCTGTTGTTCGGGCACAAAAGACAGGTACAGCTGAGTATCATCAACATAGCAATGAAACCGCAGCTTGTACTGTTTTATAGTGTCCCCTAGTGGAAGCATATACACTGCTAACAACATGGGGGACAAAATGGAACCCCACAGGACCCCACACAGCAAGGGCAGTGGTCCAGAGGAAAACTCCCCCAAGACCACCCTCTGCATTCTATCATTGAGGAAAGAGTGGAACCAATTGAGGACCACACCAGGGACTTCACAACAAACCTACAGGTGATCCAAAAGCACCCCATGGTCCACAGTGTCAAAAGCAGCTGAGAGATCGAGGAGAACAAGAATGGAACATTCTCTTCTATCCCTCGCCATCAGGAGCTCATTAAGCACCCGAACCAAGGCAGTCTCAATACTATGCCTTTTCCTGAAATCCAACTGGAGAGGGTCGTAGATGTTGTGGGTTGACAGGCAGGCCTCCAGTTGTGAGACCACCACTTTCTCAATAACCTTCCCCAAAAAGGGTAGGTTAGAGATAGGTCTGTAGTTCACTAGGCAGTCCAGGTCTAGCAATGTTTTTTTCAAGAGGGTGTCTTACCACTGCCTCCTTAAGGGTCTCAATAAAGACCCCCTTCACTACAGAACACCGGACTATCCTAGCGTGGACCAGGCCAATGGAATTGATGCACCCCACCAAAAGGCGCATCGGATCTGGGTCCAAACTACAGTAGATGGGCCTCAACTACTGGATGATCCTAATGACATCCTTGACTGACAACCGGTCAGAGTCAGTCCAGACAAACAGAGTGCCCATGACAATCACTGGTTCATCACTGCAAGCTCCCATGGAGGGTGTCAACTGGATTCCAGATCTGATGGTGGAAATCTTATCAGCAAAAAACAGAAAACTCATCAAACTTAGATTTTGAAAAGGCTCTAATGGACTGAAGACAGGTTGGATTACATAACCTGTCGACAGTCCGGAAGAGCTGAGCTGGTCTGTTAATTGCCACAGCAAACTCCCTGGACAGGAACTCTGCCTTCTTATAAGAGATTGCTATTCGGTACTCCCTATAATGAGTCATCAAAATACACTTATCCCCATCCGACCAGGATCTCAGACAGCACCGCTCCAACCTTCAGACCCTCACCTTTAACTCCCTGAGAGTCCCATCAAACCATGGGGATCTCCAGTGTGAGGTGAGGGGCTGAACACGAACTGGTGCGATGGAGTCAAAGGCATCAGCAATCTCCCTTTTATAGGTCAACACCAATTCCCCCTACTCCTCACAAGCACTCATCACACCTGATAGATCCAGAACTGCCATAAGACCCTCTGTGGTCAAACCCATGAAAGGGTAGTACTGGACCATCTCCCTAGGGGAGGGCCTATCGGGGGGTTCAAATGAGAACCTCATGGTATAGTGGTATGACCAAGCGACTGGTTCCACTATGAGGTCAGAGATCTCCAGTCGCAGTGAGAAGACAAGATCCAGAGAGTGGCCATGTACATGGGTTGTAGAGGTAACCACCTGTGTCAGACCCAATGATTGCATCAACTGGAGGAAGTCTTGACCAAATGGTGAAAGTTCATCTTCAAACAAGTGTTGAAGTCACCCAGAATTATCCATCTGGGTGACTCCAACACTAGTGCGATGATGAAGTTCATGACTTCCTGCAGGAATTCCTGCTAGTTGACAGAGCACTATAAATAGCTGTTGATCAAGCATCATTATTCTACATCCAGAAACATACAAAATTTGTTGATTCTGGATTTATTTAATATTGATTTGTTGTGGCTCACTAAATAGAATCTATTTAGCACTGTATGAGGCAGATGTTTTTAAATTTAGAAACATAGAAACAGGACAAAATGGCAGCAGAAGGAGACCAAGGAATCATCGAGTTTGCACGTGTTCTTGAGACCTACTCAGATCCCAGGAGCTAACCCCTCTTTTGCTTAATGCCTCCTACTGCTCCTCTTGCTTTTGACCACGTATTAGCCCTGTCCCACCCCAGCTTGAATGATGTCACGGTCTTTGCCTCCACCACCTCAGCTAGCAGTCTATTCCATGGTTCCACGACTCTTTCTGTAAAATAGTGTTTCCTAAGCTCCATCTTGAAGTCCCCCCCACCTCAACTTCCACTCATGCCCTCTAATGTTGGAGTTGGTGACTCTGAGGAACAGATTGGAGGATGACACCTTATTTATTCCTCTCCGGAATTTGTATGTTTCAATCATGTCCCCCCTCTCCCTCCTTGCCTGCAGTGAGAACATATTAAATGCTTCCAGACGTTATTTGTACGAGTGCCCTTAAAGCTCCTGAATCATCTTGGTCATCCTTCTCTGGATGGCCTCCAACCTGTTTTTATTCTTTTTCAGATGTGGACTCCAAAACTGGACACAGTACTCCAGATGGGGCCTTACCAGGGACCTGTAGAGTGGTAGCATTACTTACCTTCTCCTGCTGTCAAATCCACTCCGTATGCACCCCAGCATTCTGTTGGCCTTGCTGTAAGCTGCGTTGCATTAGCTGGTTTGTTCAAGGGTGTTGCTTATGATGACACCTAGGTCCCTTTCTTCCTGTGTGGCATTGAGCTGGACTCTGTTGAGCCAGTATTCTGTCCTTGGATACCCTTTACCCAAATGCATCACCTTGCATTGAACCTCAGCTGCCAGATGTTAGACCATCTTTACAGCCTCTTTAGGTCTTTTTGTAGGTCTCTAAATGCTTCCTCAATGTCAACCCTTCCTCCTACTGTAGCTCGGTGTCATCCACAAATAGGGAAATCCTGCCCTAAATACCTATGCAGATGTCACTGATGAATGCATTAAACAGGACTGGCTCCAACACTGAGCCTTGTGGCACACTACTAGTGACTGCGCCCTCATCTGACCTCACCCAGTTGACCACCACTCTCTATATTATGTCCCTAAACCAATTGCCCACCCACCTGACTATGCTCTTGGCTGAACCCAGGTTCTCTAACTTTTTCAGCAGGTGGTTGTGTGGCACTGAATCAAAGGCCTTACTGAAATTGAAGTACAGGAGGTCCACTGGGTGGCCTCTATTTACTTCCCTAGTCACCCAGTCAAAAAATGTGATTAGGTTAGTTTGGCATGACTTTCCCGCCATGAACTCATGTTGCCTGCTGTCCTGAAGACTGTTCTTATTTAGGTATTCTACCAAGTCCTGCTTTATTAAGGATTCCATTAGTTTCCCCACTACTGTTGTAAGGCTAATTGGTCGGTAGTTGCCTGCTTCCTTCCAGCTCCCTCCCTTGTGGAAAGGTACCACATCTGTTCTTTCCTGTCTCCCGGTACTACCCTCAACTGAAGTGAACTGTTGAATAAATGTGCCAAGGGATCAGCCAATACACTCACCGGTTCTTTTAGCACCCTCAGGTGTATTCCATCAGGCCCTGATGATTTGTCTTCTCTGAGCTGTTCTAGGGCCTCTCTAACTCTGCTGGTGGTGATTGATGGTGTTTCTGTTTGTGGGACACCATTTTTAGCAGCCTTGATGCCACTGTCTGGTATAGGGCCTATATGTTCCTTGGTGAGCACTGAGCAAAAAAAGTTATTCAGAACAGTGGCCTGCTGTCTATCCTCCTCCGCTATTATGTCACCGTCTTTGAGTCTGACTATACCTCCCCTTTTCTTTCTTTTTTCTTGTATATAACAAATAGAAGGTTTGTTCCCTGCTTTAATCCCCTCTGCCAACCAGAGCTCCGTTGCAGTCTTAACTGATTTCACCATATTCTTGGCATCCTTGTTCTTCTGGATGTAAGTTTCCCATTCGCTGTCTCTCAGGGTTCTTTTATAGTTTCTGAAGGCTCCCCTTTTGGTCCTAACTGCTGTTTTTACCTGGTTAGTGAACCATGTGTTTTTTTATGTGTAACCTCCTCTACAAATTAGGGTTTACTATAATGTCTTCCTGGACTCCTTAATGCCCACTGTCAGGCTGGTGTCCTGTCTAAAGTAGTTCTATCTGTTTGTGTGAGAGTGCCTTATTGAGCCTCTGTGCATGTCTCTTTAAGAGCATAGCTAATCTATGTGTAGAAATTAGTCTGGGCTGGGTCCCTGTGATTTAAAGCTTGTTACTGGCCAGACAGTGTGTTATTTTGCTCCATTCTGTAGTTTCTACTTGTGCAGAGTGAGCTTTCATAGGAACTGTGATTGTCTTACTGTTTATTTGCTGTTATAGTAAAGATAGAGAAGTTTGTCTAACTTGCTTTTATTGCAGCTCGAACATTTGGATGGGAGACACCATGTTAGGTTCTGGAATTCCAGTATTGGACTGATCAACCCACTGAGGACCTAAAACGGATCCCATCCACAGGGGTCTTGTGGCAAGGAAATATTGTAGTTTTGTAGTTTTGGAGTGTTGGCACCCAAATGGACCTGGGGGGAAAACCCTTACTGTGACTGACAGTTTCCTCAGTCAACCAAACCTTTTGGATTACAAGGAAAATGCCCAGAACTGCCTGAAGTGTGGGTCAGTTAGAGTTGGAAGTGGAAGAGGAACAGCTCGAGCTGTCGAGCAGCTGCTCCCTGAAGGAGTGTAGGGGAATCAGCAGGAAGAGGCTCAGCTGGCCTTCCTGCCACGTTCTCCTGCAATCAAACTGCCTATTGCAGAAGTCAGACCTGTCTGATTTCCAGCCTTGGAACTGCAGCAGAAGAACAGAAGATGCGTTAGTGCAACTAGCGATTTGGACTGAAGACTTGCTTCAGAGGCAATCGGCCCAGCTTGTGAGAGAATCAAACTCGGATTGAAAGGTTTGCGCAGTGCAGCTGTCAAATTGCAACCAGATAGAATCTGAACTGTTGTTTAAAGAAATTAGTGCTTTAAATGTGCCGAATGTGTTTTGTGGGTCACGATTTGGTTCCCCACAGTAGAATCTGTTATGCCAGCTGGAGGCCTCACAAGCAGAAGATCACAGACTTTTTTAAGCCTTCATCCTGTCTGGGCCCTGTCATCTCGGCTTAGGCCACTACTCATGCATCAGAGACCTTCTTGGCAAAAGACCAGCCTGGGGATTCAGCCTCCTGCCCAACACCATCGAGCAAGTAGCAACCACCTGGAGGTGACTCGTGTTGCCCTGCTTCCCCTGGCCTTCCTGATCATCACCACAAGGTCTACATCTCACCTGCACTGCATCCAGGTCCTGGTAGTGAAAGTACAATTCAGGATTGCTCCCTGCAACGAAAGTAAAACATTTTTGTGGTACCATCTAATTATTTCTTTTACTGGGTTCTTGCAACAGATTGAGCCATCGGCTTGGATTACAAATAATTGGGTTGTGTGCATGCTTAAAGGGGCACTGTCGGTTTTGCACCTCATGTTTCTGTTAATTTCTAACAGTTTGTCTGTAGGCACATTCTTGTAAGGACTTCACTGTAAAATGCTGCAGCATAAAACAAAAGTAAGCATTTTACTTATTTTCAGTAAAATAATAATTTTTCATTAGTGGTAGTCCGAATGTAACTCCCCCTGCTACGCAAAAAAAATGAAGACTCGTTCAATAACAAAATACTTTTTTAAAGCCGGTGCCCAAATCCTGCACATGCGCAACAGTGGCCAAGGATAGATCTCACACATGCACAAGACTGCGCCGCTGTTGTGCATGTGCGGGATTTGGGCACCCATTTTAAAAAAGTATTTTGTTATTGAATGAGTCCTCGTTTTTTCTGCGTACATGCCGGGAATGCTTCACAATATCATGCTCTAATGGATGTAATAATCTGTGCCTTGAGGATGTTAAAATTTGCACATTGGGACAGTGCTCCCGGTAGATGCACGTTCTCAGTGTGTTCTCTGCATGGATCAGCTTCCGATAGCAGGGGAAGTTACATTCAGACCGCCACTAATGAAAAAATGATTATTTTACCGAAAATATATAAAATGCTTACTTTTTGTTTTATGTTGCAGCATTCTACAGTAAACTCCTTACAAGTATGTACCCACAGACAAACTCTTATAAATTAACATAAAAATGAGAGGCAAAGTTGACAGTGCCCCTTTAATGGTTTTTCTTTCATCAAGGGCCCCAACATCAGCTGCACCACCGACCACCCTGGACAATGCTTCGGGCTAGCCTGCATAACATACTGGGTACCCAGAGTTGTTGAACTGTCAAGTTGGGACTTAAAGTGCATGCCAGACAATTCTGATTTAAATCAGATTGCTAATAGTTCTGGTAAAGTCACACCCCTCCCTTGTTCACCACCCCTAAATAAATCTAATTGTCTGTTTTCACGTTTAACCTGGCTAGTGCACATATTATTAGTTGCGTTACAGTGTTAAAGTTGTATTGTTGCATTGCTGATCTAATTTTCCAGGGGGTCTTCAGGGCAGTTAATGCAGTGAAATGGGCATGAACACATTATTACTGCTACCTACTGAATGTGAATGTACCATTGTGTTATTACTTAGGCCACTAGAAGGGTTGGTGGGTGGTTATAGCATCCCAGAGGGCTATACCAGAGAAGTTAAGCTACCCCATTACCATTCCTCTGGGTGGAGGCACCCGATTACAGAACTCATGCCCCTTAACCTGTGTATTGCCATATAGGCAGGGGTAGTAGCCCTTAGAATAGTGCCACTTTGGGGTTACATATGTTTGTTCTTTTTGGTCACTGTCCTTATACACATCTTGGTAGCCTCCAATATAACTTGTTTAACCAGCCCCCACATGTCTTCTAACTCTAAATGCTCCTGGATCTTTGACAGTTTGCTACTGACTACTTCCCTCATTTGGTCAAAATTAGCTCCTCTAAAGTTTAAAATCTGTGCCTTGGATAGAGATTTTTCTACCCCTAAGACTAACTCAAATCACATGGACTTGTGGTCAAGTGTTGGCCAGTGGCTCCCAACCCCTGTTACACTTACTACCTCCAAATTAGTGAGACCATGTCCAGGATGGTGTCCAGCCTAGTTGAGACATTTACTACTAGTCATGTAAGTAGGCAGTCTCATAGGGCTGTATATTCTCAAAAAGAGCCGCTCCTGGAAAACAGAAAGTGCATTTGGTCAAATAAAGTTATACACTAATTTGAGGTAGAGATCTCACTCTACGTCCGGAGGAAAAATAAACTCCCAACCTTTGGGTCTTTTTAGTAATATAAAAACATCTTTTTATTGTACAATTTAATAAATACTTAGGTACACCCCCTTCCCCCGAGGGTGTAACAAAAGAATGCCCGACGATCGTTTTGCACCCCTTTGGGTGCTTTTTCAAGGGATCTGTTCTTTGTAAAAACACACCTTTATTTACACACAAAGTATCAAACAAACAAGAAAATCTAACCATTGTCATACACAAGTTAAAAATTAATTAGATCAAGTTAAATTCTTATCCAAATCACACTATACAATATGTATTCTCAATAAATCAATCAAGCTCTAGGGAATCCCACCCATTGCTTATTTAGTAGCAGCCAATACAATTTATTTGTGAAATAATCTGCAATTGAAGTCCTTGATTATAGTCCATTTAGCTCCACCTGTTCCATATTGTTTTCACATCCTTGTGCAAATGATTCATTGCGGCTCCCTTTTTCAGATAGCTTGTTTGTCAGCCCTTCTTTATTCTGGGTGGTTTGTTTGTCTTGATCTCATAAGGTGGGTTCCAAGGTCCCAAAGAGTCCAAGTTTGCACATAAATCCACTATAAAATACAAAGACAGCATACATTAAATCATCTATTATATAATAAAAAAGGTTTAACCTTAAACCTCCTATTTGTTCCTGGAAGATGTAAGGCACCCAGATCACAAATCCATATACCGTAGATTCCCTCTGTAATAACAAATTGTCTAGCTCCCCCCCCCCCGGATCCAATTCAACTTTCTTGATTCCTGTGTAGGTCCACATATGTTGATCTGCATTTACTGCATTTTTTACATGCGTTGCCAATACATTTTCCTTGTTCCCATTAGCAATGTCTCTCACATGTTCCCCCACCTGGGATTTGAAACCGCGTGTCACCTTACCAATATAAAACTTTCCACAGAGACAGCTAGCCACATATACAACTGCCTCTCTATCACATGTTATGAGATCCTGTATCTCATAACATTGTGTCCCTGTTGGGTGCTGGAAAGTTTTTGTTCTTTTCACATATTTACAAAATTTACACCTTCCACATATAGTATAGCCCTTTAGTGGATTTGTATTGAAAACCATATTTACACTTTCTTCATTCCCCCTTTGTAGTGAATGTACCAGTCTATCTTGTAAGTTTCTACTTCATTTATAAACCATTGTAGGATGTCTATGTTTGTACATGGTACCAAATACAGGATCCACTTCAATGATGTCCCAATGTGAATTTATTATATTTCTAATACTGTTTGATTTGTATGAATATGATGTAATGTATTTCAGTTTATTTTGTACATTGTTGACATCATTGTGCCTATTTCTATTTGGGTCCAGACATGCCATTCTACCTTGTGTCCTAGCCCATTCCCTTTCTAGGTCCAATGCTGTTGGACTATAACCCCGTCTCACAAATCTGTTATACATTTCATCTGCTCTTTTTTCATAATCTTCATTTTGTGTACAGTCCTTGCGTAACTGCAGGGACTGACTTCTTGGTATGTTATTAATGGTATGCTGTGGATGCATACTCAAGACATTTAGGACAGAGTTTCTATCTACAGATTTCCTATACAGATGAGATATTATTTTACCTAGTCTGGGCCGACCCTGTGGAACTTGTTTCCACCTGCAGTCCAGGAGGCTCCCTCGACTGAGGTATTTAAGGGGAGGCTAAAGGCTCACCTTTTCAGCCTGATGTTTGACTGTTAACATCTTTATTTTAGTTTTGGCCAGTTTCCCGAAGACTGATTTCTGAAACCCTATTTTATTTCATTTTTTTTGTATTTTAATTCTGTAATGGTTTTAATTAGCTTTTTATTATGTCTTAATTAACTGCTGTCAGTTCTTGCTTGTGTACGGCACCCAGAGCCTCCAGGAGTGGGTGCCTTATAAATAAAATTGCCTTGCTTTGCCTTACTCTCCTCTGTTTTTTTGTATGGTCAGATCTAGGTATGCAGTTTCATTTAAATCTGAATTAGAAACATAGACTTTGTCGGCAGATAAGGATTGCTTGGCCCACCTAGTCTGCTCATTTCCCTACCTATTGGATAAGCTGCAGATCCTAGTTAAACAGCAGCCTACTTCCTCCTACCCCCCACTATAATTGCTTTATGTTGGTCCCATGCATTCTTTAATTCCCCCACTGTTTTTGACCCCATGATCTCCTCAGGAAGGCTGTTCCATGCATCCACTACCCTCTCCTTGAAAAAATACTTCCTCGTGTTGGCCCTGAGCCATCCCCCCTCTGTCTTCAAATTGCACCCCCTTGTTCTTGCGCATCTCTTTTTCTGAAATACCCAGAATGCTACCCTCTTGAACTTTGTTGATTCCCTTGAATTTACCATGAATCTCAAGTGTGGGTTTGAGGCATGTAGGTGGTCCATAAATTCTGAGAGTTCTTCTATGTGTAACCCCACCCCCCACTGGCCCCCCTTGTTTAACTAGCAGGGCATCTCCTCTCACCACAAAATGTCTAGGGGGTTAAAGAGAGGGGTGGGGGTTTACATAAGTTAAACACACTTTTTAATACTTTTTTGGCAACAGATCAGAGGTGGACACCATTAGACTCAGTGGGCCAGACTGTTATTAACTGAACAGTTAGCCAAGTGTGGCTACTACCTGGCACACTCCTGGTAGGACCATTTACCATGGCCAGCAACCTGGGTCCCTGGGAGAAAACGTTTGCTCAAAGTCATGCTAGGTTTGCACTTCTGGACAGGGGCACCCGAGTAAATCCACACACGTGGAAGCAATAACAATACTGTCCAGACCAGGTTGGGATTCTAGAGTGTGGCTTTTATTCACGTAACTGAGTAGGAATAATCACAAAGCGAAGATGGACCCCCACAGGGTTACACATACTGGTTATGCAGATTTCTCCAGTATACAGAAATTCCTGGCATTCGTATTTAGCATAGCGTGAAGACACAAAACAGCGAACTCTCTGGTTCTGAAACTGAAGGCTGGCACAACTGCCTGAACTAGTACTGTCCCCATTTCCCACAGGGATGGCAGTGGTACATAAAACTACAACTGAGCACATCTAGGCTGAAAAATCTTCCAGCACCCACTATACTGGGGTGAACTGAAGAACAGAGAATCCAAACCCACATCTTGGGGTAATTATTTCCATTAGGCACTGGCCACATGCACTGAATGAAAATGTACTGGTGCCCAAACTGAACCTGGAGAGGTAAACTGTTTACTCCAGATTGGGGTTCTCCCACCTTTTGCTTCCAAGTTTATACTCGGCCATTCATCTGGTTAATAACACCCTCACAGAAGAAACTTGTAGATGCTATCTTGAAATGTTTTTCACACTTAACATACTACATGACACACCTCTGGGTGTCCAACTAAAAGTTTTGTACTTGGATGGTCCCATCCTTGGACTCCAATGTATGCGGAAACATTTTAAATTAAACTGGGTGACTGGTCCCACGCACAGAGAATTTCACCCTGGTTTGCAGATGCCCCTGGCTTTCACACAACAAAATGTTTGTACTCACAACCAAATTTTGAGATGTCCATGGCAGCTTCACCACAAAGAAAGTGGATCAAGAGGATTGCCCCTAGATCCTGGAGTTCACCCCCCATCCCTCCTGGGATGGGTCTCTAAGAAAACACAAAACACAAGGTCTCCACCACTTCAATGGCTATCTTCTTTTGTTCTTCTCTAGTGTGAGAACAAACAACCACTAAAGTAAAGGGGGTAGCTCTATATCAGAGGTGGGTGAGGAGCTGCCCAGCAGCTGCAGCCTCCTCCTTGAACTCTTACTCAAGACTCTCCCTCCCTCAGACTAACTCATCATTTCATTTGACTCTCTAAACCAGCTGGACAAATCTGGCTCATGCTGCTGCGAGAGTTCCATAATGACATCACCCTCCAGCTCAGCTGAGACTGAAAAACAGAATGTGCCAGTGTGAAACTCATTTACCTGGCATTTCACAAGCTGCCATACCTGCCTGCCACTGATCTAACTGGGATTCTAGTAACCCTGGGGAATGGGGGGGGGGGTTACATAATGGTTCCTTTCCAAATGAAAAAAGATCATCAATAAATCTATAATAGTGCACAATCTTCCCAAAAAATTGATTCAGTTCACCATTTAGTATAAAACACTGTTCCCTTTGGCCCACATACAAATTAACATAGCTGGGGCAAATGATGCCTCCATAGCTTTCCCATTTATTTGTAAGTAGAACTTATCCCAAAAGATAAAATAGTTACTGGTCAAAATCAATTCAGCACTCTCCACCAGAAAGTCCACAAATTGCATGCTGTTTTCACTATGCTTAGTAGCTGTGAAGCCACCAGCATTAGGAACATTTGAATATAAAGAAACAACATCCTCGGTTACCAGACAACTTTCCTTTTCCACTTGTATATTTGGTAATTTGTAAAGTAAGTCAATGGTATATTTTATATATGACTGTAAACTACTTACCACAGGTCTCAAGTGGAAATCTACAAACTGAGATAGCTTCTCCATTAGTCACCCATTACTTGCAACAATCAGTCAACCCAGAGGGTTTTGTAGTGTTTTGTGGATGTTTGGTAAAATATAGAATGTTACAAGTACTGGATGTTCCACTAGCAGAACACCTCTTTCACCTTCACTGATTAAACCACAGGTCTATGCATTATTAATAAACCCATCTATTTTAGTTTTAAATCTGTTGGTGGGGTCTGATCTTAAATTTCTATAAGTATTGATATCATTCAGTTGTCTTAAAACTTCCTTTATGTATTTCTCTGTATCCATAATAACAATAGCTGCACCTTTATCAGCAGGTGCAAAAGTCAACGCTTTATTCTGTTCCAAAGCTCTTAAAAGCCTGTCTTTCCACATTACTTATGTTTATAAAAGGAGCTCTTTCATTTCTATCATATAACTCCCTTATTTCAGCTTCACAAACCTGTTCAAGCACTGTTACTGAGGGGGCTGGGAAGGGCAAAAAGTAGATTTTTTCTTGAACCTGTTAATGTTATTGTTCATATTACCAGTTGTCCCCCCCATTTGCCTGTTGTTCGCCCATTCTTTTCATACTGGGTTTCATACTGGGTAATGGAACGGAAGAAGGCATCATAGCCCATTATACCGTTCCCCACATAGCGGGCTCAATCAATACCTTATACATTTTACTAATTTATCTATCTCTCTCTTAAACTGATCCAATGCATTACTAAGAACAATATATTCTGGTAGGGCATTCCATATTCTAGCTGTTCTATTTACAAAGGAAAAATATCTAGCATTTGCTTTAGCCATATTAATTTTTATCTGGAGCTTATGTCTTCTCAACCCTTCTGGTTTATCCACCATTTCTAGTCCCAATTCTTTAACCAGCTCAGAATCCTTCATAATCCTGAATAGCTGTAATAAATCTCCTCTCTTTCTTCTATCCTCCAATTTAAACATGTTCAACCTTTTCAACCTTTCCTCATACCCATTATTTTCTCCAAGCCAAATCATCTTTGTGTATGTTCTTTGTACTCTTTCTATTCTATTTATTTCACCCTTAGGATAGGGCCTCACATACACCCAGTATAATGGTACTAGGCATTGCTTAGATCTGTTTATAAAGCTACTTTTTATATTTTTTATCATATAATTCACTTTTTAATAACCTCTGATATCTGTTCCTTGAAAGTCATACCCATATCTATTATTATTCCACAGTGCTTTTCCTTATTCGTATCTCCTACCTTACAATCATTTAAATAGTATTCATGTTTGGGATTCTTGCTCCCCACATGCATCACTCTACACTTCTCTATACTAAGAGGCATCCTGTTCTCTCTTGCTCATTGTTCCAGTTGTTTCACATCATCTTCCATTCATTGGATATCATCCAATGATCCCACGGGGCCACCCAATTTAATATCATCTGCAAATGTTGCCATAAAATTCTGTATAACATGATGGATATCTTCTATGTATGATGAAAATAATGTGGGGCCCAGCACTGATCCCTGTGGCACCCCATTTGTTACCCCCTTCTGACTTATTTATTTATTTAAATAGCAGTTTGGAAAACCTTTGAGCCATAGGCTCATTTACAAAGGTACCTTGTCACTTGAGCACATTCCTCTTATCCTTACTGTCTGTTTCCTTTCCTTTAGCCAACTCTGCACCCACCTTGTTAATCTACTATCAATTCCCATTTTCTCCATTTTAGCAATAAGATGGTTATGTGGTAGTTTATCGAATGCTTTCTGAAAGTCAAGAAAGAAGATGTCCATAGGCTTGTTTTCGTGGATATTTTTATTAATGTATTCGTAAAAAATAAGTTGATTAGTTAAACATGACCTATTCTTTTTGAACCCATGTTGTTTAGCGTCATTCACCTTTAACCTCATATGTTCCTGCTCTATCTTGTCTTTCAGAAAACACTCCACCACCTTACATACCACGGCAATTAAACTAACTGGCCTATAGTTTGTCATTGAGGTTTTTAGCCCTTTTTTTATATATAGGTATTACTACTGCACTCTTCCAATCCACCGGCACCTCTGCAATGGACAGTGATTTATTTAGAAAATATGTTAATGGAGCTGCTATATATGTACTTATTTCCATCAACATTCTAGGGTGAAGTAAGTCAGGCCCTGAGGATTTATGGGGTTTTAACCCTTTTAGTAGTGATTTTATATATTCTATACTAACTTCTACTTCTAGCTCTCGCTTTATATTTTCTTTAACTGTAATAGTAGCTTTTGCTTTTTCATCATATACTGAACAAAAGTACTGGTTTCAATGTTCTGCCATTTCTAATGAATCAAACACTTCAGTATCATTTACTAGCAAAGGTCTTAAATGATTAAACATCTTTTTATTGTTATTTATATAGGAGTACAACCCCTTACCATTGTCTTTTGTATATACTAAGTTTATTTCCAATCTCTTTCTTTTTGTTCTTATTTTTGTTTTTAACATCCTTAATATTTTTATACTCCATATTAGCCTCTGTACTCCCTAAAATTTACATTTTGTCATGTGCCTTTTTTTCTTTACACAGTCTCAATATTTTGTTTGTACACCACATTGGTTTATTTCCTTTCTATGAGTACAACTTCTTTTTCGGGACATATTTATGTTCTAATTTATGTCTTTTGTCTTTAAATAATTGCCACATTTCCTCCTCTGTCTTATTCTCAAACATGTCCTTCTAGTTCCATTCAGCCAATTTTATTCTAATATTCTTTTCTGGAAAAAAATATTTTAAATTTTTAAATTTCATTTTCTGATAAATTTATACAAATCAATAATGCTATCTAATAATCTACTGTCCTAAATTGGAATAAATGACAAACTTATTTGTAACACTGATGTTTCATCTTTGGATAGTTTATATTCAGATATTTTACCATTAATAGTTCCTTATCTTCTTTTTCTGTTAATTGTATTACATCTGTAGTTCCATTTGTCTCTTGCACTGTCCCACTGGCTGTTGCTACATTCCTTCTTTTTTTTCAAATGCATATCTTATTGATTTCTAGTATGCTATTAACATTACACTCATGTATCATTCTGGTAGGGGTAGAAAAAGATGCATAATACATAATATAAAGATATTCACAATCATGTACAGGATGTGAAAGCAAAAGTTTTAGAAATATAAATATTATCCTGACATGTTTTAGTAAATTAGGAACAATACATGGGAGAATAAATATATTATAATATGAAATCTGTGTGGACCCAACCCTGGATCTCTTTGTTATATAATTCCCATAATTTTTTTTTTGGGGGGGGATTTTGTTGACCAGGTAAGTGCACTAGACAAATCCTGCCTATTTTCAGGCATGGCCCAGGGGAGGGGGATACAGATGAATGCCAACTGACCTTGAACCAGATGAAGCCGTTGGTTGTATTTTTAGTGAATGAGGGAAATTTGGCCAGGACACCGGGGAAATTCCCCTACTCATCAGAGGGAGAATCTCTGTCTAAGATGGCAGATGTCCCTGTGGCTGCTGTGGAGGAAGCTATGGAGGTGGGAGTTCTAGTCTCGGCTCCCACCTCGGCTCTTGTGGAGACTGCCAGTGGAATTCTTGTGGATGTACAACAGAATTGTGATGTTCTAGTATCTACTGTGCCTGTCCTGCCGACAGTGCCTGCACCTCAGTTGCTTGACACAGACATGGAACCTTGTCTTCTACCTAAAGATGCTGTACTGGAGGATTTTTCCTCCTCTGCTCCTGAAGTGGCTTGTAATACAGAGCAGGCGTTGCGTGCACGCCTGGCTGATGCTGAACGTATTTTTACACTCACTAAAAGAAAACTCTGCCAAGAACTTCATTCACTGAAAGAGCTTCAATCTTTGAAAGAATTTATGACTCAATGACCTGTTACTTCTCCCCCTGTCATGCCGAAAGTGTCAGATGGACATGTTACGGAGACTCACCCGTCGGCTGCTGTCCCAGAGCATTCTGAGGCCCTGAATCCACTTGTTGTTGAGGCTGCACCCTTTGACTCCCATTTGTTTGTGGAGGAAGGTGTCCATGGAATGGAGACTGCTACCTCACCTCCATTACTGCCAACACCACAGGTCTTGGATTCCCCTGTACAGCTTCCCTGGTCGGCAGACATGGCTCTACAGGGTGCTGGCTGGGTACAGGAACTGGTTGCAGGAAGATGGATATCCGGTCTGTTCCCTATGCGGTCCCCCAGTCCTGCTGATTTCCCTGAGCTACTGAGTTTGGCTGACAAGGCTGAGGTCTCTCCTGACCCCTTGAGCTTACTGAAAGAACTGGCTTTAATGCAAAACCCTACTATGGCACATCTATTGGGACCTGAATCACGGGCTCTTCCTCTTGCTACATCTCAAGGGTTGCAGGTACTGTTTTGAAACAAACTGTGTCACACAAGACTGAGCCTAGTCGCTCGTTTTCTTCTTTATTCAAGTTTCCTATTCAAGAAGCAAAAAAGACATAATGCAGTATGTCTAGTTTATAAGGGGAGGTTACCTGAGCTCCCTGATCGTGTATATGTTGCTCGTACGCTTCTTAAAGACTCATTGAAGTTTTTTTCTCATGAAATCTATGCGATGATTCACATTTCTGGTGAATCATCTTTTGATGTTAGTTTTCAAACAGCTTGTGGTTTGGAACGTTTCTGGACAAAGTATTTTGCTTTGCGGAACACTGCTCTTTGGACCCCATTCCAGGCAATTCCTCTTTCAAAACCCATTTTTTAAAACCATTACTGTGTTGTTTCGAAATGAGGGTGTTGATGTGGCTGATGTTCTCTATTGGTTGAAACAGCACTGTAATGTCCAGGGTAAGGCGGAGGCCATCCTGGATACAGAAAATATTTGGACAGGGGGTTGGAAGATTAGGGTTTTGTTGCACGCTAATGAGTCAGGTCCTGTACACCTGCCTAATTCTTTCTTTATTGGCCAGGATAGAGGGGTCCTATTTTACCTGGGTCAGCCTAAAGCTTGTTATCGGTGTGGTGACCCCACACATCTCAGTAATGTGTGTGACAAACTGAAGTGTAATACATGTAGTGAATTGGGTCATGTGGGGGCGCATTGTGTGAACGAGTGTAAATGCAACCTGTGTGATGAACTGGGACATACATTTCAGAATTGTCACTGGGCTGCCCACAATCAGGAGTCTCATGATGGTGGGGTTAATCAATGTTTTATTATTATGCAAGCACAGAAGGCTCATATACGTGCCACATCGGCAGCCCCGCCCTTGGTGGTTTTACAGACTTCTGCGCTGGTCCCTGTGTCTGTTGCAGCACCAGGTACAGAGGGCCCGATGGTCTCCCTTTCTGAGACTACTCTGGTTCAGACCTCAGCTAACTCTAAGCCTGCCCAGCCTGTTTTGTCGATCCCTGACCCTCTTCCAGGTCCTAGAAATATGCCTCCTCCTCCTCCTCAGGTATCAGCCATGGTTGGCTGTAGAAGGTCCATGAGGAACACGTCCCAGGTACTACCTTCCCTTCCAGTGGGACTAGAGTCATCTCCTGTGCCTTTGTCTAACCCTTTTGAGCTACTCCAATCTGTCTCAGATGATGCTGGAGGCGAGTTGGACTCTTACTCCGTAGCTTCATCTCTCCCTGATGGACCAGCTGAATCTGAACTCCAACTATGTTCTGGTCTTTCTCAAAAGCGGAAAGCTAGGGTGAAACTTAAAGTGAAAAAGGTAGTTGGGAAAAGGAAATTGTGATGAGTTTTCAGCCTTATTTAACTACTATGTCTTGTTTCACTTATCATACTATTAATGTAAATAGTGTGATGCGAATGACAAAGGGATGACTGTTTTTTTCTTTTTTATGACTTTTGCCATTGGGACATTTTTTATTGCAAGATACCTGATTCCATACTACACAGGAAATCTGACATGCACAGCAAGACTGGTTGCAGGGACCTTCCTTTTGGTCCATCAGCCAAGATTCCTGTTCAGGTCTGGGGATTCTTATTAATGTCCCGGGATTCCATTTATTAAAACCATATGATGTGGCTCCGGGTAGGGCACTCATTCTAGATTTTGTGATTGGGCCCTGTCCCTATTGGGTGATTAATCTTTATGCCCTTCAGACCAAAACGGCACATCTAGCATTATTTTCTTTACTCCATTCTTTTAGGCATACTTCCTTTCAAGTTATTTTTTCTGGTGATTTTAATTGTGGATTGAGTCTCCAAGATAAGAGTTCTTTTGCCACTACTAGAAAGTTGTTTTGTGATTCCCAGGAATTGGGGAAATTGGTCCGTACTGCCCATTTAGCTGACTCTTATTTGTCCTTTACTAAACAACATACCCCTACATTCCAGAAGGGTAAATTGGCAATGCAAATTGATTTTGTGTTTTTGTCTCATACTTTACATATTGCTTCTGCTAAGGTACAAGCTGTCACATTCTCAGATCATAAGTTGTTGTCGGTTGGTTTGTGGCCTGTTGCCCCCCTTCATAAGGGACCTGGACTTTGGAAATTTAACATCTCCCTGCTACAAGTCCCAGCCTTTATGCAGTCTTTGTTGTCGTTTCTTCGGGCCCGTAAATCTGTTTTTATTTGTTATATGGACCCTATTCAGTGGTGGTTGGACACTAAGCATGATTTAGTTGTTTTCTTGAAAAATTATAGCCGTCAGAAATGTAGACAGGAGTACTTAGATTATTTGCAAAAGAGGGTTCACTTTCAGTCCTTACTAACTATTGCATATACGACAGGGCATGACCTCTCTCATCAAGTAAAATTGGTACAGGATGATATGTTGCATTTCCAAACAAGGCAATCACGTCAACTGTATTATCAACAAAAATTTGGTATGACTGGAACACATGATGTTGTATGTCCTTTTGAGGCAAATTCCTGTCAAATTTCCCAGAAAACTATGACATGTTTATTGATTCTGTAGGTGAATTATGCACTTCTCAATCAGATATTTGTCGTATTGTAATGGACCACACGTTGGCATTATTTTCTTCTCCTCCAGTAGTAGCTGTTGATTCTGCAAGTTTATATAATGACCTTGAAATCCCACTCCCTTCACAGTCTCTTTTGGACCAAGTTATCTTACCTATATCAGAGCTGGATGTGACCTCGGCCATCTCCTCTTTACATTTACAGAGGACTCCTGGTCCGGATGGTCTACTGGCCGCCTTGTATAAGGTGATGGGCGACCACTTGGTTTCAGAATTGACTATAGTGTTTAACTCCATGGTAACATGCAAAATTCTTCCTTTGGATTTTATGAAGGGTACTTTGATTTATATATATAAACAAAAAGGGGATTTACACTCTCTTGAAAATTGGCATCCTTTAAGTATGTTGAATACTGATTTTAAGCTATTAATGAAAATAATTGCTAAGCATCTTGTAAGAATAGCAGAGGTGGTGTTGCATCCTGCACAGTCATGTTCGGTACCTACTAGGAGAATCTCTGACCATCTGATTCTTCTTCGGGAATTGTCTTCTCATGGTCATGCCAATGAGATTTCGGGATTGGTGGTTTCTGTGGACCAGAAAGCAGCATTTGACTTGGCTAACCATGATATCTTATGGGAAGCACTTCGTTTGTTGCATGTACCGGTGGTCTTAATTCACTGGATTCGCTGTTTTTATAGAACAGCCACTGTTGTACCAGTAGTTAATGGTTGGGTGGGACCTATGATCCCTCTCAAGAGAGGGGTTTGCCAAGGGTGCCCATTGAGCCCTATATTGTATGTTTTTTTTCTGGACATTTTGCTTCGTCGGTTGAATGCCCACCCTCAGATTCATGCTATTTCTAGCCCTGTCTTACGCTCGCCTTATAAAGCTATTGCGTATGCTGACAATGTTTGCTTTCTTGTAGGTGATGAGCCCTCTGTGGATAACTCTCTTCAGGTTTGTTCTACTTTTGGTACGTTTTCTGGTGCAGTCTTGAATTATGATAAAAGTGTGGGAGTCCGGGTGGGCTCTGCTTTACCACCTTTGGATCATATCAGTTCTTTTTCGTATGGTGGAAGGTCCTATTCGTATTTTAGGGGTTTATTTTGGGACAGTGGACTCTGATTTTTATAATTGGGATATTAAATTAAAGCAGGGTAAACTTAAGGTGGCCCACTGGAATAAGAAGTATGTTTTTCTGATTAAATCTTATTTGATACCAACTTTCCTTTATTTGAGTTATATATTCCCTATTCCCAAACAACTAGAAACTACAGTCCTTAGCTTGTTTTTTCAAGCTTTTTGGGGGGAATAGATTGAACCCAATTAAAAGGAATGTGACATACTTGCCCATTTCAGAGGGCGGTTTACTTATGATTAATCCCCTGTTATTTTTTACCTGTATTTTCCTTACAGCAAACCTCAGGTCCCTGTTGATTAATACCCAAAGAGGGTGGGAACCTTGGTTTTATGATTCTTGTAGATTATGGTTTTGCCAATGGGAAAGTAATACCCTGTCTGTATTACGACATAATGTTAGTATACCAGTATATGTTAAGCATATTTTCTTACATCTGAAACAATGGAAGATATCGGCCCAGATGTTATTGCCATCCTCTCATAAAGTATTATATAAGTCTTTACTTTCAACGGTATGTGCTGTACAAACACCATTTGACAAATGCCCCAGCCAATATATCCCTTCCCTTTTGTTTTTGTTACGTTGTAAGAGGGTACCTGCCCATGTGTGGGCCTTTCATTAGCTATCCTGCCATGAAAGAATTAACGTGAAGGCAAACCATAAACATAAGCAATTCCAAGACCGAATGTGCTCGAGACTGTTATGTTTAACACAACCCGAAACTATATCTCACTTATTTTTTGAATGTTCTTTTATTCAGACTTGGTGGTCTTTTTTGGCATATACCTGGAAACTTCTCTTGTTTCAGATGGCTTCCTATTTGAATATTGTTTATGGAGTTTTTTCCCCTCAGTGGTCTTTCTGGCATGTTGATACTTTGAATCTGGTGTTTGTTGTTATAAAATGGAATATATGGATGGCTAGGTGTTTGTTTACATTACAACAAAAAGAATGTATGTATATTGAGTTGGAGAAAAAAATTGTACAATATTTACAGAATATCTGTTTGCAAGAAAGCACTTCTTTATCTGAGTTGCAACTTTTGGAACTCTGGAAGGCCCTTCTTTGGGTAATGGACTCTGATTTTGCTGTGACATGAATGTATACATCTTAGTTACCCAGTGTTTTTCCTTTGATTTATTTCTGGAATCTGTTTTTGTGTATTTCTGTATGATTTCTGTTACAATAAAACTTTCTCTTACTCTTTTCGAGAAGTGCCATGGGATCTTTAACATCCACCTGAACTACCACCAATCCAGGCAGATGGGACCTCGGTTTAATGTCTCATCCGAAAGATGGCATCTCAGAAGTGCAGCACCCCCTCTCATGCTGCACTACAGTGTCAGTACTGGGATATTAATCCAAGTGCAAGATGTGGGAACTGAACCCACAGCCCTCTGATCTCCCAGCCTCAGAGGCGAGCGTGCTACCTACTGAGCCACTGACACTGCTAATTTGATCCCAGCTTGAGAAAAAATTATTGTTATATAGAAAACTTAAAAATGACTGCTTCCACTCCCATATCGAGAAAGGCATGCAGACTGAAGGTTCTTTCCAATTTTTAAATATTAACCTTTTAACTGACATCAAGCTGGTTTTAACTATTGTTCATTGCTTGTAATTTAAAGAGAGATTGTTGTACATTTCCAATATTGTAAATTTAGGGTGCTGCTAATTAGATGGTCTGTAGCCAACTTGATTTAAGGTCACATAGGACTGAGTCCACCATTCTCTGCATAGAGACAGCAATTCCATAAAGAGCGCATCAGATCCACATCTTATGTACCACAGCACCAACATATTGAAGAGATGGATGGATTCATCTTATTCCACCTGTATAGTGTGTAGTATTGTATTGATTTGTCCCTGGATAACCTATACTCTTGTATGAAATTGCATGCCTGCAACCACTGAACTTCTGTATTTTTCCTGAAGATCTTCCCATTTATGAAGAACTTTGTCATATATTTCCTTTACAGAATCAGTTAATTAATCATCCATGGAATTTTTTTTATTTTAATTTTGTGTCTAATATGTTCAGTAATTTGAATTCTATTTTTTATTGTTAGGATCCATTTCCCATCTATTGTAGTCTTTCTTGAATAAACTACATAGTTGATAAAACTGTAATCTGTGTGAGTAACCTAATCCATGTTTTATTTTAACCATATCACACTGCATCAGACCATTTGTATATATTAGGTCCTGTCATCTATGGATTCCATGTGATTACTAATATTTATTTTTTAGCACTTTACCACTTAATTTATAGTTTGGACTACCCCATATTCCTGCCATAGGAGAGCAATGTATAGTCCATTTTGATTTGTCAGCAAAGTAATTAAGTATGCAAGAAATGTTTTTAATGATAATACTGGTTGATTTTCATTAGCTAAATATAATACAGTATATGTTTTATATCAAAATCATCTCCTATTATTTTACATATTATGGAATTAATTACCTTAGAACTTTCTGAGTCAGTTTGTGACCATTTTATAGCCAGCTTTGTCATGTAAGAAACATACTGATTCCATATATCTGGGCATGCCAAACCTCCATAGTCCTTGGGTAAACATAGTTTATTCCATGTTATACTAGGACTTTTATAATTCCATATAAATTGCAAAAAAAAATTTACCTTTTTGAAACAATCTTTTGGGATCTGTGTAATAATTGAGTGTAACCTATAGGACAGATATGGGATAGCTACCATCTTTATTAGCTGAATTTTGTCCCAAAGAGACATAGGAATTTTGCTCCATGCCTGTAATTTATCCTTCAGTGAAGTCAAGAAACTACCATAATTAAGGACATAATAAGTTTGCAGTTGATTAGATATGGTTATTCCTAAATAATTAATCCCCTTTGACTGTATTTTGGCATTACAACTCTTTTTAACTGTTCTGATGAGACTGAATCAAAAATTATTATTTCTGATTTTTTTGTTAACCCTAAATCCGTATAGTTTTGAAAAATTATTTATTATTCTTTTCATTTCAGCTAGACTTCAAGTTGGATTCTGTAATGTAAGTAAAAGATCGTCCACATAAGCATTAATTTTTATTTCATTTACACTAATTTTTATTCCCTGTATTTTAGAATTAGCTCTAATTTCATTCAAAAACACTTCTAGAGCCAATACAAATAGTGTTAGAGAGAGGGAGCAGTCTTGCCTGACACCCTGCTTTAGAGTGAGGAAATCTGTAAAAGTATTATTAATTTTGATTTTCACCAAAGGGTCCCTGTATAATGTTTGAATATAACATAAACTTTTCTGGAATACCATATATCTTTAAGATTTTAAATAGATAACTCCACTCTAGCATATCAAATGCCTTGGTTGCATCCAATGAGAGAAATATGGCAACTGATACAGATTTTTGTAAATATTCTGTTAAATACTGTATTTTGTGTAAAATCCAACTTTATTGATCTATCTGGAATAAAACCAGATTGATCTGTATGAATGAGGAAGCTGAGAATGTTTAAAAGTCTGTTATTTAATGTTTTGTGTATATCTTGTAATCTATGTTAAAAATAGCTATTGGTCTATAGTTTTCTATCTTAAATATTTCTCTTCCAGGTTTTGGGATACACATTATATAAGATTGATTAAAAGATTTTGGTAATATCCCTAATTCGTGTATCTGGTAGAATAGTTGCTTCAATAATGGGGCCAGAACAGGTTCCATAGCAATATAGTGTTCCAGGGTATAACCATCTAACCGCAGACTTTTCCCCTTTGCCATACTGTGCATGGTAGATATTATCTTCGAGGCTGAAATGGGTTTTATAAGTTTCTCAGCTTCTAAAAAAGAGATGTATTTTTTGCAAAATTGTTCATAATATTTTAATTCCTCTCTAGATGGGGAACATTCTGAAGTATATAATTTTTGATGAAAGTTAAAAAAAAATCTTCTCTTATCTGAATTAGGTCCAAAATATTCTAGTTTTGGTCAGTCTTAAAGATCATGTGCAATGAAATTTACAGAAATTAAACTGTCAGCATCATTCATTAAATATTGTTATAACAGCAGTGTCTGCCTAGCGTTTTATTTGAAAATCTACCATTTTGTACCATTTATAGCTATTTATTGTGTGGTCTGCTTCAGCAACACTGCTAGATGTTGAGACTTTCTGTTCCCTGTGGTAATCAGCATGTCCCTGCCCTGGTGATGTCATTTGGGGTACTATTCTCTTTCTTCAATACATAAGCTAGGGAGACTGTCACATTGCTGAGGTCTGTAAAGACTTCTTATTCTTTGCACTGTGCCTGTTGCAAGAATCTGAAACCTGTTTGACAGTGGTTATGTCATGTTCAATGCCAGTAATGCTCAATAACAGTTTCAATATAATTTTTTAGCCTGTGCAGAAGTCAAGGAGAGTAGCACATTGATGTTAAAGTGATATTGGAAGGTTCCCCAAATGCCTTTTTCACATAGTATGCCATTGCCAGCCATGCTTCAGATGTTGAAGCGTCAATCTGTTTTGTAAAAAAAGCTGTCATAGTAATTTTATTATTATGTTTTATCAGCGGTTTGTTTCTGGTTGCCTTCCAGTTTCTCTGTGCAGCCACACCCCCAGAATGATGTCCTACAAAGGAGCTGTCAATGTTTTACATACAGCAACAAGGAATTATGGGTAATTTATAATGTTGACTTAAATGTGCCTTATTCAGAAGTACGGTCTCATATGTTGATAGTAGTGAGCACCTAATATGTAAATGTCCATAGCAAGTCATCGTGGGTACAATAAGAAGCTGATTTCCAAATTCCTTACTATGAGGTGCAGTCTTGTATTTCTATAGTGGTGACAACAACGTAAGCTCTTGCATGTTTATTTTCAAAACAAGGCATTGTGCATACCTTATTTAGCAGTAAGACTTCTTTACTGAGAGATGCAGTCTCCTATTTCCATAGTGAGCACTGAAAAATAATAGCCTGTATATTAATTTACATAGTGAGGCACTGTGGGTAAAACAGAGTATACTCCTACAGGTTACTTCTCCCATTTTCTATGACAAACCTCAATAAATCACTTTGAAATTATCTTTTTACCAGGGCTAGCACAACCATCCCTAGCAGGAATTAACACAGATAAGGTCCCTATTAAATCTAAATTATTGGAAAGCAAACACTAACCAACAGCAGTGAAGTTACCAGCATTGTATTACTAGCAGCAATACAGCTTCCTAACAGGCACACCCCAAATGACATCAGCAGTCTGGAGGCATGCTGACTCAGCATCCAGCAACCTTGGAGAAATGGACCACAACAAAAAGACAATAAAACTGCTTTAATTTGTTGACTTTTGTTGCAAAACTTGGAACACACGTATGTTTTATAGCAGTGTTTATTGAATGGCACCACCTCTTTCAGTTTTAAAAACCTTTGCATATGACCTTTAATTTAAGTTATTTCCAGTTTACTTTCTGATATATTAATCCTTTTGTCCAATAATTTTCAAATTTTTTTGCTATTATTTTTCCAACAGCTGGTTGCTGTAGCCCATTTTTGCTTAGTGATTTTTATTTCTGAAGTTTCAATTAATTTTTTCAATTCTTGATATTCTTAAATTTTTTTAATGCCTATTTTACAGCTAATTCTAGTTTTTTGAGTTTCTCCTCTACCTCTTTTTGAGACTATGTTCTTTTATTATTTCTCCAAGTAGCCTCAGAGATAATATGGCCATGCACAGTTGCTTTTAAAGCGTCCCAACAACTTATAATATTCTTTTGAATTACTTGATTATCCTTAATAAAATTCTGAAATTTGTTCTAAATTTTTTTAACAAAATTCTCTTTTGGGGGGAGGGGACAGAGGGTGACAGTGCAAAGGTAGAGATACTGAAGGAATACTTTTGCTCAGTTTTCACAAAAGAAGAGGGGGAGGTACCTAAACCAAACAATATAAGCACTCTGGATAGGGGGGTCAATACCAGTCCATTCACAGAAGAAAGGGTCCTGAAAGAACTCCTAAAACTCAAGATGGTCAAAGCAATGGGGCCTGATGGGATTCATCCCAGAATTCTAAAATAACTAAGGGGGAACTAGTGACACCACTGGCTGCCCTTTTTTTTATCATACTATTGTCTATGCTCCTTGGCAGAGCAGCTCTACATGATCTCCGGCCACCAGCCCTGCACCCCCGGACTCGGTCATGCGTGCGGGCCACACAAACCCGCTCTCCCAGTGGGCCTGCTATTATCACTCTCGCATCCACCGGGCATGCACCCCTCTTGGGTCTCTCCAGGGGCACAAGGTGCGGCCATCAGCCGCGAAGATCACCCTTCACGTTTTCCACATTTTCTTCCCAGTGGAGAGCCAGATGTGCAATGGCGTCCATGCATGTAGTGCTGATGCCCGCCGCTCTCGCCCCCTTACTATTGCATGCTACTTGTAGTGCAGCTGGCCTCCGCCAGTCACCGCTACACGGCAATGCAAGCCCCACTACCCACCCCAGAGAGAGGAGAGCAGTCATCAAATGCTCAATCCTCACTCTCTCCTGCCAGCCCCCGGTGGCCCAAGTCCGTTCCCAAACCTGGGTCACCGGCTTGGCGCGAGGTGTGGCATCCAGTGCCTCAACCCTCAGCACCACTAGGCTGGCTACTGGCTGCCCTTTTTGACAAATCATGAGAGGATGGTGTGGTACCTAAGGACTGGAGGAGGGTGGATGTGATTCCCCTTCACAAAAGTGGGAGCAAGGCAGAGGTAGGAAACCACAGACCTGTTAGTTTGACCTCAGTGGTAGGGAACATTATGGAATCACTTCTGAAATAAAGAATTGTTGAGTACCTAGAGGCCAGTGGGGCACAGGACCCAAGGCAGCATGGATGCACAGCAGGAAGGTCATGTCAGATGAATCTAGTAGATTTCTTTGACTGGGTGACCAAAGTAGTAGATCAGGGAGGGGCTGTGGATGTGGTCTACCTAGACTTTAGCAAGGCATTTGACACAGGCTCACACAAAAGATTAATAAACAAGTTAGCCAGCCAGGAAGTGGGTCCCAGGGTGGTAGTCTGGGTAAACAATTGGCTGGACAACAGGATGCAGAGGGTAATAGTAAATGGAGTCCACTCTGAAGAAAGGGGGGGGTTACTAGCAGGGTACCCCAGGATTCAGTACTGGTATGGGTCCTCTTTAATGTCTTCATAGATGTCATTGTGGAGGGGCTGGAAGGAAATGTATGCCTCCTTACAGATGACACAAAGATCTGTAACAGGGCTGATACACAAAAGGGGTGAAAAGAATGAGAAGGGACTTGGCAAGGTTGGAGGAATAGTCAAATGTATGGCAGCTTAGATTTAATGCAAAGAAGTGCAAAGTAATGCATATGGGAAACAAAAACCCAGGGGAAGAGTACACAATGGGGGGAGGTACTAACAGCAATAAAAATGGAAAGGGACCTGGGGGTAGTCATATCAGATGACCTAAGGTAGGCAAGCAATGTGAGAAGGCAGTAAGGTGGGTAGGGGGATACTGGGATGTATAGGGAGAGGCATCACCTGTAGAAAACAGGAAGTTGTTATCCCTGTGTACAGACAGTTGGAGAGACCCCATCTGGAGTACCGAGTGCAGTTCTAGAGACCCCATCTCCACAAGGACATAGACAGGATGGAGGCAGTCAAGAGGAGGGCAACTTAAATGGTGCAGAGTCTGCATCAGAAGCCATACGGAGAAAGACTAAAGGAGCTTAATATGTAGACCCTCGAGGAAAGGAGGGAGAGAGGGGACATGATACAAACATTCAAGTATCTCAAGGGAATCAACAAAGTCCAAGACGGTCGCATCTTTCAAAAAAAGAGATGTGCAAGAACAAGGGGGCACAATTTGAAGACAGGGGGGATGGCTAAGGGGCAACATGGGGAAGTATTTTTTCACAGAGAGGGTGGTGGACACATGGAACAGCCTTCCTGAGGAGGTAGTGGGGTCAAAATCAGTGGGGGAACTTTGTTGATTCCACTGAGGTACTTAAATGTTTCAGTCATGTCCCTCCATCCCTCCTTTCCTCAAGAGTATACATATTAAGTTCCTTTAGTCTCTCCTCATATTGCTTCTCTTGCAGACACTGCACCATTTTAGTTGCCTTCCTCTGAACTGCCTCCATCCTGTCTATGTCCTTGCGGAGATGGGTTCTCCAGAACTGGATGCAGTACTCCAGATGGGGGTCTCACCAAGTGCCTGTACAGGGGGATAACAACTTCCTGTTTTCTGCTAGTGATGCCTCTCCCTATACATCCCAGTATCATCCCAGCCCTCCCTACCGCCTTCTCACATTGCTTGTCAACCTTAAGGTCATCTGATATGATTACCTCCAGTCCCTTTCCATTTTTGTTATAGTTACTACCTCCCCCCCATTGTGTAATCTTCCCCTGGATTTTTGTTTCCTAGGTGCATTATTTTGCACTTCTTTGCATTGAACCCAAGCTGCCATACTTCTGACCATTCCTCCAACCTTGCCAAGTCCCTTCTCATCCTTTCCACATCTCCTTGTGTATCAATCCTGTTGCAGATCTTTGTGTCATCTGTAAAGAGGCATAATTTTCCTTCCAGTCCCTCTGCAATGTCACTTATAAAGATATTAAAAAGGACTGGACCCAGTACTTAACCCTGTGGTACCCTACTAGTAACCCCCCTTTCTTCAGAGTGGACTCCATTTACAATTACCTTCTGTGTCCTGTTGTCCAGCCAGTGTTTTACCCAGGCTACCACCCTGGGACCCACTCCCAGGCTGGTTAATTTGACTATTAATCTTTTGTGTGGGACTGTGTCAAAAACCTTGCCAAAGTCTAGGTAGGCCATGTCCACAGCCCCCCCTGTCTACTACTTTGGTCACCCAGTCAAAGAAATCAATAGATTCATCTGACATGAACTTCCCACTGTGAACCCATGCTGCCTTGGGTCCTGTACCCCACTGTCCTCTAGGTACTCAACAATTCTTTCCTTCAGAAGTGATTCCATCACTTTCCCTACCACAGAGGTCAAACTGACAGGTCTATAGTTTCCTGCCTCTGTCTTGGTCCCACTTTTGTGAAGGGGAATCACATCAGCCTTCTTCCAGTCCTCAGGTACCACACCATCCTCCCATGATTTGTTAAAAAGGGTAGTCAGTGGTGTCACTAGTTCTCTGCTTCATTCTTTTAGAATTTTGGGGTGAATTCCATCTGTCCCCATTGCTTTGTCCACCTTCAGTCTTAAGAGTTCTTTCAGAACCCTTTCTTCTGTGAAAGGATTGGGATCGACCCCACTCTCCAGAGTGCTTCTGTTAACTGGATTAGGCACCTCCCCCACTTCCTCTTTTGTGACTACTGAACAGAAGTATTCATTCAGTATCCCTGCTTTTTCACTGTTACTTTCTGCCCACCCACCGTCCATTCTATTCAGCCTCAATATCCCTACCTTTGTCTTTCTACGCTCCCTGATACCTATAAAATGTTTTATCCCCCTTCTTAACTGAGTTGGCTATCTTTTCCTCAGTTTGGGCCTTTGCTATTCTGACTACCCTCCCTGCTTCCTTCTGCCTTAACTGGTACAGTTCCCTCTCCTGCTCCTTCTGTGTTTCCTTACACTTCCTAAATACTATCTTTTTCTCCCATCCTTCACCGCCACCTCATTTGAGAACCATACTGTTTTTTTCTTTCATTTTGATTTGTTTATTTGCTTCACACAAAGGCTTGTTGCCTCTGTGATGGCAGTTTTGATATTTCCCCATTGTTGCTCTACCCTTCCTTCTAGCCTGTTTGCTAGTGCTTTTCTAAGGCACTCTCTCATCTTGCCAAAGTCAGCCCTCCTGAAGTACAGAACCCTCACTTTTGTGTGCTTGACTTTGTAGCTGAGTTTATCGTGAACCACACTGCTTGGTGGGCACTTGTTCCCAAATGACTACCCACTTCTAGATCTGAGATCCTCTCACTGTCCCCATTTGAGAGTATGAGGTCTAAGATTGCTCCTTCATGAGTAGGTTCCAAAATTAGCTATCTGAGGCATGCCACCTGAAGGGCATCAAGAATGGCCCTGTTTTTGGATGTGGCTGCAGCAGAGGTGCTCCAGTTAATATCTGGCATATTAAGGTCCCCCATCAACAGTATCTCCCCTTTCTCTACCATCCTTAGTATGCCTTCTATCATATCCTTGTCCATTCCATCCTCCTGACATGGGGGTCTGTATACAACCCCTGTGTGGATTGTGGTGCCATTTCCAGTCTCTAAGGTGACCCACAGTGCCTTCTCTCCTCCCTGTTTACTCTTTTATTCAGTTGCTTTTATCCCTTCCCTTACATAGAGAGCTACCCCCCCTTCTTCTGCCCTCCCTGTCTCTCCTGTAGGTTATGTACCCTGGTATGTTAACATCCCAGTCATGGTTCTCTGTGTACCATTAAGCCTGTTAAATATATCTTTGAGCCCTGTTCAGGCTGAACGGGGAGAGGAGCATATTTGTCCATTTCTGATTTTATACCTAAATAGTGCAACATTACTGCGGTTGTTTGCACCTTTGTTTTAAAACCACTTTTGTGGTGTTCTGTTTTGTTTTTTTGCTGTAATTGGGAGGTTTTTGGGGCTAGAACTCCGTAACCAGTTGACAGCATTCCCAGCTCGGGGTTGCTATTCAACGCAGACCTGCAGCGAGCAGCGCGAGCATTACATTCTGCATTGCTGTGTGAGACTCTGCTCTCCACAGTACAGCTACCACATGATACCTTTATGATTACACAATTGTTTTAAGCCTGTTAAATATATCTTTGAGCCCTGTTTGGGCTGAATAGGAAGAGGGGCATATTTGTCTATTTCTGATTTTATACCTCAATAGTTCTACATTACTGCGGTGCTTTGCACCTTGTTTTAAAACCACTTTTGTGGTGTTCTATTTGGTTTTTTGCTGTGATTGGGAGGTTTGTGGGGCTAGAACTCCATAACTAGGTGACAGCATTTCCGGGTCAGGGCTGCTATTTAATGCAGACCTGCAGCGAGCAGAGCAAGCTCAGGCAGGGTGAGCGCGCGCAGTGCACGTGTAGACACACTCAAAGATGCGCGCGTCCTCTCACATGTTTTGCATGTTTAGCATGGTAACATGATTAACTTGTCCTAGTAGAACAGTTCTCAACTGTCCACCCCACTCACAGACAGTTTGGTCTATCTCTACTCTGCTTTACTCAACTTGTCTGCGAGCTGACAGCCACAGTTTTAGGTATTGTGAAAGCATATCAACTTATATATTTATCAGGGATTATTTGACCTTTCTGTGTGAGCATGCACCTCTACACTATTTGGCAGTTTTGCGTTTAGTTAAGGGAGTGGAAACCAGGCACGTTATTTTCAACACCTGCATATAATTTACTTGCCCCAGTTTATAATCCTATTTAACTCGTGCTCTGTCTGTCCACATTGTGAGATACTCTTCTTAGACTGTTATACAGTTTAGGAGTTTAAAGTCCCTTGCCCAACAGGAACAACTGAATAGCTACCCAGCTGTCTGTGCTGCTGCTGCTCCTGATAAGTCTTGGTAGCTTTTGTGACAGTTTTACTAGATAGTCTGGAGGTACGTCTGTGCATGCCTTAGGGCATTCTGTAGTATCTAAGGTTTCTTGGGAAAATGAGAAACGCGCATCTGTATGGTTGGGCCCTGTTTAATTAAGTATCTTTGTTGATAAATCAAGCTGTGATCCACCAATTATTTGTTTAAATATTTCTACATAGTGTTACATCTGACAATTTATTGCACAATGGCTGCGTGTAGTGTTTTTACTATTTAAACAATATCAGGACGTATTGGTATACAATGTATGGAGTGTAATATGTTCACATTAATTACAGGCGATTTACCAGTCCAGCCTTATACATGTAGTAAATGTCTGATAATTGTGGAATTACAAAATATTATTAAGTGTTTCAAGTTGCGTTTATTAGCACTTGAAAATAGTCAATCTGATATGCATAAACATCTCAGTGCAACTGTTGAAACACCATTTTTAGATGTTAACCATTACACAGAACGTGGAACTGTTATTACACCAATCACAACCCCTCTTCCTGTAGTTTCCACTCAATCAGTCACTTATAGTCCCCAGCTACATACTGTATCTACATCACAGAAGTTTAGAAAACATGCTTGAGAGGATGATTGTTTTACTAATAACAATCAAAATGATGAGGAAAATTGGTTCAATGTACAAGGAGCTAGAGTCATTAAAAAGGGCAGGAAGGCTCAACATTTCAACATTGAGCTATTTAACAGATTTGATCCTTTATCCACCCTTTCTCTGTTTTCTACAGATGTAACTACTGATGCCCCTACAGGATTAACTAATTGTTGCTCTTTATAACAAACTAACACTCATGGTTCATCTCCTGCCCATTCACTTATTAATGAAATATAAACAAATGAAGCCCCACTTATTGACTTCTCTGCTGATCTAACCAGTCCTTTGTTGCCTAGCAACCAGTATGATTTCAGTGACCCTTGCCAGCAACAAATTTATGTTTTAGGAGACTCTATAACTAAACACCTAGATAGTACAATTTGCAACCCTGACAAAATTAACAGAACTGGTTCAGTGGCATTAAGATCTCTGATCTCACTATAATGCTGTCTGAGATTTTGAAGAACTGTGGTGATAACCCCATAGCACTTATACATGTAGGTGCTAATAATATTTATAGGGACTCCATTCAAACAATAAAAGAAGATTTTGTTGCATTGACAAATAAACTGGTTGATATTGGTTGTACAATTTGTCTCTCTGAGATTTTACCTATTCCTCGCGTCTCACCATTCCTTAACAACAAAATTAAAGTCATAAATGAATGGCTTAGGAAATAGTGTTTGCAACAGAATTTGATATGCTTAACCCATTGGGAAGATTTTGAACATTATCCTGAACTGTATTGCATCAACAGCTTACATTTAAGCAGATGTGGTAATGCTGTCCTGGGAAAACAGTTTTTGTCATCTATTAACAACTTTTGAAACTGAATTCAGAGGGGATGGTGGGCAGGTCACCATCTCTAAAACCTTCGTCCAGTAGTACAATGGTATTTCAAAACTTGCATTGCTTAAGTTTTAATGCAAGGTGTCTAAATAATAAACTGGATGAATTAAAATGCAGAATCAGTCAAGAGGATATAGACATCATCACAATCAGTGAAACTTGGGGTGATGAAAAATCATCTTGGGAAACAAATATTCCAGGCTACACAGCATATACACCAAAGTAGTTATTAATGGGAAAAAATCAGCCAGGGGTATTGTGACAAGTGGGGTGCCTCAGGGTTCAGTTTTGGGCCCCTGTGTTTTTCAAGCCTTCATTGCTGACCTAACCCTGGGCTGTTCCTGTATAACAACAAAATATGCAGACAATGTTAAAATAGGGTCCCATGTGCCTCTGTCTCCCAGGCTAATATTATCCAAAATGATCTTCACTTCATTACCTCATGGGTAAAAAATTGGGGCATGACTCTTAATATTTCCAAATGTAAAGTAATGCATTTGGGTACTAAAAATCTGCATTTTCCTTATTTATTGGATGGTTCACCACTTGAAACAACATCGGATGAAAGAGATTTGGGCATTATATTTTCAGACAATTTATCTTATAATAAACACATACATGGTATCATCAACAAAACCAACAGAGTTGTATGGTCTATCTTACGTAACATCAAGTCTAGGGATCGTGAGGTGTTATTGCCACTGTATCGAGCTTACATTAGACCACATTTAGAATATGCATCCCAGGTCTGATGTCCGTACAAAAAATCTGAAAGCCTTTTATTAGAGTCAGTTCAGGGAAAATTTACAAAAAAAATCTCTGGGCTACACAGTGACTCCTATAAGGACAGGTTAGACACTTTAAAACTTATGCCCTTCTCTACACGTCATCTTTGAGGAGATCTCACATTATTATACAACATTGTTCAAGATCCTTATCTTTTATGTGAATTGGGATTAGCTTTAAAAATTATAATCACAATACTAAAGGACATCCCTTGCAATTAGTATGAAAACCATTTTCCTGTTCTAGTCAAAAATACTATTTTACTGTTAGTGTAATTGGCCCATGGAACAGACTACCACTTCATGTCATTATTAGTGAAACTAAAAGTATTTTCAAATATCATTTAGATGTTTTAATAGGTAATGGACACAATCTCTCTTACTACATAATGGATTAGTATAACAGCAATATGGGCTCATGCCTTCTCGCTTTTGCATGTGCCTTAGTATGAACCTTATTATAAAACAATTCAATAAAATCTTGCAGATAATTCAACTTCAATTAAAATTTCCTACAATCAATAAAAACATCAGATACTGAAAGCCTGCTTAAATAGATGTGTTTTGAAGCTGGTTTTGAAGCCCTCTGTGGTTCTACACTCTCTAATCCACCACTTCTTGAGGTAGGCCGTTCCATGTATCCACCAACCTTTCTGTGAAAAAGAACTTTCTCACATTACCCCTTAATTGGCCTTCCTCTAATCTCATGCTGTGTCCTCTTGTCCTGCTATTTTTCTTATATTGAAACATGTTAGATTCTTTCACCTTCTTAATGCCCTTAAGATGTTTGAATGTTTCGATCATATCACCTTTCTCCCTCCTTTGCTCTAGGGTATACACATTGAGCTCTATTAATCTGTCCTCATATGTTTTCTGATGTAGTCCCTGCACCATTTTGGTTGACCTTTTCATGACTGCCTCCATTTTGTTAATGTCCTTGTGCAGGTGCGGCCTCCAGTACTGCATGAAGTACTTCAGATGGGGTCTAAGCAATGTCTTGTAAAGAGGGATTATTACCTCCCTCTAATGACTTGTGATACCCCTACTAATACACCCCAACATCCCTTTAGCCTTACCTACTGCTTTAGTTGTCTGCTTGGATGATTTCAGGTTATCTGTGATGATGACGCCCAAGTCTCTTTCTTCCCTTGTGATTGCCAGCAACTCCCCTCCCAACCCATAGGTAGCTTCAGGGTATCTCTTCCCTATGTGCATGATCTTGAACTTCCTTGCATTAAACCCCAGTTGCCACTCGTCTGACCATTTTGTCAGTTTTTCCAAATCTCTTCTCATTCTGTCCACCCCATCTGGATCATCTACTCTGTTGCAGATCTTGGTGTCATCTACAAACAGGAAAACCTTACCCTCCAGTCCATCTGCAATGTCACTGATGAAGATATTGAAGAGGACTGGCCCCAGAACTGATCCCTGAGGTACCCCACTTGTGATTTGCATCTCTTCTGACTGTATACCATTTACCACCACTCTCTGTTTTCTGCCTGCCAACCAGTTTGCTACCAAGTTGACTAACTTCTGACCAACTCTGAGCCTACCCATATTAATCAATCTTCAATGTGGAACAGGATCGAAAGCTTTGCTGAAGTCAAGGTAAGCAACAACTACTCTACCCCTTTGGTCCACCACTCTGGCTACCCAGTCAAAGAAATCTATGAGATTAGTTTGACAGGACCTTCCTGTTGTAAATCCATGCTGTCTTGGATCCTGTGCTCCTATGGATTCCAGGTGTTGCACGATCCTTACTTTAAGGAGTGCCTCCATAATCTTGCCCAGCAGAGAGGAAACATTTAATAATGTCCTGGAGAGAAGAGTTGTTTTCCCACTCAGCAAGTAAACTGACCATTCTTATATTCTTCCACCTGGAGCAGTTTTCCTGGTCATCAATTTTGTTTTCCAGAAAGCCTTGCTTTCTTTTTAACTATTTTATCTCTTTTTTTGTACCAGATGTACAATATCTTCCAATTGAGACTGTCTTTCTTCTAATTCATTTATTATTTTTATCTCTGCCTACATTTTTGTTTCCATTCTGGCCATTGTGGAATTTAATTTATCAATTGAATCAGGCAAATGTTGAAAATTTTGGACAGTGTATTGTAAAGATTCTATATTGTCCATCAGCCTCCATGCCTACAGTGGTGGAGATTCCTCACTTGCCTCCTTTATAGAGGACTCTGGCATAGTTGCTGGTATTTTCTCTGGGCTCTGAGACTCTTTAGAAGTTGACTGAGGTAACTCTTCATTGGTATTACTGCTTGTCAAGTCTTTTGTTGAGGAATCAGCTGGTTCCTCTCCTGTGTTAGGTGGATTTTTAGTCTGACTTAAGACGCTTTCCACCTTTTATCTTTTTTTCCTCAGTGTCCTGTTGTAGTTTGGGAGGCATTTTAATCTTTGTTGGACCAGCTGGGCTGCAGCAGTTTTTAAAAGGCAAAGTTAATTGTTTGCATTTTTTCTTTACAGACCCTTGACTTAGGGGGCCTCTTCTGCTAAATTAGGTGTTATTAAAGTTTGATCCTCTTCTTTATTTTGTGTTTTTGTTCCAGATTTCTTGAAAATTTGTGCCAGTCTTTTTTGTTTAGTTGTTTTTTTCCCCACTCTGTCTCTTTGTTTGATGTAAATATAGCTGCATCTAAATATTTATTTATTTATTTGAACATCAGTTTAACAACCTTTGAGCCAGAGGCTCATTTACAAAGGTACCTCGTCACATGAAGGACAGACAGTGGCACAGAAGACAACAGAAAATACAAGTTCAAGCAAGTATCAAAACAGGTACAGTTGGTTCCAATGCAAGTGCAGAGTAAATAGACAGGATGGAGGTTAGTGGGGAGAGATGTAAAGAAGAGAGGGGGGTAAGAGGGAGTGGGGACTAGGGAGCAGGCGGAAGGGAGAGCCAGGGTGGAGGAGTGGGTGTGGGGGGCTGACTCGGGAGGCGTTGTCGGGGAGGAATTTTTTATATATTATTGGCAGCGGCATCCATGTGAGAGTAGCAGGTGATCTCTAAGACTGTGTTTAAAGCAAGCGAGTGACGGAGATTCGGGGATAACAGCAGGGAGTGAGTTAAACCAGGAGGGCGCTCTGTAGGAGAATGCCCTTTGGCCTCATGAGGTCCTGGCTCTTGGAATGATCAGCGTCAATTTGGATGAGCTGCGGGTGTTCACAGTAGGATTGGCCCGGCGTATTGAGTCAGATAAGCCAGGGGGGGACAGGCCATGGAGGGCTTTATAGGTGAGTTGGCAAGTTTGATACATGAGCCGTTCATCCAGGCTGAGTAGGGTGGCCAATGAGTACAGCTGACAGGTGTGGGTAAGTCTAGGGGCACTGGTTATAAGTCTACAGGCTTTGTTAAGTATAAGGAGAACCTTACACAGGGCCGTCAGATCGGCAGCCCCATAGACCGGAAGGCCATAGTCGATAAGAGATATGACAGAGGAGGTGACAGCCAAGTGGAGGGTGTCAGGGGAGACATTTTTTGTGCCGGTAGAGAATGCCCAGCCGTGTGTTGGCGGAAGTGTTCAAGGCGGTGATGTGGCCATGGAAGGAGAGGGCTGGGTCAAAGATTAAGCCAAGATATTTATAGGACTGTACACGTTCAATGGGGATATTGAGGGAGGAGTGAATAGCAAGGGGAAAATTGCTGGATTTATTTTGGGGATGGCAGAAGAGCAGGGATTTGGTTTTCTCTAGGTTGATTATGAGCCTGTGCTCAGTGAACCAGATTTCAGCAGAATCGTAGGCAAGCTGGAGAATTCTGAAGTGACAAGGGTTACTGTCAGAAGCGATGAGGACTGCATCATCAGCATAGAGCAGGATTTTACCTGCGCATTTGCTGGGTAGCGAGTTGAGGAAGAGGGAGAGGGAGAAGAGAAGGGGTCCAAGGATAGACCCCTGGGGGACTCCAGAGCGGATCGGGCAGGTGCTGGACAGAGTTCCACTAACTTTCACACATTGAGAGCGGGCTGAGAGATAACTGGTACACCAGGTGATTGGACCAGTTGCAAAGCCTAGGTGGTCAAGGGTGGTTAACAGGAGAGGATGCGATATGGTATCAAAGGCTTTAGACAGGTCAATGAAGACCGCACCAGCCATGGAGCCAGTGTCCAGTGCTGCGTGGAGGAAGTTGGCGAACTCCAGCAGAGCTGTATTGGTACTATGGCCAGCTCTGAACCCATGTTGTTCCGGGCAGAGAACATTGTACTTAGAGAGGTAGCCAGAGATTTGAGTGGCCACAATTTTCTCCAAGGCCTTAGAGAGCGGGGTAGGATTGAGATAGGCCGGTAGTTACCTGGAAGAGTTCATTGTCTGTGCTTTTCTTTAAGTAAGATTTAGTGGGCTCCAGGATTGACAGGCTTGAATCTGTACATAAGGCCAGACACTGCTTACCCAAAGGAGATGCTGCTTTTCAGAGTTATCTGGGACCCAGTTTAGAACTTTTGCATTTAGGCCCAAAACCAAGCAACTCATTTTTTTTTTTTGCTTATGCAGATATAATCTCAAGGACTATAAGCTTAAAACAGACACCCAACAGAATCGCCTCTGACCAAAGTTATTCCAAAATTTTCTGAAGCCTTTTTTTAGAATGTTGATTGAGCTCCCTGAATCACATACTGCATAACCTTTTGTAGCAGCAGGTTCATAATGAACGTCGTGCAACTCTCTTTTGGAACTGTCAAAACACTTCTTATATTAGCAGCCACAAAGAAAATTCTTTAGTGTGCTTATAGAAAACAGTACTTTGTCTTTTCTTCTTATCCACTCAGCCATGACTCCATTTTCAGACTGCCTGAGTCAGCATTAAGTTATGGAATTCTCATGGTGGCATGGAACCCGCTTGGCAGATCACCTGCCAGCTTACTTTCAGTGTTTGTCTGAAACAATCACCCAACAGATTCACCTCTGTCTGGAGCCCTCTTCTTCTCCAGATCTGATGAAGTGTTTTCACATGCTAACTAGACACGATGACCCATGCACTGCATAAACGCTCGAGAACAGCAGACATGTGTCCAATGTGGTGTCTCCCAGTTTTGAGTCAGCAGAAGCACTCCTTCTGATGGCAACCATAGAAAAGATTTGGTAAGCAGAAGGAAAAGTATGTCTCTTTGCAGATGACACAAAGATCTGCAACTGGGTAAATACAGAAGTTGAGGTGGAAAGGATGAGAAGGGACTTGACAAGGTTGGAGGAATGGTCAAATGTATGGCAGCTTAGATTAAATGCAAAGAAGTGCAAAGTAATGCACCTGGGAAACAAAAACCCAGAGGAAGAGTGCACAATGGGGGGTGAGATACTAACAAAAGGAAAAATGGAAAGGGATCTGGGGGTAGTCATATCAGATGACCTAAAGGTGGGCAAGCAATGTGAGAAGGCAGTAAAGAGGGTTGGGGATACTGGGATGCATAGGGAGAGGTATCCATAGTAGAAAATAGGAAGTTGTTATCCCTCTGTACAGACAGTTGGTGAGACCCCATCTGAAGTACTATGTGCAGTTCTAGAGACCCCATCTCCACAAGGACATAGATAGGATAGAGGCTGTCCAGAGGAGGGCAACTAGAATGGTGCAGGGTCTGCACCAGAAGACATACAAAGAGAGATTAAAGGAGCTTAATATGTATACCCTTGAGGAAAGGGGGGGGACATGAAAGAAACGTTCAAATACCGCAAGGGAATCAACAAAGTCCAAGGGGGTAGCATCTTTCAGAAAAAGAGATGTGCAAGAACAAGGGGGCACAATTTGAAGATAGAGGGGACAGCTCAGAGGCAATGTGAGAAAGTATTTTTTCATGGAGAGGGTTGTGGATACATGGAATGGCCTTCCTGAGGAGGTAGTGGAGTCAAAAACAGTGGGGGAATTCAAGAATGCATGGGACAGACATAAGGCAATTTTAGTGGGGGGTAGGAGGAAGTAGGCTATTGGTTAACTAGGATCTGCAGCTTATCCATTAGGTAGAGAAATGGGCAGACTGGGTGGGCCAAGCAGTCCTTATTTGCTGTCAGATTCCATGTTTCTATGTTTATGCTAAGTATTTATTTTTACCGACTTTAGAAAAGCAGTACAATAAATATCCACTCAACTATAGCTACAGCTACACAAGGCCCGAGTCGGCATTCAGTTCTGGAATCCTCGTAGTGGGGCAGTCACTTGCTTGCTTTTAGTTATTTGCATAAATCTCATCTATACATGCACAATCCACAAAAGGAGTCATATTCACTCACAGATGCAAATTCCTGATGGATAAGCATTACAAACGAGGACCAACTTCTCAGATTAAACTTTAGGCCATTTTCAGGCAATCCTCCGGCGGGGGTAGCAAAATTTAATTGAGGTGTAGGAGAGCAGCAAAAGCTGCCTAATGCAGACTCAGTGTAGTTGTGTAACCATGCTCCCATCAGCCCCGAGAAACTGCCTCTGGTCCTCAGAAAGCATTGCATTCCTTCTTGTTGATTTTGTTGTGATTTTCCTCCCTGCTGGTACTGTTGTCTCCCCCTGCGATCTGGTCCTGTAGTATCAGGGATAAGTTCCTTGACCTCTGTTCTGATATTGACCTCCCTGTTGGATGTTCCTCATGGGTAGCTGTTCTCCTCCAGTGATTGCGTCGTCCTCTTCTGGTTCTTCTCTTCTTTCGTCCTCTTGCTGGAATCATATTTTGGGGTTCCTCCGGGGGCTGGTCTCTACCTGTGGGGAGATGGCTAAAAAAACTGTATTATCCAAGTTGTTCAAATCATTGGCACCCTCATTTCCTTTTCTAAGAAGGGACTTAGGGGTGGATGTTATTTCAGTCCATTCATACTTCTGCCAATCAAAAACATGCCCTGACTCATAATCATTCAATTCCCTGTGAAACATTTTTTTGTTTAACAGCTCTTATTTTAATGTCTTAAATATCAATAGAGTTTTTCAATTCTTCCTTAGACAATTTGTGATCTCAGTGGTTTGAGAACTTTGCAAATGCCTGTTCCTTTTTTATTAACTCTGCTTGTACTTCCTGCTGTAATGCCTTAGAATCTTCTAACAATGCCTCCATCAGCAGTATACTGCCTTTAGATCTGGCTGTATCCCACAGTTTCATCAGGGATTCCTTCCCAGTGCCAAATGCTGCAAGCATTAAAATTCTCAATCCTCAGTGAACTATTCCGACAGTTATGCGTGCATGAATTGTAATCTGTTGCCAATATATACAGTAAGCTTGCAGTGTTGTCCTCTGTAGCTGGTTAAAAGCCATGTTGATAGTTACATTTTCTTCAGATCTTGGAGCTGTATTGTTACTGTCATTATTGGCTTGCAAAAAAGGATTTATATCCTCTCTATGTGCTAACAAATTTAAGAGTACAGCACCCTGGGGGTTTATGTTACCTGTGCTTATTCTTGGCTGCTCATTATCTACCGGCTCTGTAATTTTTTTCTCAGTTTCTTCCTCCAATTCCAGTGAGTAGCTCAGGCTGCAAGGCAGTTCTGTATATCCTCAAAAAGAGCCACTCTTGGAAAACAGACAGTGTGTTTGGTCAAATAAAGTTATACACTACAGAAGTGCCATTCTACCTTGTGTGCTAGCCCATTCCCTTGCTGGGTTCAATACTGTTGGACTATAACCTTGTCTTACAAATCTGTCATACAATGGGCAGACTAGGTGGGCCAAGCAGTCCTTATCTGCCGTCAAAGTCTATGTTTCTATGTTACATTTCATCTGTTCTTTTTTTCAAAATCTTCATTTTGTGTACAGTTTCTGCGCAACCACAGGGACTGACTTCTTGGTATGTTCTTAATGGTATGCTCTGGATGCATACTTGAGGCATTTCAGACAGAGTTTCTATCTACTGATTTCCTATACAGATCAGGTATTATTTTACCCTCCTCTGTTTTCTCTATGGTTACATCTAAGTATGCAATTTCATTTAAATCTGAATTTACTGTGAGCCTCATGTGTGGATTTGAGGCATGTAGATGGTCCATAATCAAGGACTTAAATTGCAGATGATTATGTAAATGAATTTTATTGGCTGCTACTAAATAAGTAATGGGAGAGGTTCCCTAGAGCCTGATTGATTTAGTGAGAATACATATTGTATAGTGTGATCTGGATAGGAATTTAACTTGATCTAATTAATTTTTAGCTTGTGTGTGATAATGGTTAGATTTTCATATTTGTTTGATACTTTGTGTATAAATAATGGTGTGTTTTTACAAAGAACAGATCCCTTGAAAAATCACCCAAAGGGGGTGCAAAACGATTGTTGGGCATTCTTTTGTTACATCCTGGGAGGATGCACCTGTGTCCTTTTTATATTGTGCAATAAAAAGATGTTTTTTTATTTCTGAAAAGACCCAAGAGTTGGGAGTTTATTTTTCCTGTGGACATAGAGCAGGGTCACTACCTCAAATTAGTCTTGTAGGGCATCAACCACTTTTTGACTTCTAGTAGAACTTGCAACAGGGATGCTCCATATTCAGGCATATTCAGGTCTCTTACCACCACTGTATCTCCCTTTTTGTGTTACTCCTCTGATTTCCTCTTGGAGTTCCATGTCCTTGCCCTCAGCCTGCCCCAGAGGCTGGTATACCACACCTATGTAGATCCTCTTCCCCTTTGCTGCACTGAGTTGCATCCACAGGGATTCCACACCCTCCCTTTTGATACAAAATTTTGGAAGATAGGCAACACATCTATCAGTTTAGTATTCATTTTAGAAACATAAGATTTTCTTCATGTTTAAAACATTTTCAAGTGGCAGCGTATTCATTTAGCAGTTTGTGCTGACTAATATATGATGCAGAAAACAGTAAAAGGTTTATTGTAACGCACTCAGGGTATATAGTAGAACTCCCTCAATTTCCCCACAATTTTTGCAAAATATCTCCACAATTCTGGATAACTTTTTCCACAATTTTCCAGTGGCCCAGACAATAGCCCTCCCTCCCCATGCTGGACATACTCCACACTGACTCTCACTCACCACACTGGGCGCTGTCCCCAATAGCTCTTCATCCCTAGGCTAGACACAATCCCCACTGACACTCACTCACTCACAATGCTGGGCACAGACCATAATGGCCCTCCCTTTCCACATTGAGCACATTCACCACCAACCCTCACCACACTGGGCACAGTCCCCAATAGCCCTCCATCACCACTCTGGGGACAATTTCCCGCAGGCAATCCTAATGCCATTAGCAATACACAGAAGGCCTCCCAGCACACTCAGGGAACCGTTACAACCTGCACTCCATCCCCATACTGCACAAAGTACTGTTTGTCTGACATACCTCACAATATAGGTGCCTCAATGAGTTACAGAGTGTAAATGGCAGAAAGGTGGATATGTAATGTGTTACGTGAACACTGGTGAGTTCCTACAATCAGGGCTATCTGTGCTGTGCACTGGGAATTCAGGATGGTTATATGTAAGGGGGGTACATCTGTGCTGTGCACTGATAGCTTATGAAGGTTAATGGTACCTGTGTGGGTGGGCCTGTACAGTGCACAGTGAAAAACAGAGATTTCACAGTAGCTGGATGGATATGTTCCATGCACTATAAAGTCAGGAGGGTTTCAGGCAACTAGGGGGCTCTGTACTGTGCACTTTGAAGGAACTTTAAAAGTTTGCAGACAACTGGGAAGACCGACTGTGTTGTGCATTGGTAAAATCACCAGGTGGAAAGAACACAGCCAAGTTAGAAATGAAACAAACACATTTCCACAGCTACCAGTTACCCTCCTGACTACCCATTGAATAACACAAACCATGAATGCTACCAGAAAACTTACTGACTTCACACAGATACCTCAGTGATGCAACCCTGATGAATCTAGTAATAGTTAATAAAATATGGCATGAACAATGTGAGTGTTCAACTTACCATTCATCTGGTGGTAGCAAGTCTTCTCTGGTTTCACTTTCAATCATATCTACATCTGTATCAGATGATAGAGCAGACAGCTCAAAATTGTATGGCTCTACAAGTGGAAAAACCACCAGAGAATCTGTGAGCTCTGATTCAGAATTGGAAGACATCTCAACATGCATGCACTATTATAGTGTCTACAGGTAGTGAAAGTCCCACCATTCCAGTGTCTTTAATGGAACTCCATCTCACTGTACAGTCATTGGGGCAAAAAGTGTGTCTTCAGTGAAATCACAGATCAGAGGTTGCTATGAGACATGCGTGACTGCACCCGATTGTATAAACAAACTGCTGAGCTAAAAAAAAGTTGTTGGCCATTTGAAAACATTTCTGCATATGGAGATTATGGCATCCAATGATTATAAAGTAGAGCAATCTGCAATGAAACACAGAGGTGCTTTTACACATTATACCTCTCATTTGATCTTTAAACATACTTTACCAGATAAATAAGCAGAGTCCAGAAGACTCATTTCCAGTTGTGACCGGGGGAAGGGGGGGAGGGGATTGGAAGGTGATAGGCACAGATAACAAGTTACGAAAGATACAGGAATACATTAAGCAAGCTAAGCGTTTACCAAACTACACTTCGGGCTGGATATTCAAAAGGGTTGCGCCATGCGCAATAGGGTTGCACCTGCGCAGGTCCGAACTTGCTCCATTCTGCGATATTCAGCAGGAGGCAGTTGCGTCACAGAAAACATGCTGAGCAACAGCGCAATGCAAATGAATGCATGCTGAACTGGAGGGGGAGGAACCATACATAAACTGCAGAGCCCGATATTCAGCCGGGCTGTGCAGAGTTGGGGGTTGCGCCTGCACAACTTTGAGCCCAAAAAAAAAAGGCTTAAGTCAAGGGCCACCCACAGGTGAGCTGCTGCATTGCAGGGTGCAACACAGCAGCTGCCACCTGTGGCTGGCCTAACCTCCCTGTGCACCCCTGCAGCTCGATCACGGCAGATGACTGCAAATCCCACCACCACCCCACTGGCCCGATCGCGGGCATGGTTTAATCCCCACCACCAGCCCGATTGCGGGCAGCAATGTGGCTCACCCCCGAACGTATCCCTGGTGGTCCAGTGGACCGTAAATCCCGATCGCGGGCAGTAGTGGTTTAAAACAAACCCCCCCTCCTTCTGAGCACATCCCTGGTGGTCCAGTGGACCGAAAAGCCTGATCACAGGCAGTAGTGGTTTAACCCCCTCCTGAATTCATCCCTGGTGGTCCAGTGGCAAATCCCAATTGCAGATGTAAAAGTTGAACAAACCCCCGAACATAGCCCTGGTGGCTGGTGTCCCCCACCCACCCACCCACGAAGCCCCACCACCCGCTTCCCCGGCGGCGGTGGTGGCAGAATCCCACCGCCTGCTGCCCCCGCCCACCGACTGACTGCCCAGTAGGGCTGCATGCCCATTGGTGCAGAGCAAGAGCCAATGAGCATGCAGCCCATACCGTACAAGACGGTCCAGTTTTGGAATGAATGTATTCATTCACGATCTGGACTGTCATGTCGGCTGTGAATACATGCTTGGCTCTTGCTCTGCACCAATGAAGCGTCTGGCTACGAGCAGTCGTCCGGGAACTGAGGCGACAGGCGGGCGGGATGCTTCCCCTCGCACGGCTGCGGGGGAGCGGTGAGAACTGCATGAGTGAAGTGAAGACATAACCAACATAGCCACCGAGCTGTTCGCACCATCCGTGATCGGTTGCATATCGAGGATAATCGGAAGGGTTCGCTACTGCCCGTGAGCACCGGAACAACCGGATATTGGAGGGGAGCGTTTAAACACTGCGATCAGTTCTATCACTGAACCCCGAAAGACGTGCCGACCGAGATGCCAGAGATCGGATGAGATAAACATGCCCGTGGGGATTCTACTGTTTGCAGTCAGGCTGCGGGGCGTCAATCCCTGGCTGCTGCCTGGCGACACGTGCAAATCTCGGGATCGTCGCACCTGCATGCTAATGCATGCAAATGGGGCCATAATCAGATGCAAATAGACCCCCTGCACCTTGCATGAATTATGGCCCCATTTGCATGTCACCTTTGAATATGGGGATTTTTGTGGCGCTTAATGGCACTAACGCCACCGCCAAGTTGAATGCTCCACTCTGACAACTTGCGGTGGCGCAGGTTCACTGTGCCATGCACAGTGACTGTGGCGGGGGTGATATTCAAGGTTGCTCAGGGGCAACTCCTTTGAATGTCTCTGGTTTACCCTACCTAACTATTTTGTGCAGCGCAAGGCTTCATGCGCCACAAAATAGCGCGCAGTTTGAATATCTGGCCCTAAAGTATTATATACAATACACATATATTTATAACCTAAATAAATAATACATTTTATAAGAAATAAACTCACAATACAATAACATTATTTTGAACATGTATGTAATAATAGCCAATTGAAAAAAGTTGTCTTCCTGGAGCAGGTGAAAAACCAGAGCCAATGAAAAATATAAACAGAACACAAACAACTAAAGTCATCTGGAAAATTCTTGCTCGACTCCACAATAAAGGTGATCAAAATCAAAAAGTCAGGAAAAGCAAATCTGTCATTTATGGCATATCCTACAATTACATATCTAATAAATCTTAAAAAATATCATACAAACTAATATATGAAACACTTTTTATACTACGTTTTGAGCATCAAAACTGTAACATAACAATCAATTGAACACATCTGTACACCATATAAAATGTACATGAAAATATAAAAAGCTATAAATATACATTTTTGTCAGTGTCAGTGGCTCAGCAGGTTGCGCACTCACCTCTGAGGCTGGAAGATCAGAAGGCTGTGGGTTCTTTCCCCATTCTAGGCACTTGGGTTAAATCCTAATATTGACACTGTAGTGCAGCATGATGGGGGTGCTGCACTCCTGAGGTACTGATTTTCAGATGAGACATTAAACCAAGGTCCCATCTGCCTGTTCTGGTAGTAGTTCAGGTGGATGTTAAAGATCCCAGGGCACTTCTCAAAAAGAGTAGGGGAATTTTTTATTATTTCAACATCAAAACCAACTCAATTTCAAACAGTGTTACATCACACAGAACAAGAGTAAATCATAACATATCCAGAAACTGTGAGTATTTTCTTCATACTCCTCCCCTAAGCAAAGAAAAAAACAAACAACTGAGAAAAGGGAAAAAAAAAACAGAAGCCACAGAGAAAATCAGGCACACAATCCAAACATTCCTCCACAGTCCTAAAAGGAGAAAAACAAGAACAACTTCCACTGTAAATTTCTAATAAACACAGGAGCAAATATCTGTATTTCTTGCACCTTGGCGGTTTCCCTTGAGTAAACTGTTAGACAATCAGTCACATGGACTCCCTTACTAACTACTTCAATTTAAAGAAACAGGTTAACCCATGCCACCATTTTCTTACCATATCTCCAGGGTGATTTATCCTATCTTTTTACATACAGGCCCCATGGCGTTTTCCACTAACACACTAAAAATTGGATATGACATCCATTTTTGCTGTAGAGACCACTGACATCTCCCCTGCCAGAGATAATATTTCAAGCAACAAAACAACATCATTACTGTACTGACATGATATTTGCTCAGAAGCAGAGGGCAATTACCCAATACTAATGATTCATATGACAAGTTTCCTATCCATGCCAGTTTCCATTTTGTGGCTAAAAAGGGCCATAATGACTTTGAATATGAACAATCAAAAAGAAAATGTTTCATAGTTTCCTCTATGTTTTGACACCCACTATAAGGACAGTTTCTCTCCTCCAACACCTTATGTTTCGCATTGCCTCTTAAGTTTAATTGACCATACATGGATAACCACAAAACTTCCCACATATGGAGGGAGATTCTTTTGTCCTCCCCTCAAGTTATCTGGGCAATTTTTGAAATCTGCTTCGAGTGGGTGAATCTTCCCCATGATCTCAGCATACAGTTGTGGCCCCCCTGTATGCATTATGTCTGCCTTTGTAATTCCCCATTTATTTAATTTTTCCAGAGCCATTTTAATGAACCCTGGGGTAGGCATCCTTGGGCATACTTTAGGTGAGACTTCACTCTCCCATTCAGTCATATACCCTTCCAAGTTTCTATTAAACCAACCCAGCTGGACACACTGAATATTGCTTAATGCCATTTAAAAACTTTGGGAAATGAATAACATTGTAAAAAACGTAATGGGATCCACCATGTCCAAACCCACTTGTTCCCCAGGCAAAAATAAAAAACATCTCAGTATGGGGTTTAACTGGTTCCCCCATAGCATTTGAAAGAAACTGAAACTCAGTCTAACTTCAAGCACCTTTGGAAGTGGGAAAATCATTGTTACATATAGTAATAAAGGTATTATGAATTGTTTTAAAACCAGAATTCTCTTTAACTTGGACACCCTCCATGTTTTCCACCTATTTACCTTTGATTCCACTGTTTTTCAAACTATGTCCCAATTTTCAATAGGTAGATTTTTTGGTGAGAATAACAAGCCTAAAATTTTACATTGCTCATTTGAAAGAAAAAATTACTCACCTTAGTAATGTTGTTTCTTCTAATGGAGTCTTGCTATATTATGACAATTGCAGTTTGTCCCACCATTAGAACTGCTCCGGAGGTGAAAGAGTTAACTTCCATGCCAGGCATGGAGCTTAGAGCGCGAGCTCGGTTAGAGAAGCTCTGTCTGGATAATTTCAAACTGAAACTGTCAGATCTTTACGAGCAAAAATTCACTAAGGTTCTGTGTGGAAGCTGTAACTTACACTAGCCAACTGGCTACCTAAATATTAACACATATTCCTGGTCCCAACACCAAGACTCAAGTCAGGAGACCAGAAAATAAATAAGATAAGATAAAATAAAAACACAACACCCCAAAACCCCAAGAAGGGGTGGAAAAACATATAATGGGCATAAATAAGTGCCAACACTGGACTGCCCACCCCATACCCAAGTAGAAGTTCTGAGAGGGGCAGGCTGGGGGGGAGGTCATAATATAGCAAGACTCCATTAGAAGAAACAACATTACTAAGGTGAGTAATTTTTTCTTCAAACAACATGAAGTCTTGCTATATTATGACAATTGCAGAATACACAGCAGTACCTCCATGGAGGAGGGACAGAACCTACTTAGGGAATAGGCTCTGAAGCATGGCTGTGCCAAATCTAGCATCCCTCCTGGCCTGGATATCCAAGGAGTAATACTTGGTGAAAGTGTGTACCGTTTTCCAAGTAGCTGCTTGACATATCTCTAAGGTAGGGATGTCTCTGGCAGCAGCTAGAGATGCAGCTGTACCTCTGGTAGAGTGAGCCCTCAGGCCTGAAGGGGGAACTTTTCCCAGTTTTTGATAGCAAAATTGGATACAAGAGACAATCCACCTGGCAATGGATCTCTTAGTGGCAGGTTTACCTTTCCCAACCTCACCATAAATGAGAAAAAGATGGAGGGATTCAAACCTATGACCCTTGGTACGCTCTATATAGTAACTTAGGGCCTTCTTAACATCTAAGCTGTGCAGCCTCCTCTCACCAGAGGAGGAGTGGTCAGTGAAGAACACTGGAAGGGAGATAGATTGATTAAGATGGAAATCTGAAACCACCTTAGGCAAAAACTTCCTGTTAGTCCTAAGGACTACTTTATCCCTGTGAAAGGAAATAAAGTCAGTCTCCACTGACAAGGCTTGTAATTCACTTATGCACCTGGCAGAAGTGATGGCTACTAGAAAAACAGTTTTCCAAGTCAAATACTTAAGCTCTTCAGAAGACAGAGGTTCAAAGGAGGGTTGCATCAACTGAGCAATGCAAACATTGAGATCCCAGGCAGGGGCCGGGTCCCTGAAAGGTGGATTAGTATGAAGTAATCCTTTGAAAAACTTGGAAAATACAGGGTGAGTGGAAAGAGAAGAAGGCTTTCCTGCTGAAATAAAAGCAGAGACAGCTGCCAAATGTACTTTCAGGGTAGCTGGTCTCAGGCCCAAAGAATTAAGATGGACCATATAGTCCAAAACAATGGGCAAATCAGCAGATTCTGGGGAAATATGCTTCACAGAGCACCAGATGGAAAACCTTTTCCATTTAGAATTATAAGTAGCCCTAGTGGAAGGCTTCCTAGAAGCCTTCAGGATTTCAAGAACACCTTAAGAAAGGTGTAGGTCAGCAAACTCTAACTCCTCAAGAACCAGGCCTTGAGGTTGAAGGATTTTAGATTCGGATACCAAACTCTCCCCTGGGAACAAGATAACAGGTTGTGATTCCTGGGGAGACACAGGGGAAGATGGACTGCTAAGGACAGAAGGAATGGGTACCAGGGCTGCCTGGCCCAATCTGGAGCAATCAGAATCATCTTGCAAGGCTGGGATCTGATTTTGACCAGCACCTTGAATAGGAGAGGGAAAGGGGGGAAAGGCATATAGAAACTTCCCTTCCCAATCTAGGAGAAAGGCATCCAGGGGGACTTAGCCCATCACTGGGGGCCTGCAACAAAACAGTGGAAGTTGGTGATTGTCTGGGGCTGCGAAAGATCTATCTGAGGGTGCCCATCTGGCAAAACTATCCCCAGTACTTGGGGATCCAGTGACCATTCGTGATGGCCCTGGGAAATCCTGCTGAGAGCATCTTCCAGGATATTGTCCTTTCCTAGGAAGTGAACTGCTATGAGGGAAGTGTTCAGGGAATAAGCCAGAGACCACAACTTCATTGCCTCGGTGCACAAGGCCGAAGACCGAGTGCCCCCTTGTTTGTTGATGTACCACATTGTGGTGGTGTTGTCTGTTCTGACTTGTACCACTTTGTTCCAAACAGATGCAGAAAACACCTGAAGTGCTAGAAAGACAGCTCTGAGTTCCAACAAATTGATGTGGAGCAGAGATTCCTGAGGGGACCACACTCCCTGGGTGGAGAGGTCACCCATGTGAGCTCCCCATCCCAGAAGGGACGCATCTGTAGTAAGGGTCAAGGAGTGAGATAGAGGGATGAAGGGGACCCCTAGTCTCAAATTGCTCTGATCCTGCCACCACTGAAGGGCCTGGATCAGGGTTCGAGTCACTGGGATCAACTTGGAAAGGGGATGTTTTCTTTGAGACCAAAAGGCTCTCAAGTGAAACTGAATGTCCCTCATCTGAAATCTTGCTCCTTGCACTGCAGCTGTGGAAGCAGCCACGTGTCCTAGGAGCTGTAAGAAGTGCCTTGCTGGTCGAGAGACCTGCAAAGTGAAGGAGGAGGCCAGGGCCACTAGGTTTCTTACCCTCTCTAAGGGTAGGAAGGCTCTGGCCCGCTTTGTGTCCAATTCTGCACCTATAAAGGTGAGTACCTGGACAGGTTCCAGAACTGACTTTGGAAGATTGAGCAGAAAACCCAGAGAGGTGAGAAGCTGCTGAGTAACTTGCAGGTGTGATTTGACCTGTTCTGGAGACTGGCCTACAATGAGCCAGTCGTCTAGGTAGGGAAAGATGGCAATCTTTTGCCTTCTTAAATGAGCAACTGCTACTGCTAGACATTTTGTGAATACCCTTGGGGCAGAGGTAAGGCCGAAGGGCATTGCTCTGAACTGGTAATGGCCTGAGGGCAGTTCGAATCTGAGGTACTTTCGGTGGGAGCTTCTGATTAGAACATGGAAATAGGCATCCTTGAGGTCCAGGGAAGCTAGCCAGTCCCCTGGCCTTAGAGAAGGTAAAATCATTGCGAGAGTCACCATTTTGAATTTTGGTTTCAAAAGGTGCTTGTTCAGATATCTTAGGTCCAAAATGGGCCGCCATTCTCCTGTCTTTTTTGGGGTAAGGAAGTACCTGGAGTACAGACCCTTGCGCTGGTGTAGGGGAGAAACCCTTTCTACAGCTCTGAGAGCCAGGAGGGTTGAGACTTCTGTTTCTAAGGCAAAGGTCTCTAGAGGATTTGCAGGTGGAAAAGATCTGATTCTCATCTTTGGAAATTTTTTGAAGCTGAGAACCAGACCCTGGCTTACTACTTCCAGGACCCACTTGTCTGATGTTAGAGACTCCCAGTCCTGAATGAAGTAAGCCAGCCTGCCCCCTACAGGTAATGGAGAACCGGCCCTGGGCATCCCATCAGGGTGCCTGTTTGGCAGGGGTTTAGGCTGAGGGGTGGAGCAGGCCTGCTTGCACCCGTCTGCCTCTCCTCTGAAGAACCCCTCTGAGCATAAGCAGAAGAAGCCTGGGTTTGGTAAAAGGCCTGTGAAAGGGCCTACCTCTACCCTGGGGTCTGCCTCTGAGGAGTGGCTTGCCGCTCTGGCTTGTGCACTCCTATAAGTTGTTCTATATTCATCCATTTCTTCATGTAATTTCTGTCTGCTCCTCAAACAGAGAATTTCCTACCACGGAAAATCCATAGCCTTAGTCTGGGTATCCTGTGACAAACTAGTACACCTGAGCCAAGCCAACCTACGAAAGGCCACAGATGTAGCCATGACTCTAGAGGATACATCATTAGAATCCACAGCAGCATGGAATTGCACCTTGGATGCCTCAATACCATCAGCAGCCACCTGCTCCAGCTCCTTGGCAAGCTGGCCAGGGGCCTGTTTGGCCAAAGCCATGACAGTGTCCCATCTAGATTTTTGGTATCTTGCCACATAAGCCATGTAATTTGCTTGTCTGAGTCCCAAGGACGCTGCCATGTATTGTTTTTTAGCCATGGCATCAATCTTCCTGGAGTCCTTGTCAGGAGGATGTGAAGCCAGGGAATGTTAGCCTTATCACAGGCTGCAGCCTGAACTACTCCAACATGACTGCATTGCTGTGAAGAAAGTCTGTATCAGGACCTGACAAAGTGTACCTCCTGTCCATCTTCTTGTCAACAGGAGGCACAGAATTAGGAGCTTTTAAAATTTTTATTGTTTGTTTCCTAAATGATTTATGTAAGGGATAGACAATCTCCTAGACTCTGGGATATCCATCATTTCCACAAAATCAGGTTCCTCTTGCTCATCCACAGCTTCCTCTAATGGGAGCTGGAGGTTTCAACAACCTTTTATAAAACAGAAAGTGAGAAGGGACTCAGAAAGCGTAGGGGAGATTCTAAAGGTCTGTCTGGGAGATGTCGGTTCAATGGGCACATCCAGACTCTCAAAGTCACATTCACACTGTTCATAATCCTCCTCCCCCTCCTCTGGTTCATAAAACTCTTCAATATCATATTCTTGAACCGGTGGAACTGGCCGAACCGACCTTTTACAAGACAGTGGCGGTTCAGATGGAACCGGAGAAAGTGACTGTACAATCTGTATAGCTTTTGCTATTTCTGCAGCAGTTGGAGAAGGAATTTTGGACTCCACACCTGCCGATTTTCTAGCTTTCTTTGCTGGAACTGGCTCCTCAGAGTCAGCTTAACGTTTGCCCGAGGAAGTCTCACCCTGGTCAGGGCACTCCCTCCAGTTCGGTTGGCACTGAACCGGGCTGGCCATCCGGGTCAGTGGACTTTTTGGCCTCTCATTCCCTGAGCCTGCCAACTCTCTTATCCAGGGTGGCTGCAGGGAAATTCTTGAAAATCTGGCAGTCTGAATTGAGGTGGTCAAACCCCAGACAATAGACACATGTGGTGTGTGGGTCAGCCTTGGCAAAGGCTTCCCCACAGACACTACAGTGCTGAAACCCAGTGGGCCCGGTTTTTCTTTTGGGTTTCTCAGACATGATGCCAGCCTAACCAACAAACTTGCCCTTTGAACGGCAGTGCCAGGCAAGACACCCTTATCGGTTCCCAACCGTGTCACGGGTCGTGGAAAAAACCGTAATGAAATCCGTTTTTTTTAGAACCGATAAGAACCGGGAACCGCACTCTAAAAGCTTTAAAATGCTTACTTTTTTAAAGTTTTAAACAACCTGATCGGTTCGAACTGAACCGATAAACATTTACAAGTTCCACACAGAAATAAACCTGTCTATTACTTACAATACCACAGACAGAGCTTGAACCAATCGGTTTGCAGTTAAAATAATAATACTCGCGGTTGAATTTAACAAAGAAAATACTGTTTAAACCGAGAAATGAACCGAGCAGTAGGAGAAATCTCCGGAACGACTGTTCAGTGAGGCGGAGTAAAGAATCTGACAGTTTCAGTTTGAAATTATCCAGACAGAGCTTCTCTAACTGAGCTCGTGCTCTAAGCTCCATGCTTGGCATGGAAGTTAACTCTTTCACCTCCGGAGCAGTTCTAATGGTGGGACAAACTGCAATTGTCATAATATAGCAAGACTTCATGTTGTTTGAACAATGATCTGGTTAATACAGATCAAGCCTTCAGAATTTTCACCTAAAAACATTCTGGTACATTTCCCAATGTTTAATTTGGAATTCGATAATAGTGACTATTCCCAACAAATCTCCAGCACCAATGGAATTTGTTTTATCTCATTTAGAAAAACAAAAATGTCATCTGCATAGGCCTGTACCTTCATCTGACCTTGCCTGCCAAGACCCGCCAAACTCTGCCATGCCTGCGAACCATGCAGGGTCCTGATCAGGGGATCTAGAGAAAATATGTACAATAGCGGGCTTAAAGGACACCCATGCCTTATCCCCATACCCAACTCCATCCCTTCTGTCATTGTGCCATTTATAACTGGGTACATTTTGGCATGAGAATGTAATAATTTAATATTTTCAATAAACCCATTCTGAATTCCATAATATGTAAGGACTTGGAATAAAAAGGGTTGATATACTCTATCACATGCCTTACTCTGGTCCAAAGAGAGAAGACACCTGTCCCCCTTTTCCCCCTTCAAAAAAGGCTACATCTCTGACGAACATTAAAACTTGCTGGATCTTTCTATCTGGCAAACCGCACTATTGTGCTGGATGGATTAAATTTGCAGCCACTTGGCACAATCTAAGTTGGTAAACCTGAGATAAAATTTTAAAATCTGCATTTAGTATGAAAATCAGCCTCCAGTTTTGAATGTCATGCCTATCTCCTGATTTGAATAAAAAAATTATCAACCCCAACGTGAATCCCTCGGGAACTCTCCCAGTCTTAAAGAGATTCCTAAAAACCTCCATCAGGCATGCTGCAAAATCCCTGGGGAATGTTTTATATAGTTCATAAGACAAACCATCTGGCCCTGGGGATGTCCCTGCTTTCAATTTTGAGATTACCACACCGGTCTCCTCCGCTGTAATGGGTGAATCCAAAACCTCCACCCCCTGCCCCCTGTCTGTCAATCGCAACTGTCTGCAGAAAGTCTAAAATTTCACTTTCTGAAGGCTCAATTTCCATTTTATAGGAATTAAACTGCTTTTGTATAATCTCATATATTTATGTCTTATATTTTGTTAAATTCTTTTCCTCATCTCTTAACATCTGGAAATCCATTTTCTGTTTCCTTTGCCTAAAAGTCTCAAAAGGTCACCTATTGGTGTGTTTTTTTTGTCCCATATTCCAATTCAGCTCTTAATGTTTTTGCTCTGTCATACTGTAACCCCCTCATCTCTGCTTTTATTTGGTCAATTTGTAGGTCATAATTTACTCTTGAAGTTGCCTGTCTGCCATACAGATACTGTAGTTGTGTTCTCAATTTTAAATATAAAAAAAAATGTTCTTTTCCTTTAATTTCCCATAACGTTTCAGCCAGTTAGCAATCTCCAGCTTGGTTTCTACCCACCAGTCTCCCATATCATCATAAAGGACATTTACAGACATCCTGGCCCACAACAGGTCCCTAAACCTTTTTTGACTCTTGATTCTTCAAACAAGGCAGTATTTAGTCTCCATCTTTTATGTTTGCTACTGTTATCTGGATGTTTATCCCACTATATTTTTAGAAACAAATGGTCAGAAAATTCCAAAGCCCATACTATTTGTTTCAGGGGTACAAAATTGTTCAAAATAAAAAAATGGTCTATAGTCAATGTTAATCTTCCCTTCTTAAATGTAAAAGCACATACCAACATCTCAACTTGTGTTAAACACTTCTGTAGTGCATTGGAATCACAATAAACCTTCTTGTTTCTGCCCATATTACCCTTTGATGGTAATCTGCAATTAAAGTCACCCCCCACCAACACAACCTTATCTAAAGTGTACAGGAAAGGCTGGATTTCGCCTTGGTTTGTGGGCCATACACATTTATGCATCTATAGGAAACATGGTTCCAATGCCCATCCAAAATAAACAACCTGCCCGGGATTACAACTACTAACCTTGTTAATTTAAAAGCATACTAGCTAAACAAAAATCCTACCCCATCAGCTCTATCAGCCCCAAAAGACCAGTATGATGGTCCCCATCTCCATTCAGATTTGAATAAATTGTAGCTGTTCAAGGGTAGCCATCCAGGTTTTCTGAATAAAAACTATGTCTAGACCCTGTTGCACCACATACTGGAAACAGGCATGTCTCTTCTGATCATTCAACAGGCTATGGCAGTTACAGGATCCAATAGACACCATTTTATCTTAAACAATGCATTTCTATGGCCCTTTTTTCTCTTTTTCTTCTTTTTCCCTTTGTACTCTACTGTTTCACTCTCTTCTGCCCTCCACTCTGTGAGGGTAGGGACCTCAACACTTTCATGTTGGATACCTCTTCTCCTTGTGCTAGGGGGTAAAAGAATTAGACAATACCACATCACTATTTTCTTTCTTTTGGAAGTAAGAACTTAGAATTCCCTGTCACTCTATGCTGGGGCAAAGGGGTGCTCTCCAACTGTTTTGCTCCTAGGTTAATCAGTCCTTCCTTTATGTCTGTGTAGCAAACAGGAACTAACATCCCCCTTGATCCACACCAGAATCTTTCAGGGCTTCTGTTTCTGGCATACCTTTCTCTTCTTCCTCCATTGGTCTGTCTGTATTTTCTTTTGTAGGTGCCTGCTGAAACTCAGGGTCAACTATCACTCTATCTAACCATCTGGGGGAGAGATCAACCTCTCTAGACTCCTGTGCCTTATTAATCAGGCAAGCAGGGCTTATCACAGAAGCTTTATTTTTAGCTGCCCATGGGCACTCTGAAAAGGTGCGTGCAGATTCCTCACACAAATCACATTTGGTCCTATTTCGGCATATGATTCTGTTGTGCCCCACCTCCCCATAATTGTCACATCTCAGAGTGTCACAGGTACTAGATAAATGTGTATGGGCCCCACATTTGTAGCACACATGTGGCTGGCCTGAGTAGAAACACACTCTTCTATACTTACCTAACAAAAAGGAATTAGGAATATGGTCTATGTCATTTTCCATCTGCCAAAGTTTAACTTTGTACTTCCACCCCCCTCCCCGGTCAAAACTGTTCTGAATCTAGCAAGGCCTCAGGGACACTCAACACATCACACTTTTGCATCAACCAATAGGTAATGTCCTCAACATGAACACCTTCATTTCAGAACATAACTGTGATATATTTTATGAGAGGTTTCGTTAACAGAATTACAAAAAATGGTGACCACAAGGGGGAAAATTTTAACTGATTAAAACGCTGCCAAAACATGTCCAATAAGTAGGATGGACAGAAACTAATGTCATAATTATCCTCTCCAGATATATTTATAAAAGCAAACACTTCTTGTGGGGTGAAATGCAGGGAATCTTTCAACAGTATTTTTCCTACATATTGTCCATCCGGTCTTATCGCCAATCCTCCCTTGTACCTCATACGAACGGCATTACATCTTGGAGCAGCCTCTCTTTTTTAATTTGGAGAATAGATCAGATAATAAAGGCCTCTGGGGTGGGACGGTCCTCCACCCAGTCCACTTCAATACCCCCAGGCCCGCGTTGCTTTCTCTCCATAGTATCTTGTCCTATTTCACTGACCTCGATGATCTCCTTCTGTAAAGAGGCCATCTGTAATTGTGCATCCAAAATCTTCACCTCTACACCCTCAGTCCCTGGTGTGTCTTCCAAAATTTTGTCTATATTTTTCACCAGTTCAAATGGCTGGCATAAACTGACATCCTTTGGCCTCCATTCTGGGCTTGCCTGCAAGGGATCATGCCATTCATGATCAGGTAGCCATTTGCCAGCACCAGTTTTTTCCATTCTGACTCTCTCAGTGCTTTTTCTGGTGACCAGGATAAAAAGGGATCTGTTGTTACAGGCTGTATTGCAAATACTTGCTTAATCATAGCCGAAGTTGACAGGGGGTGCTGAACCATGACCTTTGCAGGTTTTGCTGCCTCTTTTCCTGCTTGAGACCCTATTAGTTTGCTTAGGTCTAGATTTCTATTTGCCAATGTCAAGGCCGCCCTTTTATTTCTAGTGTCATCCCTCACAAACTTCATTTGATCTGGTAATCTTGCATTAATGAAAAAATTGTGACTGCCTCCTGGGGTGTATGCTCATTCTGATACACCACTGCATTTACTTGCACAGACTCCCATTCCCCAAGACCAGCTTGTACCACAATACTATTCAACACATCTTTTTCCTTAACGCTCACTCCACCTGCAACCTCAGCTTGAGAATCCTAAAGACCTACTTCCTCAGTGTGAGCAACACTGATATTCCCAGTCAGTTTCATTTTTTCTTTTTCCCCATCCATCAAGACAACATTTATTGGCTTATGGCACATGCGCTCCACGTTCTCTCTGCCAGCCACCATACTAACATTTGTCTCATCATAAGCATTTAGTCCCACAGTTACCTTATGGCTGAAACTCTGTGTTACTATACCAGGCTCCTTAATACTTGCTGCGTCACTGCTCAATTTGACAGTGTGGCCATGCCAATTTGTAGCCTGAGCCACCTCCACTCATACTTTCTCAATTTCTGCCTGTAGATGCATTATCCTTTCCATGTGTCTGCGCTCCTCCTCTTGTAATTTGAGCAGCATTTTCTGCTGCATGGCAATTTCTTCCTTTTGAACATCAGGTGAAACCATGATTTCCTCTGTTCCCAGAGTACTGAGGTCTTCTACTGAAATGTATACATCCTGCACAACATCCTTGATACAATTCTCCAGAACTCCAGTGTTCTAAACATCAGCATCTTGGTTTTTCAGGCTAGGGGATGAGACTGCTTCCCCTGCTTCCACAACATTCATTCCCTCTATCACTGAAACACAACTGGCCATCTCAACGATAGGCAAGGGTTCCCACTACAGACCAGTAGGGGAATTTTTTATTATAAACTTCAAAAATCAAACAAATAAAACCAGTGTGAACTCACACAAAAGGAAAATACAAATCATAAGAAAATCAGATAAGTATTAAAGTCATACATTCTCTGAAAATAAATCAATAATAACCCAAACCAATTCTGAATACATAAAAAGGCCCCCCATCCCCACTAAAAGAGTAGGGGAATTTTTATTGGAAGCTTCAAAAGCAAATTAAACTACAACAATGGAAATTCAACAAAAGAAGAAACAAATCATAAAAAAACACACAAGTATTATAATCATAGAAGTATAGAAAGCTGAAAATCAAGCAAGTCTGAAAAACTGAAAGGATCTCTGCCCCCATGAAAAGAGAGAAAACATTTTTTCCAAAAAATAAAAAGCAAAACAGATAAATAATGGTGTTATGGCACACAAAATCATAATGCAAAACAACGAGAAATGTAAATAAGTAGTACAGCATACATTCAACATAAAATAGCAGGAGTATATTCCCAAAACTCAATAGGGTAATGTTGATACTTGAAAAAATAAATATCATATACAGACATAATCTGAAAGAAAAATAAATAAAATCCAAAGGCTAATCCCAATGGCTTTAAAGAGGAAAAAAAGCAGTGGTAAGCATCACACAAAAGGAAAATTAAATCATAAAACAAAAATACCTAAAAGGACAATGTAATCCCTAAAAGGAAGAAGTACAGCATACATTCAACATAAAATAGCAGGAGTATATTCCCAAAACTCAATAGAGGTAATGTTGATACTTGAAAAAATAAATATCATATACAGACATAATCTGAAAGAAAAATAAATAAAATCCAAAGGCTAATCCCAATGGCTTTAAAGAGGAAAAAAAGCAGTGGTAAGCATCACACAAAAGGAAAATTAAATCATAAAACAAAAATACCTAAAAGGACAATGTAATCCCTAAAAGGAAGAAGCAAGTATCATAAATTCAAGTACAGGCTCTGGAAAGACAAGGCAACACAGAGTCTGCATACACCTGATATCATATCCAACTTACTGAATCCAGCAGATACCCTTCTGTACAGTTGATTCTGTTCCATCACTAAGGTGAGTACTGACTGGGGAAAAAAAAGAAAATTTATGATGTAAAAAAGAAGTAGACAATGAGTATGTCTCTATAAGGGAGAAAACTGCAACTGCAAAAAGATTACATACAATAACTGAGATGAAACATGACAAAATCACGAAACAAAGGACGTCAAATCAGGGAAGCAAATCAGTGGCACCTCACAAAGTCTGAAAAACTTGAGGAGAGAAAAGTTTTTGTTCAGAGGACTTAATCGTCAGTATGGCAGATTCAATCATATGGAATCGCTGTGATTCCATAAGAGTCATTTGTTGAATGGATAGATGGCATCTGACATTCCAAATAAAATATTTGAAACACACCAAAATAGTCCAAATAGTAGGAGTGTCGTAAAACAGCCATGGAGAAGGTAAAATACCCAAACATAAAATATCAAAGTTGATGTCTGTAAAGGGAGAAGAACTCCAAAGCTGACCAACCAATACCCAAAAGGACCGAATAAATGGGCAATTAAAATATAAATGATGCACCATTTCTATTACAGTGGAACAGGAAAGTCGAGGGCAGAATCTATCTTTCAAACCTTTGTGCTTCAGGTTACCCTTAATGTTCAATTTGCCCACGGCAGATAACCACAAAACATCCCACATACGAGGGAGTATATGAGGGCAGACCAGCATGTTGCCAATTTGGGTTCTGTCTGAAGTAGAATAATCAGAAAAAGGGGAAGGTTTCAAAAAAAATATTCAAAATCAATTGATAAAGCTCTTCTCTAGTCAAAGAAAGAAAATGGTCCCTGGACAAAGACCAGAGTTTAATCTTATTGAAACAGGGAGAAAAAACACCTGGAAGAGACACCAGAGAACATTGTTTATGAATTACACCATGTAAAGGCCAAAACTGAAAAATGGGGCTAAGACTATCCATGACCCAAGGGAGCCATAATTTGTCTTTAGTTAGTAGGACCAGACTTAGGTTCTTAAAAGCAAATATGAAAAGGAAAAAAGTATCAGATGGACCATGCGAAAGCCCCCATGCTTTTTATCCAAAAATAAAATGCCTCTCTTAACTGAATTAAGCCTACTACCCCATATGCAGGAAAAAAATAACCCATACATTTTGGTTTCGAGCTGTAATGGTAAGGGGTAAACAACACTAATATGAAGAAAAAGGGAAAGCAAATATGTTTTCATCATATATATTCTCTTTGCTTTGGACATTCGCCATTTATTCCAGACATCAACCTTGACCTGTGCCTACTGAAGATTGGTCTGCCAATTTAAAAAGGCCATGTCTCCCTTCCCAAAAAGCACTCCAAGAATATTGCAGGGTTCAGAGCATAAGGGAACTCAAATGATTTGGGGCTGATCAAAAGATGTAGTTCCAATCAGCAAACATTTGCTTTTATGAAAATTTAGCTGGGCAGCCGTGTATTTAGAAAACAAAGATAAAATGTGTCTAGCAGCAGTGCAGGAGGTAATGTCTGCTAACAGAAGACATAAATCATCTGTGTAAGCAGTGGATCGAATTTCAGGATCCAGGCTAGAAAAGGATAGGCCCATAATCATAACATTTTGGTTTAATCTATGAATTAAGGGATCTAGAGAAAAAATATATAATAAGGGGCTAAGGGGACAGCCCTGCCGTAAACCTCTTTGCACCTTAATAGATTTGCCAATCCAGCCATTACAGTAAGGTCTAATAATGGCATTCTTATAAACCAATTTCAACCAACAGATGAATTGAGGGGGGAATACCATAATGCTGGAGACATTTCCAAAGATATTCATGGAGAACCTTATCAAAGGCTTTGCTTTGATCCAATGCGAAAAGGAACCCCGTAAGTTCACCAGACTGACCCCTGCTCCATATTTCATGAAGCAAAATCAAATTATCAAAACTAGATCTACCAGGAATCTACAAGTTTGGGATGAATGTATCAATTCACCAGCCACCAGCGCTAATCTGTTAGCCAACAATTTAGAAAGAATCTTATAATCGGCATTCAGTAGTGAAATCGGTCTCCAGTTAGATAAAAGGGACCTATCACCTGTTTTATACAATAAAATGACAAGGCCTTCCCACATACTGGGTGATAGCTGTTCAGTATTCAACATAGTATTAAACAATAAAACCAATTCTAAAAGCAAGATATTCAAAATCAGTTTGTAGAGTTCATAAGGAATACCATCCGGACCAGGAGCAGAACCCATTCTCATGGAGTTAATAACCCCTTGAAGCTCCAAAGCAGTAACAGACTGAAGCAAAGAAGCTGACATAGATGGAGACAAATAAGGCAACTCGCAATTCTCCAACCATAAATCAATACCATCATCGACTCCAATAGAAGCCTGAAACATAGAAGAGAAATGCCTGTGTAATTCTGCCAAAATATCAGAACGATTAGTGAGCACTATACCCTGTTCCGTAGTAAGAAAGGATATTATTTTCTTATGATGTTTGGAAAGGCCAAACTGGAAGGGATAGAGAATGCTTGGGACCCCTGAGTCCCAAACCTCTGTTCAGTCAATAATGATTTGCATCTATCATACCGAATAGCAGACATTTTTTGTTTAATTAAATAAAATTTGCACAGAGAAATCCAATTTAGAATTTGCTTGCTGAGAAAAAAGATTGTGCAATTCTTGTTCATACAAAAGATTCTGGTCCATTTTGTGTCTACCAATACATTGCCCTATTTTTTTAAAAATAAGATTGGATGTCCCACCAAAATTGAATATCGTCATACAGAAAACAAACAGACTCTTTGGCTCGTAAAATCTCCTGAAAGCCATCATACACCATAGGGGTATTTAATAGTGTGAGATTCATCCTCCAGTACCCTGGTCCCTTCCCTATTTTTTCAAAGTTGGAAACTGTGAGACTTAGTAGAACATTATCGGAGGAGGGCACTGGAATAGTAATAGAATGAACAGTATCCAACATTTGGGAAACAAACCAATAATCAATTCTAGTGGAGAGAACCCCTCCAAAATAAGTTTTCAGAGGAATACACCCAGGTCTATCAAAAACATCTATCAGACTACTATTGGTGAGAAGAGTATTTAAGCTGGAAACATCACAAAAAACTTCAGAGGTCTTAGACCCTCTATCAGTTTTATACCAGCTACAATTAAAATCACCACACAAAAGAACATGACTAAAGGTAAATAAATAAGGCTGGATGGCCTGGAATAATTCAATCTGTGCCTTTTTGGTTTGGGGTGCATAAACATTGATACAGCAGAAAGCTGCAGAATGTAACAAAACATCTAACAGAAAGGCCCTTCCAGGGACTATATCTACTTAGTGAACAACTGAAATATCAGGGTAATTCAAACAAATCCCAACACTGCTACACTCTTCTTCGCCCAGAGACCAACAGGAAGCCCCATGGAGCCATGCTAAGCAAGCAGAAACCACATCCTCTGAGGAATGCAATCAGGTATCTTGTAAAAAAAAGATATCCGAAGGGACAGAGGACAATTGGGCATATGTTACAGCCCTCTTCTTCTCAGATTTAATGCTGTTAGCATTTAAAGAAGCTATAGCAATATTATATAATGAAACAGAGGAAGGGCATGCTTATCACCGTTTCTTCTTTACCCTAGCTCTGGAACCCTGTCTCCGAGTTTGGGGCTTGGAAGTTTGATCATCCTGTGGAAGTTCACCCTCAGAACCTCCATCAATCTGGGAAGAATGGAAGGAGGCAGAATCAGACTTCGAGCCCAAATCACCATCTCAAGGGGAAGACCATCAAATTTATTTTGCACAGAAAGAGGGTCAAGAGGAGGCTGTGATACTTCCCCACCTTTGCGTCTGGTACTCTGATGTCTCCCAACTACTTGACAAGAATCAGGTACCTGAAGAGGAGGGGGCATAACCTGAGAAGAATCACCAGGGAGGGACTCAAGGACAGGTCAATAGACAAAGGATTAGGTGGAGTAGAAGGAACCTGTGGGACTAGAGGAGCAGAGGGGGATGGAATCAACACCAGAACTGCAGGACCTGAAAAGGGTAGCTGTGCAGTGGGAGGCCGAGAAGCAGACAGAGGTCTGGTGGCCTGTTTCAGAGCAGAATTAATATAGTAATCTTGTATGGCATAATCACTGTTGGAAGTATTATGAGAGGCCCAGGGACAATCAGTGAATGAATGACCATCTTCACAAAGACTGCACTTCAGGGTGCCATGACAATGAAACATAGTGTCCAAATTCCCCACACTGAGCACATTTAACAACCTCACAGGTGCGACTCAAATGCCCAGGAGAGCCACATTTATAACAGTGACGAGGTTGACCAGGATAGAAAATAAACCCCTTGTCATGGGCCAATGTAAAAACAATTTGGTAAATGTTGCAAACCAGAGTCATCCTGATGCAAATTAACCTTCACCCTCCACCCCCAGTCCAAAATCCCTCCTCATCAATGATTGGGTCAGGATTACCCTGAATTTTACAGCGTTTCTCCAACCAGTACAAAATGTCTGTGATATTCACTCCCTTGTTGCAAAAAAGGACAGTAATAACCTTAAAGGTCTGCTTAGTGAGGGGTATGGCTTGAAAATGTTCCCATAAAGGGTTCATTTTCATTGTTGCATACTTTAACCAAAACCTGTCCAAAATATCAGAAGAGTGAAAACTGATGTCAAAAGACTGTTCCCCAGATAAATGAATGAGCACAAAAACTTCAGTAGGAGAAAAGCCCATTTGTTGCATTAAGAGGACCTTCCCCACATAAAACCTACTCGGGGTATCATCAATAGGTCCTGTAAATTGAAGACGAACAGCATAATGCCACTTTGCCAATTATGCAAGAGGCTAGCATAGGTAGGAGCCTCCAGCTGCACTGGAGCAGGTACATCAGCCATAACAGAATGTTTAAGTCACCCCCTAAGTCCCCCTTTGGAGAGGATACCTTAGGAACAGTAGAGGAATCAAAGGTACGACCCAAGTCTGCAGAGAGTAGTGGAGAAAAGGAAACAGTACCTGAATCGAGCAGGAGATCTGACGGGGGGAGCTCCACATATAAAGGATCCAAAGTAAAAAGGGTATCTGAAACTGTGGTAGAAAGGGCCAAATCTGTAGCCACAGAGGCCTCAACAACCACTGCAACAGGCTGAGGGGATCAAGGGAGCAGCACCGCAGGGTCAGGAATCCAAGTGCCCGAGTCACGCCGGGTCCACCCGGTGTCTTGCAAGGCTGAAGCAGCAGACCAGGAAGAAGGATTGGGAAACGGCTCAGGAGGTAAGTCAGCATAAGCAGCAGTTGTTGCAGGTATATCAGGGGAAGCAGTAGAATCCACAAGAAGCCATTTGTTATGGGGAGATAGCTGTGAGGGTGAAGGTAGTTGTGAGCTCCTGCCTTTAGCCTGGTCCTCCTCCGATTTTTGCTGAGCGGCGTAATATTCTTTTTCAGCAGCATGGAAATAGGCTGCCAATTGAAGCATCTCCTCCTCTGAAGGAGCATCAGGAGACTGTACAACAGAACTCGATTTGGGCTGTTGTGGAGCAGTGAAAGTCGCCACCATACCAGACTGCAGTAAATTAATGTGCTGGAGGAGAGGATCATCACTCGAGACCAATTGCAGGCTGCCTGGCAGGTGCAACCCAGCCATCTCATGAGCCATCTCCTGTACTGGAACAGAGCTTCCTTCTCCAACGGCGTCCATTGCAAAGTGCAGAACCCTGAAGGATAGAGACACAGCGCCCTCTGTCCTCAGAGTAAGGGAATTTCCCTGGTGTCCTGGCCAGATTTCCCCCATTCACTAAAAATACCACCAACAGCTTAAAATCTGGTTCAGTTTCAGTTGGCATCCATCTGTAACCCCCTCCCCACCCTCGGGACGAGGCTGAAAAATTGTCTAGTCCTCTTTCCCAGTCAACACAAACTAAATAAATTAAATAAAATGTTTACATACTGAAATATATATCAATTCAAAAGGTGGATTAAAAAGGATCAACATAGCATTTCACTAAAAATGATCTAATTTAATCACTAACTAAACTAAATGCAACTTTCAGTATACAAACTTTATAAAAAGCTATATTTCTGTAAATCAAACAGTAAAACCATATATCTTTTTATGTAAATATACATATCCTACAGCAGCAAAAACTTTTATCTATAAATGTGCATGTGTAGTAAATTAAATACAAGTAAAACTATTACTATAAAACTTTACAATAAACTTTTAACCAAAATTACAATCAAAATTCTACACTTCCCAAATACTTATCAAAGTAATGTGGTTTAAATACAAGTCCAGAACCTTGTGTAAAGCTTGCTTGAACTGTATATGAAACCACAAATCCCTAGAAAGGTGACTATTTAGCAAAAGTCTAAGCTATTTATATAAAGCAAAATTACATTATAAACTAAGTTTTCATATGTTCCTACAAATGTGAAGTTCATGAGAGAAAACCCTATTTATAAACTATATATTAGCTTTTAAATGTGTTGTTTATATGTGCATGTCTGAAAATCTTATTAATGTATTCTATACAGTTGTTTGTTTTAAAATCAGAGTATACACGTTTTTCAAATTTCATGGCAGTCACTGTTTGAATGTAATAACAGAATTATTACACTCTATCTAAGCCTGTGCTTGACATAGCAAAACAATGTAATGACCAGAATTATTGACTGGGCCATGGTGAAAGATCCCTGCATGGATTACAAATTTAAAACCAGAAAAGTAAGCATCGCCAGATTAGAATTTTGAAATGCCTGTAGCTATTTTATGATCCTAAGATTCAAAACGGTGAAGCATAATGACAAAATACTTAGAACAGTGGTCTAAATCAACAGTTTCCTTAACAAATCTCCACAAGTTCCTCATTGTTATTCTGTAACAACATTGCAAAGTAAACTTGGGAATGTCACACTTACTATCTTAGGAACAGGTAAACCAAGCCAGTTTTGTTATTATGCATTTCCACAGTTGTAATATTACACTGTTGGCAAATGTACTGCTCTGATAACTCCACCCTAAGATTCAAGTGTATAAATCGGTGTTGAATAAAACTCCAGCACATCGTGGTGTTGATTGGTGGTAAACTTATCATATAGCGGCTATGTTGATACAGCCATGCACAAATCAGTACAACTGTAAATTTGGTCTCTGTGAACTCACCAAAGACACCAAACTTCAGAAACCATCCTTCATTTTATTCTGAACCTGACAGATAACTTGCACCATAGGATAAAGATTCAGAAACAATTAGTATTGGCATAACAAATGATACCAGTAATATTTTTAAATAATGGCGCAAGAACTACTGATAACAATGCTGATGTTTCTTCAGACACCTGTACGGTTACAGTTTCATCAGTATTAAATATGGCCTTTTCAATAGAAACATTCTGTAGTTTTGGAACATGGTTCTCTGAAACGTTCTTACCAGTTGATATGTCCTGATAGACTGGTATCATGAGCAGGTGACTCTGATAAAGTCCTCTCAGATGATTATAGTCCAAGACACACATTCTTTCTGCTCTCATGTTAGATATGACAAGTTGGATGAGATGTAGCCCATGTAGAGTGTGCACTATAGACAGAGTTACATAACTCACCCTGGTTTAAAAACTTCCTTTCCAATGTCTAAGAGCAGTATCAAGAGTCACACCGTGCAACTTTTGAATGGATACTGCATATACAGCAATTAAAGGAAACTGTTTTCTCATGACATAAATGTCTCACATCAAGTGAAACTTTACCAAAAGTATCTTGATGATCTGAGATGTATCAGTATTCTCAAATTTACAAGAATATGTTCTATAAACACTTTCTGAACATCAAATTGAAAGTTGACAATGTGACATTTGGCACCATTAACTGGACCATCTTTTACAGAGAGATTTTGACAAAGCATCACATGGGAATTCTTACACACAGTGAGAACACTATCAAGTCCAGCCATTCATGACACTTCCAAACTGAGATCTTTTAAGTGAGTGACCATCTTTGACAGAAATGTTTTGATGATTCAAACACCATCAATACGATCAAGCAATGGAAGTTGTACAAAACAGCTTTCTACTCTTTGTAGCATAATTGTACTGAATGCATCACATGAAGCAAGTTTTGGCATTAAACAAATGGGTTTGAAACTTTTTGAACAGATTCTAGAAATGTATCAGCAGCTGCCTGAAAGAATCTCCATCTTTTGGGATCACACATAGTTCCAGCAGTTTCACAGCAGATGGAGACAACTTTCCAATTCTCAAATCATGTAGCAGATCCGTGTATATGTGATCCTTATTCTGTTTCATATTTTGTGTCAGCTTCTTGTAGCTGAAAAGATGCCACACACTGAGACCACCAATGCAACCTATACTCTTCTATACTTCAGCTGCAGACAATGTACAAAATATAGGTCACCAAAGACCATTACATGCCTTCCCACAATAGGAACATTGGTGTCACCTCCCACAATCTCATCCAACCTCAGATGAATAGAAGCAAGCATCATATTTGAAGCCACACTTACTTCATTTACCACTAACAATTTTAAATCAGTAAACACTATAAAATCTCTGAGTGTGGAATCAACATCCCATGACAATTTCTGATGCTGATCAGTTGTACCATTCTTGACTGGCAACACAAACAAGCTGTGCAAAGTCACACCACCAATGTTATAAGCTTCCAATCCAGTCAAAGCTGTAATCAAACAAGAGTGGGATGATTATGTGAGGCTCCTGATCATATTACTGATGGTGTGGATAAGATGACTCTCTCCAGTATCAGCTGCACCACTAACCAATATACGTTGTGGTTCATATGCTGAAGAATTGCAAATTGTTGCATTGTATCTTAAACCATGTGAAACATTTGCAGTTATCAAATCATACATTTTCTGCTGCTGTAATATATTTTCCATCATGGTAGTATCCACTTTTTCATGTCAAGCTTGTTCCATACTATCAGTGCTTTCTGCCATAAATTCTGTCACACCATTTTGAGGAAGACAGTTGCCTAAATCACAAATTATTTCTTTGGCAACATGCTCTGGGGACAATTCTGGGGTTTTCTTAAGCTCTCTTCTCTTGCTGTTTTTCCAGCTGAAGTCTTTCAACATATTGCTGAAACTTTGGATAAATGAGACTATCCACAATTGCTTCAAATGCCCACTGATAGTTCTCATGTCCTTGTTTAAGTTGCTCTTCCTTTCTCCATGACTTAAAAAGGAAAAGCAAAGTAAAGTAGTAAAGCTATGCCTTTTCAAATATGTCAACAGATAACTTCATGCAATTAATCATCCATGGTTTATTTTGTCTCACCAGAAAGCCCTGTTAGTTTAAGAGAGCAAAAATTCACCTCTTGTGATTTTCATTAGCTGATTCAGAAATTGAACCACTGCACAATATCAAACAAACAAAACTCCGACAATTCAATGAGACAAAGGGGATAGTAAGTATCAACCAGAGTACTATGAAGTGTATCTGTTGATTCTGGGTTACATGTAGCCAGTTTCTCAGTTTCTTTCATGTCTCTCAAAACACACCACCAATTTTTGTTATGGTAACATTGATGAAGCAGATCCCCCAATATGCCAAACAAAGAAGCCCCAATGAATAGGTCACTGGCTTCATAGGCTCTACACTGTCTGTGACAGAGTGTTTTCAAGCCTAGTGCCCGCAAACATCTTCCCACATCTCTAGAAGTGCTGTTTACTCATGTTTGGAAATGGGTGAGGTAACTCAGTGTGCAAGCGAATGGAATTCTCAGCCACATCTTGCACATCTGTCTTTGTCTGCCACATCAAAAGCAGAACAGCATTGTAATCATTGATGTCCATTTCATTATCAGAAGGTGGCAACTTATGTACCCATTTCTGTGACTTCTAAGTGCAGAAAAGACATCATGAAGAATGACAGTGTGCACAACACATCCAGGAAAGCCAAATCAACTGCTTTTGTACTATCACTTTCCACTCTTAAATGTCTACAGACAGTAGGTAGCACTGTGCTTAGGTGTTTGAAATTTTTCCACAAGTTTCCTTAGTGATGGACTTGTCAACTGTATTTGGAAGATTGCAAGTCACATATTTCTGGATGGTTTGCAGAACAGCAGAACTGTCAGCATCACCAATCAGTGGAACATCCTGAACCCACAGCAACATGTAAATTTGGGGAGCTCCACAGTTCTGAAATTCAACCCACCAGAAATAGTAGTCCACTAATCCTAATGAGAGATTGATTATGTTATTGATGAACTCCAGAAAAATAAAAACTGGTCATGAAAATGAAGACATACTGCCACTGTATTAAGCAAACACATTTCACCTTGTGATATGGAATTCACATGATCCATATCCTCATTTGTCCAAATCAGAAGACCTTTTAATGCTTTCCAGCTGTACACTGCACAGCTTGGAGTTACAAGCCATGTTGGAGCACCATAATGTCTGAGCATGTACATCAAATTTCCATAGCGTCTGAACCAATATTACTTGGTGCCTCGCATGTTATCAACTGTGCTACTCAAATTGGCTTTTAGTTCTTCATGTTTGTCCAAAATTTAATGCAAAAGTTCCTCTGCTGACACATTTGTTAGATCATGAGTGATCCATAAAGTAGGAGCTTTACTAATAGACAGACTACTAAGTTCACTTTCCTGTAATAAATGAAACAAATACTGAACGTTTCTCCAAAATCTAGTATCCACACTCAGAACTCATGAAGTATGCATTTTGCTCCATATGTATCCTCATTTCACATTCATCTAATTGACCTCCAGTACCCAAAGGAAAACATCACACTTCCAGTGTAGTTTCCCACACACTGAGCAGTGCATCTTTGAACTGTTTCATCTGATACAGCTCCAAATTGTCAGAAAAATGGTCCTTTCTAAGAAGAGGATGAATGGTGTACCAGTCATAAATGTGTTTGGCATGTGTTGTGAAAATCTTCTCAAACATTGGTACTTTACTCTCACCCATCAAATGTAACAATTCAGAATTCTGAAAAGTTTTCACTTGAAGGCCTGAGTACAGAACATTATTAATTGTGACAAACTGAAATGCTGCACACATTTTTCTGATGTTTACTACATCCTGCCATATCTTTTTTAAACCCCATTCATCAATTAAGCTGTCACTTTCTGCAACAGTTTCCACATTAGTCTTCTTTCGTAAAGATAATACATAACTGACCCCTTTAAGGACTTGACCAGTTCAGATGCAGGTTTATGTGCCTCTTTTTGGAGTTAATCTCAGAATTGTTTGAAAGGAGTTGAATGTCTGAATTAAAAAATGTTCAAACATATTTGACTCTCGAGTTTTAGGAGACACTGGATCCACACCCATGTTATTCAGTACCGACCTAGGTGAGAAAACATAGCTGCAGAACTTTGAAAACAGTAGCAACATAACAACACTGAATCCAGTGAAGCATTCTCATTCTTCAAAAGATAGAACACAATCAAAATAAAGCCAAACATCACTGTCACGATTTTCAGTCATAAGATCTACTGTTACTGTCTAAGCGTTACAGAACAATTGTTCACAGCAGATACATATCTAGTTAAATTTCTCCTGTGTTACAAGTTCAAATTTAACAATTTCATGTCCAGACTTTAGTATGAGACTGCTTTCTGGCACTGAAACTTAAAAACCAGATTCCAATCCTAAATTATAATCATTGCCATTTGAAGCATGATTATATATCTGAATTAAGTGATCAAGCAACTTGCCAGCATTAGCCATGTCTCCATCTTTTAGAATTTTTTTCTAACTTTGCCAGTCAAAGAGTAAGTCCTCTAACATCATAAATTAATCTAACAAACTGTTTCATTCAATTGATGTACTGCCACCATGCACATGTGATGAAGAAAGCTGTGAAAAATACCAAAAGCCAAGCAAGCCAAACTGTGACTAGCAAAGCAGTGTTATTATGAACTGGATAGTTATCAATGTTTTTAATCAATCTGATCCTTTCTCAGTCTGAACCAATGAAAAATGTACTCACAAATAAAATAAATGCTGTCTTGTTACTCTTTCCTGACAATGTAGTTCTCATCACGACCATGTTAATGTCTTTTTAGTTTGACGTGTATTAGTTTGAGTGTTGATAACCCCTTCCAATAAAGAATCTTTAACTTCTGTAAATGGTAGAACCTTATGAATAAGTCCTACAGTGTCTCCTACTAGTCTTTTTGAAATATTAAATTTGGAAGTTTCCTCAGAAAAGAATGCTTCACATGCCTACTATGCAGCCATTTGCGGCCATAAACAACTTTCAAATTTGATTGAGTAAAACAATCAAATGTCTGCATTTTCATTTTCAACTGATAAATTCTCTTATTCAGTTTATTCATTCAAAACTTTGATGTGTTCCACAGTCCCCTTTTTACAGCAAAGCCCATGAAAACAAAGTGCCACACAGATTCGAGCAGACTTACTTTTGAGGTGTTTTGTGTTTTTTTTTTCTCCTAATGGCACTAATAATGTTTTTAATTTGAGCATAATAAGCAATATTTTAAAAATACTGCAATCATTTCTCTTGAATGCTTTTGTGTGAAGCATTCGGTTGTTTCTTTTTTTTAACGTAAGACACATCCCTTAACTGATTTTTTACTGGTTCTGGTTGTCACAGTTAAACATTTAAATGTCACAGACTTTTTAGACTTTTTTGTTTTATCTGTTGCAGTAGTCTTGCTTCTATTTCCTACAACCTTTAATTGCTTCTTTTCAATACTCTTCTCTTTAGCATTGCTATACCATTCCGTTCTAGTTTGCCTTGCTTCCTTTCACCAAAGTTGGCATGTTCACTTTAGTACTCCTTCTCTAAATATCTGGGAAAAGAACAAAAATATTTGCGACACCAAATCCTATTTCAAGGCTCGCATCAAACTTTTCCCATTGAAAATAATGAGACATTTTTAAATTTAATGACTTTTGAATGGATCAATATTTTTTCACCAAATCTTCAAAAGGCACATCTGTGATGCAATACATTTCTTTTTTTATACTTTATTTTATTGAGTCATTTTTCTCTTCTTTTTTTACAGGTACAGAGACATTACATTCTTATATCAACAATGTGATAGCTTTACAAAGAGGTTTGATGATTTCTACAAAATTGTCACCAGTTGATATCACTCATGTTACATAATCTCATATATCAAACACTGCAATATCTTGTTTGTGTCTAACAGAATCAAGTTGCTAGCTGAATGACATTCCATTATTTGTAGAATAGACTCTGATAAACGTATCAGTTTGAAACAGTATTTAAGCTAATTATAACCAATCAATAAAAATTAAGGATAAAAATAATAACCTTTATAACAACTGTGTCAGCTGTCTACTTCTTTACTATACAGTGAATGTCTTATCACTGCAGGGGTTAACAAGACTAATTCAGTGAGAGAAGAAGGGTTTATGGCTTAGGTGAATATGTGCAATCTCTTCAGAGTGTGGGAAGAAGAGGAGAAAATTGTCCCCTCTGAGTTAATAGGTTGGTTCTCAAATCCTATCTGGTCCATCAGTTCTGGTAGATTGCAGCTCTATTTTGCAGATTATGAGTAAGTTGCTTACATTTTTGTACGTAGTTTATAATGTTGAGCCAATATTCTACTGTAGGGGAATTTGGTTGTAACCATTTTTTAGTTATGGTCTTATAGGCCGCAGCCAGCAGGAGGGACCACAGATACTGGGGATCTTTCTCTTTTAAGTCTCAAGAGGGTAGGCCCAGTAAAAGGTTCTCTGGGCTTGGGAGTTCTAGCAGGATAAGTACATTTTTAATTTGCTGGGAGAATGAGCTCCAGAAGGTTTGGATTTTGTGACATTGCAAGAATATGCGAGCATGGGATGCCTTTGTAGTTCCACATAGTCTCCAGCAGGAAGATGTAGTTCCTGGTTTATGTCTGGCTAGGAACTTGGGCACTAGAAAGTATCTGGTAGAGACCTTCTATATGTACTCATGCCACCCTGAGGAGAGTGTTGTGGGACCAGGTCATGCACCATATTTTGGGTCAGATAGTCTGAAGAAGAGGGATACCCAGATCCTGCTCCCGTCTAATTTTTAATGAATCAGAAACATGGACCTGTTGTGAAAGTAAAAACTTGTAAAGTTTAGAAATTTCATGATCACTTTCTGTGGAAGTCCATATTTGGATAAAAGGGGAGTTATCCTCAGGGCTTTGATATTTAGAGGTTTGAAGTCTGAATTGGAGGTTTATAAAGTCCCTGATTTGAAGATAATAGATTAAGTCATTTGGGGTCCAGGAAAATTTGGTTTGGGCTTCAAGAAAGGAGATAGCCACATTCTGTCGAATTAATTGCCAAGGAGCCTGAAAGCCTCAGGATATTTGAAGAGTACACCAGGCAGTTATGCAACAACAAACACTTTCCTGCACAACACTAACCTGAAAAGGGGAACAGCACTCTAAAAATCTTGAGATGCCAAATTAACATTTTATTTAAAGTGCAAACCAGCTCCCGAAATGAAAAATGCTTGACACGTTTCAGACGCAAGTCCTTTTTCAAAAGCTTTTGAAAAGGGACTTGCGTCGGAAATATGTCAAGCGTTTTTCATTTTCTGGAGCTGATGTGCACTTTAAATAAAATGTAAATTTGGCACTTTAAGATTTTTAGTGTGTCGTTCCTCTTTTCAGGTTAGTGTTGTGCAGGAAACTGTGTGTTGTTGCATATGTCCTAGTAGTTTCCTTGCATCACGTCCTTGTGCATACTCCTTATTTGGTATACCAGGCAGTTACTCTAGCAAGGGGGAAGTCAGGGTTTGTTATAAACCATGCATATTTCCAGTTGTGGATATTGTATCTTCTCTGGAGTAACCTCATTTCTACCCTTCAAGGATTGAGTTGGTGCTGTCTGGTAAGTTTGCTAATTGTTTTTTGAATTGGTAGCAGAAAACAAGGCTGCTGCAGGGGAAAGTGGTTGAAGTCTTAATAGGTCCATCTGCTTCCAATGTGCTGTATAATGTGGGTTCCCCCAGAGAAGAGCTAGCCTCATCTGCGAGGAGCTCCAATAGTATTGCAAGTTCGGGAGTGCTACCCCCCCAAATCTTTAGGTTGCATTAGGAGCTGGGATTTAAGTCTTGGTTTCCTGCCTTGCCATAGAAAATGTGCACGGGCACTTTGCCATTGAGTAAGGGACTTGGTAGGAACTACTCATGGAACACATTGAAATAAATATAGTAACCTTGGCAGGGCATTCATTTTAATAGCCTGGTTTCTGGCACGGAAAGATAAAGGGAGTACTCTCCATCTCCTTATATCTGTTTTAAGGGCCCTCATGCAGGGGTAATTAAGGTGGAACAGAAGCTTCAGGTTTATGGGAATTTTAATGCCTAGGTATTTTAGATCACTTAGGTCCCATGTAAAATCATATTTTTCTCTAGTCTGTGTTGATGTGGTGTACTTATAGGCTAATACTTCTGTTTTGGTAGTGTTTAGGGAGTAACCTGCAAGGTTGGAGAATAGTCTAAGGTGTTGAAATAGGTGGTGGAGGGAGGCATATAGGTTGGATAGGTAAACCAAAACATCATCTGCAAACAGGGAGAGTTTATGCTCAGTACTGGCAAATTGTATTCCTGGTAGGTTTTTATCTAACCAAATTAATTGGGATAAGGGTTCAATATAAAGGGTGAACAAAAGAGGAGAAATTGGGCATCCCTGCCTGGTTCCTTGTTGAAGTGGGAATTTTTGTGATATATGGCTGTTTGGTTGGATATATCCTTGTGGGTTTTGGTAAAATGTAAATACGAAATTTATAAATTGGTCTGGGAATCGGAAGGAAACTAATACTTCTCTTAAGAAGGTCCAAGAGACCATATCAAAAGCTTTTTCAGCATCCAAGCTGACTAGAATGGAGAGGAATTTTTTGTTTGGTGATATGCTCAATTAAATATATACTACGTCTAATATTGTCTTGGGCTTGACGTCCTTGAATAAAGTCACTCTGGTCTTGGAAAATAATCATTGGGGCTATTGGTTTTAGTCTACGGGATATTATTGCTACTATAATTTTATAGTCTGCATTGAGGACTGAGATGGGGTGGTAGGAACCAGGCAGGAAGGGGTCTTTACCAGGTTTGGAGATTACTGAAATTATTGCATAATGCCATGATGGGGGGAAATGAGCTTTAGGGGAGGACACCACTGAGAAGAGTTTGTGAAACAAAGGGGAAAGTTCTTGTTTAAAAGTTTTATAAAATTCCCTTGGGAGGCCATCATTTCCGAGGCATTTGTTTTGAGAGTACCTATTTCTGTGGTTATCTCTTGGGTAGTTATTGGGGCAACTAGGGTATCTGCTAAAGTTTTTGGGAGTGTTGGTAATTTTAGGGAGCATAAAAACTCTTTATTCTGGAAGGTTGGAGGGTTTGGGGGAGCTGTATAAAGTTGGGAGTAGTATTTAACAAAAATGTCTGAGATCTGGGAAATAGAGGGTTGAAGGGGGGGCCTCAGGGAGGTTCTGAGACCTGTTATTTGGGCCCTAGCCCTTTGGGCTCTTAGATGCCCAGCTAACAATTTTAGAGCTTGAGGTCCTCCTTCATAGTATTTTTACCTCAAGAATAGAAACTTCTGTTCCACATAGTAATCTAAGAGGGTACTGAGTTCTTGCTTCAGGGTTTTTAATTTTTTAGAAATCTCCTTAGAGGGTGTTGTTTTTTGTTGCTCTTCCAGGGTTTGTATTTGTGTTAACAATTCAGTTCTCCTTTTCTCTCTCATTTTCTTTTTCCTAGCAGCAAATTCAATGAACTTACCCCTACATAAAACTTTGAGAGTATCCCAGACTATAGAGATGTGCATATCTGGGGTATCATTGTCCTCTATGGCTTGTCTTATCAGATCTTTTATTTCTTGAATAATTTCTTTGTTCCTGAGAAGAGAAATGTTAAGTCTCTAGACCGTACTTTTATGAAAATGATCAATTTTAATTTTTAAGAATATAGGGGCGTGATCTGATAATACAAAGTCACCCCCCCAGGACTTTTGAGCAATCTGCATATGCTGTTGGGACATTAAAAAGTAGTCAATGGTCGAGTAGCTTTGGTGTGCTTGAGAGAAAAAAGTACAATATTTACTTGTACCATTGAGATGTCTCCATGTATCTTCATAACCAAGTTCCTTAAGCAACTTAGATAGAACTCTGGTCTTTTTACCCAAACTATGTTTAGACTGTCCCTGTTCAAATACAGAATTCAGGTTTAGATTAAAGTCACCTCCACAAATTATTGGTCCCTCTGCCCATTGTTCTAGTAAAAGGAAGAAAGATCTATACGCTGTAAAATCTGTGTTGGGGGGAAGTATACAGACGATAACGTGATAGGTTTCCCATTTAATTTACCCTTTACAAGGACATAACGCCCTTCTTTATCAATTACCTTGTCCCTACATACAAATGGAATCCTTGAGGGGATCAGAATAGTGGCACCTCATCTTCTGCCTCCTTTGTAAGAGGTGGCATAGACCTGACTAAATCCCAAGTGCTCCAATTTTCAGTGCTCTTCATTAGAAAGGTGAGTCTCTTGGAGCATAATAAAATCTGCCCCAGAATGCTTTAAGGATGCTAGAATCTTCGTGCACTTAATTGGACTTAACAGTTCATGTACATTATAGGTACAGAGTGTGTAAGCCATATCAATCTATGTAATATACATCCCTACAATATAGTTCCATGGATTAATTATCTAGTTGCACCCCACATCTGAATTCTTTTAGGAACACATCGCAACATAGCCTGTTGTGAAAAATTTGTAGCACCCCACAATCGATATATTCAGAGTAGGCTGACAGATATAAACTAGAACAAACAAGTGCCAACAGGGCACAGAACAATACTGTACAAATGCACTTTTAAGGTAGGAGGTCAACTGTATGAAGTGACCTCTGCACCCACCCTATTGAATGCATAGGCAGGTAGAAGGGAAGTGAACTCCTCCTTAGCAAGGGGATCCCTTCTTGGGTCTGTGTGATGACAGGCCCAGGTATGGTTACCGGCTTAGTGGACCAGCAGCCAACGAGCTGATCTGCTCAAAGAATAAAACAAAATTATATATGGTTCTTGAGAATATATGGTTTAGTAAAGGGAGAGGAGAGAATAATGTACTACACAGAGAGAGAGAGAAGATCCCCTAAGTTTATCTTCATGCTTATAATCTGATTCGTGAGCCCCTTTCATTAGTTCGGGAAAGAGGGGCCTCAGTATTATGCAGTAATTTCCTTTAATCTAACCTCCAAGTCAGGCTGCCCTCACTCCCCTTCCCCCCCAATTCCTCCCAGATCCTTCCCATAAGGACACACAGAAAACAACTATAAAAATTGCTGAAAATTATTTAGGCCCTCAAGCAAATGGTCATTTACATCTTCTCCCTATATTTAAAGGGGGTCAGCAGAAGGGAGATAGTTTCCCAGACTAAAGTATTTATAAATATACACTGAAATTAAAAGATTTCCTAAGTGCTGGGCCCCTTCCAAGAATCTTTCAGCGCTCTAGTAATTTTATTCGGGGTGTAAGGGGGAGAGATGGGCAAAAGGGTAAGGTCTAACTGCGTCCAATACAGTTCAGAGAAGGTTTGGATGATTCATAAAGGGATTCATCTAACCAGATGACTGTAGCTTGTCCTGCATATTTCTGGTTGAGAGTCATGCTGAGTCAGTGAGGGATGGGCAAGACTGCAAAATCGAGCAGCCAGTTTCCTGTAGGCTGAAGCCCGAAGCAGTAACCTCAGTAGAGTTAGAAGACCAATCAGTCTGATGGAGCTGCTCACCCCTCTAATTGCAGCATATGCTGTTCGGAGACTCCAGGGAGTTTTTTAAGTAAGTCATGAAAATTATACTTTGTGTTTTCAGATCTGGTGTACAATGCTGGAGGTCTATTTCTCTTAGCTGGAGCCAGCTGCCACTCTTGATCTTGATCCCTCCATTTTTGGCTGGTGGGCTTTGGGAGTGCTAGGACTTCCAGGACTCTCTTCAAGGCTGCTTCCCTGGCTGCCAGAGGAGTATTATACATCTCTTGGCCCTCCTTCCAAAAAACCCTCAGTCTTGCTGGGTATGGTGTTTGGATGCACAGATTCTGTGAGTGAAGGGCTTTGATAACAGGGGTATATTCTTGCCGTTGTTTTTGTATATCTGGTGGATAGTAATGGTCAAAAAAGAGCCACAAGTTCAAGTATTTTGCTTCCCTTTGCTGCCATGCTCTTCTAAGGATATCCTCCTTTGCTCAATAACTATGAAGTTTGATTATTATTGACCGTTGTCTCGAAATCTGGTCCTTCAGCTTAGGGATGAGTGCCCTGTGCGCCCTTTCAATTTTTAACTTATAGTCTGGAGGTAGGTTTAGGACATCTTTTAATAGGTCAGTGAGGAACTCTGCCATATCCCCCTCTTCCATTCCTTCATGCAGACCATATAGTCTAAGGTTCTCCCTCCTTGATCTACTCTCAAGATTAAGAAATTTTCTTTCTGTGGCAATAGCGTGCATGCAGGGAGTAGAGACCATTCTCCCCAGGTGCTGGAGGCTATCTTCTGTGGGGGAAATCCATTCTTTGCCTTCTTGGATTAGATTCTCTACCTGGATGGGCTTCTGGTTTAATTGCTTGAATTCAGTTTTATTCTCAGCTCTCATGTCTTTAAGCTCTTTCATTAAGGAGTCAGATCGAGAATGGGAGAGGAGATTTCTCTCTCCTCATCTGTGTCATAGGCCTGGTTCATGCTGTGCTGGCGTGAGACAGTGGGAACTCGTGTCAGGGAACTCTGTCAGGATTTATTAGTCTCCTTGTCTCCTCTCATTTGTTGTGATCGATTTCAAGATCCTCTATCCTTCTGTAACCTTCCGGTCACCATTTACCATCAAATCTTTAATAAAAAAGTAATTTCTAGAGAGTTTGGTCACAGATCAGCTCAGAGCGTTCTGTTTTGCTGCTGGTTGGAGCCATGCCAGAACCGGAAGTCCCGACTGATGCAATACCTTTCTACCCTAAAAATGTCAGACCAAAATCCAAAGCAACTTTTGTGCAGCGGCATGACAAACATTTTTACAAAGAGTGGTAATTTTCCCAATTATTGACACTCTGTATCTCCGCATCCACACTCTGGACCAAAAGGAAACTTTGCATATCAATAAATCTTTGGTCCCTGATGGTGCATGCAAAATTTCATGCCAATTGGTTAAACAGTTGTGACATTATTAAAGTATAAAATTATGGGTATAACATTAACGTGAAGGTTGAACCCTAACTATAGGGGCATGACTGCACCCCTATAATATGCATTCTTTGCAAAAAACTAAATTAATGCATCGGTTGGGATACAGGATAAAGTGACAAAAGTAGGGAAATATGACATTAGGGTTTCCAACCCTAAAACCCCTGCCCCACCCCTGAAGCGAATTATGGGTGGAGTCTTCCTTGGAGTTGTCAACCCTAACGCTCACCCCATTGCAGTAACAGAAAAGCTAAGATATGATGAAGACAGGTGTGTATTTTTTATGAGTGCATACAATGGGGTAAGCATCAAGGTTGACAACCCCATGGAAGACTCCATCCTTCATTTGCTTTAGGGGTGGGACAGGGGTTTTAAGGATGGAAACCCTAATGTCATATTTCCCTTTTTTGTCACTTTATCCTGAACCCTAACTAATTCATTAAAATATTTTTTTACAAAGTATTTCCTTACTACTTGAGATTTATTTAGTTTTTGTTTACCAGGTAGGTACACTAGGCAGAAGCTGCCTGTTTTCAGGTACGACCTGGGAGAGTTACAACAAAGGTGAAGCAACACCAGACAGATAACAGTATACAGAAATGTACAACATATTCTCAGATAACAATTCACAGTATATAATACAGTACAGCATATTCTCAGATAAAGGTAAACACTAGTCAGGATGCAAATGATTAAAGACAAAAGTAAACAAGTGTGGCATAAGGTGTGTATCACCTCCAACAAGCAAAGTGTTAGACATGATAGATTAGAGAGACACATAGTAAAACACAATATAAGTAGTATCATAATCCATGGACAAAACAGTTAAGTACTAATATCTTAGTGGCAAACAGACTTTAGAATGGGTTAGGTCCTAATAGCCAGTTCACCTCTTGGGGAGACATTTGCACTTGGATATACCTTGTAGGTGTTCACAAAGAGATTTTTTTGAAACTCTCTGCAGTGGCACAATCCTAGCTCTCGGCAGCAATACTGTTCCATAATTTGGACACAAAATACTGGAATGCTGCAGACCCCAGGTTAGTTCTCATCTTAGGTACTTCAAGCAGGCCACAATCTGAGGATCCTAGTGAGTACAGATTATAATGTGGTCGCATGCACAATGCGAGCTGTTGCAGTTGCTGTTTACTTACTTCATTGTAGATGGTGCTTCCTAGTGCATAGTCTCACAATGCTTCGGAGGGTAGAGAATTTAACTTCTCATATAGACTGCAGTGATGGACAAATCTGCTGTCAGGAAGCACAAAACAACAGATTCTATTGTAGGTGACATCCCACTGCCTCAGTGCTAGTTTAGATGCTGTGGGTGCATATACTGCAACACTGTACATGAGCTTAGGGAGAAGTATACCACATGCAATTGACAGGCATGTGTGATGGGTAAGGTTGTGCCTAATCCTATAAGAAAGGCCCCATCTAGCAGTGGCTGCTTTACGGGTTTTTGATACATATAGGTCAAAATTGAATGTTGGGTCCAAGGTAACCCCAAGATAGTTGAAGGACTGCACTACCTCCCACAAGGTCCCAACAAGAACTGACAAGAACAGACAAGAAATCTGGAGGGGGGCTTAACATTTCGTCAATTTAGGGGGTGAGCCAAATAGCATGAATTGTATCTTAGACACATTTATGATCAGTCTATTTTATTTCAGCCAGGTTTGAATCCTTTGCAGGTCACGGGACAACATTGTGTTTTATGTTACTTATACTTACTTACTATTTGCCGGCAGAAACAGGCCACACGGTCCATCAAGTCTGCTTGAGTGTGCCGCTAGTACCCCACTTGCAGCTGCCCTTCCCCTTGACCCCTGACTCCACACACAGATGAGTGTCAACTGACCTTGAACCAGATTAAAATGTTGGTGGTATTTCCAGTGAATGGGGGAAATTTGGCCAGGACACTGGGGAAATTCCCCATCTCTGGCAGTAGGGGGAACCCTTGTCCTGCAGAACTGAGAACCAGTCTGCAGGAGACCATGGAGAAGGAGGCTGCTATGGAGAGAGCAGAGAATCTTTCACAAAACTTAGTAAGTTTAGAAGCTGTGGAGGCTGCAATGCTGAATCAAGAATTTGGTAATCCAGATAGTAGCTGTGAAATGGAGGTGACAGAGCAACAAATGGGAGGTAACTGTGAAAGCATAAGCAATTTGGAAGTCCTGGACAAAGAAAACAAACCTACAAGTGATGGGTATGTGAATTATTTTCCTAACACCAATAATAGTATGCAGAACCAGAAAGAAAACAATACGGACTGTTCTACTGTTAATTTGGAATATGAAACAGCTATCGCAACAGTACAAGATATAAGAGCCTCACAGCAAGCTGTTGCTACATGTAATTTACCTGTTAAAGAGGGAAACAAAAAACAAGAGACTGTGCATGCAAGGGTGGGTGGCAGTGAAATCAGTTCAGCAACTGAGTGCCAAGAGCCACGCGGTCTTTTGGTAAGAATGCCTCCAGTTGTAGCAGTTCGGCTTTGGCTAGGGCTGCAGTCAAAGCTGACATCCACTACTGCTGGTAAAACAGACAAGTCACAAGTGACAATAATTACTGAATGAAAGAATCCACAGAAAATGCATGTAGAGGAAGTGCCTGATCCAGGGCATAGCCCTATTCCTGAAGAAGAATCAGCATTTATATAGCACTTTTCATATATCCAAAGCACTTTACAAGCAATGCTAGACTGGTAGTGAAGTGACTGAATGTGTGGTGGCGGTCATATCGCACATCATCACCCACACACAGCCTGGATAATCGCATGAACCGGTTTATGGGAAGGGGAATGCTGGCCAGGACACTGGGAATGTTCCCCTACTCTTTGCGAAGAGTGCCCTGGGTTCTTTTACTTCCACCTGGACACCCACCAGGACAACACCAGGATGGGCAGAAGGGACCTCGGTTTAATGTCTCATCCGAAGGACGGCACACCCCAGCAGTACAGCACCCCCCAATACTGCACTCGGATGACAGCGATTTTTAGGTGCAAGTCCAATCCCTGTATGGGATGAGAACCCACGACCTTCTGGTCAAGAGGCGGATGTGCTACCAACTGAGCCACGCTGACACCTGGACTACAGAACAACAATATGGGCCCATATAAAAATCCCAGACTGTGAATGTTGTCATACACATTTCCTCTGTATTTAATGTGTATGACAACATTCACAGTCTGGGATTCAAAAGTAAAAATAATACCAATTTTGTCTAACAGTGATTCAGGTGATGAAGGCCCAAGTACAAAGAAACTATCCTGGGCAGAACAAATGAAGCAAGAAGAAACTCCCCAAAATGAAGGGCAAAATCGAATGAACATGCAAAAGCCAAGTGGGAATACTTTAGAAAAAAGGATTTTTTTTCTCAACAACCTCCTTCGACACGGAGACGTAACGCAGTCAGACTGCAGTATGTAGGAGGTTTAGAGGTGCATCCTGATAGGATTTATGTAGGAAAACAATTACTTAAAGAATCACTGTTTTTTTTTTTCAAGTGAAATATATGCGCTTATCCATATTTATTTGACGTTAGCTTTAAGTCTCCTAAAAAATCTTGATAGGTTCTGGGCCCAATATGAAAAAAAAAAAGATAGACTGTGTCATGGTTTCCATTTAGAGCTGTTCCCCTTATTAAACCAACATTAAAAACTGTTACAATATTATTTCAGAATGAAACAATAGCAGTGCATGACATAACACATTGGAAACAACAGAGATGTGAGGTTATAGGGGTACCACAACCCATTTATGATGATGAACACATTTGGACGGGGGGGGGGTGAAGATATAAGGTTAGACTATGAAACTCAACAAAAGGGCCAATCCATTTACCAAACAGCCTGTATCTGGGAAGGGAAAAGTGTCATTGCTTCTATGCAGGACACCTCGAACCTGTTTTAAATGTGGGTCACTGTCACATCTTAGTCAGGTGTGTGATCATGTTAAATGTTATTTATGTTTATCCTTAGGTTATACCAGTGCTGAATGTAAGGAGGAGGTACTGTAAGCTGTAACCTATGTGAAGAAATTGGACATGCTTATGTTGCATGTCCCTGGGCTACACACAATAGGGCTGACTGGCCTGATCAAGATGATATTTTAGCAGAGGCCCAGAAAAAGAATACGAATGTATCTAAACACACAGAGCAAGGGTGTAGCTACTGATACTCCAAGTAAGCCATGGCATACCAAGTTTAGTAGCAGGGGGTAGCAAACAAGCTGGCCAGCATTGCTCTGCCCTCTCCAGTCCATTGCACTTAAATTCCTTTGTTTGGCTTCACAGGCTTTTTCTTTTCTCTTTCAGCTTTGTTTCGGGTGTGGCAGAGTGGACTGTGGACATTGAAGCTGAAGGTCTCAGTTAGGTCTGCATGGTCCACCTGCATAGTGATTGGCTGTGGTATCTGGTAGAGGGTGTGGCAAGTCTTGAGTGGTGAATTTAAATACCCCAGCAAAGTTAGAAGCCATACTATTAGTTCAGTTGTACTGGGAGTGAGAGAAGCAGTAGAAGAACTGAGGAGCAGCAGATGGAAGAACAGACTCAGAGCCAGCTAAAAGAATGAAGACTTCATGGGAGTGGCAAGTGGAGCAAATCTGCCTAACTGCAGGGGAGAGAGAAGAAATTTCTGCTGTGGTCTTGGACTCATGGTGCAGTCAGTGGCATTTCCTCTCTAATTTAGATACTTCTAAGAGTGCAGGTACAGACTCCCTGGATCCCTACTTCCTTAAAATTGCATCACACGTCTTATCTGCCCCCCTCACTCATCTCTTCAATCTTTCCCTCACCACTGGATCCATTTCCTCCACTTGGAAAACAGCTCAAGTAGTTCCACTACTTAAATCTGTGATCCCATGGACCTCAATAATTACAGGCCCATTTCCATCCTATCAGTACTATCCAAGATGCTCGAAAAGTTAGTAAACCCACAATTAAGGGACTACCTGGACAACAATAACCTCCTAAATTCAGCACAATCAGGATTTAGATCAAGGCATAGCACCATTTCGGCCCTAGCCAAAGTAACCAACGATTGGCAGATTGCCATGGATAAGAAGAACAGTACCTGTGCTGTGTTCCTGGATTTGAGTAAAGCATTTGACACAGTGGATCATGAATCATTAATCACCTCCTTTGGCTCACTAGGGCTGGATTCTCCCTCACTCAACTGGTTCAAGTGCTACCTATCAGATAGGTCACAACTGGTAAAAAATGGAAATTACCTATCCACCTTAAAACCACTGCTAAGAGGTGTACCGCAAGGCTTTATTCTTGGCCCCATCCTCTTTGCCATTTATATTAATAATATTGATGCCAACCTCACTCAATCCAACATTCATCTGTTTGCTGATGATATTGTATTATATGTCAGCAATCCTTCATTACCTAAAGCTCGTGAACTGTTACAATCTGAATTCTCCATCCTGCAACACAATCTACTGGATAAAAGCTTCTTCTAAATGCCAAAAACAAAAGCTATGTTCTTTGCCACAAAGAGTTGCTCTGCCACTACCCCATCACCCACCACCCTACAACTATCCACCTTACTTGGAGAAAAGCTGGAATTTGTTGATAACTTCAAATACCTTGGAGTCTGGATTGATAACAAGCTTGACTATTCTGTCCATATTGAAGAGCTATTAAAAACTGAGACAAAGGCTTGGTCTATTTTTAGAATAAAGCACTACCTCAACAGAGACTCCAAAAAGATTAATCCAGGCATCATTCCTATCCTCATTGACTATGCTGACTTTCTCTATGGCCATTGTTCACCCCTCTTAAATAAGCTGGACACCCTATATCACAGGTCCATCAGATTTATTACTGACCTTCCTCCAGCACCCATCACTGCTCTCTTTATAAGGCAGTTAACTGGACATCATTACAACACAGAAGAAATAGGAATGCTGCAATCTGGATATTCAAAGCTTTATCAGGCAAACTACCCACCTATATCACAGACTGTTTTACCTGAATTACTCTAGGCCATACAACTTAAGGTTCAGCAAACTTATCATTCTAAAGGTCCCCAATGCCTGCACCAGGTTTGGGAGGGCCGCTATCAGCTACTCACTAGCAGTTGCATGGAACTCACTCCAAAAACCATGAAGCTAAATAGCCTCTTACCTTTAACATCCTTCAAAAGATTATTCTCCACCCTATTCCCAGAACTCTGCAATTGCTTTCAAGGCCTAATCCCCAATTCCTACCTACCCCCACCCCTTTTCCGTGTTCCACTATGCTAGTTCTACTTCTTTTTCCAGTCACCTGGTATACTCTCATAAAAGCCAACTAGGACCTATAATTTATATATTATGCCTGCTATACCCATTGCCTCCTTTTCTTACAGGTTAAATGGTTTTAATGTGCCTTGTATATATGTAAATTGTTATATATTATCACTTTATGTCATTGTACTAATGTTTATGTTATTCTTGTCTATGTAATAATATTTGCACTTCTTGACCACTCAGATCCATCTTGTAAATGAGCTACGCTCAATGATGTTCGCCTGATTAAATAAAGATTTTGATTGATTTATTGATTTACCAGTGAGCACCACACTAATAGCTCAGACAGACAGCAGGTGTAGTGTGGGAATCATCTGATCGGAGCCAATAACCTTGGACTCGAGTCGTGGGAAGGGGGCAGGCATGGACAACAGTGGGGGAGGGGGTAGCAGTGTGGCAGGCTGGTGTACAAATCTGAAATGCCTAGCTACACCTCTGACACAGAGACTGAACCTACTACCACAAGAGCACCTAGAAAGGAGTCAGAAAACATAGAGTCACAGTATGTCTCAGAGGTCTTGAACAAAACCCATAATCAGACTCCAGATAACACACTAGGAAACACAATAAGTACCCCCCAACCCCAGTATAGAAACTGAAGAAAGACAAAACATGCCACCCATTGATGAAGCAATTAGTAATAGGAAGAGGCCTATGTGGCAAAGAAGGCCAACATCTAAAATTGCAAAGGCATTCCCCCTAGACAAGGAATAACCACAAGCAACAAATACAAGGTACTATCAGTGAATACTCAGGGGTCGGAACAGGGAGGGGAATCTGAAACATCTTCACAGCCATTGTTATCTTCAGATTCAGAGGGTGATACAGAAGATAAATCTAAACCTGTTTTAAGAAGTAGAAGAGCAAGTGTCCGTACTAGAAGTAGTGCAAGAATAAAAGATCCAGGTTAATTGAACTACTACCTTTATGGCACAGTTCTCAGTACTCAAGGTTGTTACCTTAAATAGAAATAGCATAAAGAATGCACGTAGGATGCTTGTCACATTTTCTGTACTGAAAGGTGGAGATTTTGATATATGTCTTTCACAAGACACGAGACTTAATACAACCTCGTTTGTACAGCAAGCACAAAAAATGTGGATATGGGGCCCCACTTATTTCTCATTCGGGACAGACACATGTGATGGTCTGGGGATTTTATTTAAGGGGAATAATTTTAGAATCACTAAATTGGTTGATATAGTCCTGGGGAGAGCTTTGTTATTGGATTTCTACTATAATAATGCAGCTTGGAGGATAGTTAATATGTATGCACCTCCTAAAAAGAAAGATAGAGTGGAATTATTTCACTAAAATAAAATCTTATTTGTTCACAGCAAAACATACTGTGTGTGGGGGGGATTTTAATTGTGTTATAGCATGTAGAGATAGAGGCTCAAAAACAGAGAAGGATTTTTGTGATAAAAATTATTTAAAAATAATTTTACAGACAGTTGGTTTAAAAGATGCATATAGAACTATACACAATGATGGTGTATTCACCTTCTATAAGGGATGTCTATCTACAAGAACTGACTTTTTTTCATGTCTAGACATGTCCTGATACATAATGCAGCTTCTAGACCATGTGCGATTTCAGATCATGTGCTATTACATGCAGTATTTGGGTTACAGGAACATATCCCATATGGAAAAGGATACTGGAAACTAAATATTTCTTTATTACAAGATGAGAAAATAGTATACCAGATAAAAAAAATCTTTTACAAGCACGGATGTCAGTTGCAGGATTGGATGATGATTTAAATATGTGGTGGGTAGAAACTAAAAGGGAAATTCAAAAAATATTTTCATATGCTGCAACAAAGAAAAATAACAATCAATATAAGAAATACATAGGGCCTAGGACTCAATTAGCAAAACTTTATACAGCAATAAATACCCAAAATATATCCCTCACTAATCAAATACAAAACATTAAATCAGAAATGGAAAGATTACAATATTCAAGGGCTACTTCAGTCCTAGTGGAACATAGAATCTATACGATGGGGAAAATGGGGTTTGGAGATACCTTCTGCAGCTGTCATAATCAATCTGCTGATAGGCTAATGATGTCCACAAGGAAAAAGAATGGGGAAAAAGTATGCACTGCTCCTGAAATGCTGAAGGAAGCTCATCTTTATTTAACAGACAGGTATACAGACTTGAAGTTATCAGAATCCTGCATGGCTGTGTACTTATGAAATATTCATAGTAACATCATTCCACAAGATATTCTGAAAACATTAGTAATGCCTATCAATAGTACAGAAGTAGAACAAGCTATAAAAAATCTGAAAAATGACACATCCCCAAGTAGCAACGGACTACCATCAGAGTTTTACAACATTTTCAAAGAACCTCCTGTTGACATTTTAGTTGGTCTTCAATTGGATATTATATAATAAAAAAATGAATTATCATTTAAATACAGCAGTTCAAATTTTTATTCATAAAAAGAATGATCATGCAAATTTAAGTAACTGGAGACCTTTGAGTCTCCTAAATTCAGATTTCAAAATCTTAATGCAGGCATTAACCCTTAGATTATGAAAAGCAGCTCCAATCTTATAACAGTAGCACAAACTTGTTCAGTTGAAGGACGCTCGATCAGAGACAATTTATTACAAATTAGAGAACTGGTAGAACAAGGTAAAGAAGACAAACTATCAGAATACATTCTGTCATTAGACCAAGAAAAAGCATTTGACAGAGTTTCTCATATATTTATAGGACAAGTTCTAAAAGCCTATGGGATACCAGAGGTTTTTTGTAACTGGATGCAGATGATCTATAAGGAAGCATCAGTAATTCCTCTAATTAATAGACACTTAGGATCCTATGTATCAATAAAAAGGTGTGTAAGGCAAGGATGTCCTATGAGTCCACTCTTGTATATTTTTTGTATTGATCCCTTATTAAAAAACTATCCAAAGAAATGAACACATAAAAGGAATTAGCCCAGCAGAAGGGGTCTTGGAAGTTAAAACATCAGCTAATGCAGATGATTCATGTCTACTTTTAGCAGATCGTGATTCAGGAGAGCAAGTTATAAAACATATTGAAATATTTTCAAGGGTTACAGGAGCAACTACAAATAAAGAAAAAAGTATCCTTTGTTCATTAAGTATATTTTCTGAGAAAATAGATTCTTTACAAAATATTCCTGGAACAGAAGAACCTGTAAAAATTTTAGGGTTATATTTTGGGAGAGGTGATAATGGGAAATTAAATTGGGAAGATAAAATACATATAGCTCAACAAAAAGTTATGATATGGAAGTCATGGCAACAAACTAAAAAGGAAAAAGTAATGATAGTTAAAACATTTTTATTGCCTATTTTTTACATATTTAAGTATGGTCTACCAATACCAAGTAACCTGGAGGTAACATTGTTAAGTCTGGTATTCTAAATCATTTGGGGAAGTAGGTTGAATCCTATAAAGCATAATATATTGTATCTCCAAGAATGATGAGGTGGCATAAATCTTTTAAATCCTTTCTCTTTTTTTCACAGCATATTTTTCTATAATAATATACAAGATCCCAAAAAACCTGCTGCACAGTTATGGATGCTTTTTGAATCTCAATGGTTGATCCCTTTATATAACAATTGGAGAGGTCGGGAAAGGATGAATCAGGGGTTTAAAATTAGCGTTGAGTATGTTAAACCTGCAGTAAAAAAAAATAAGACAATGGAAATTATCCTTAGAGCAGATTGAACAAAAGTCCAGAAAGCAGATATATCGTACAATTCAGAATCAAGCCTTTTTTGAGACCCCAATTTTTAAAGGTGTCAGAAAGAAACTATGGAAAAATATTGCAAGGTCTGCAACACAAATTAATTCCTCAAAGAATGTGGGACATAGTTTGGTTGAGTAGCTATGGTAAATTAAATGTTAAGGAGAATGCAAAACACAAAGCACAAACAGAAAGAAATTGCCCACGATTATCTTGTGTTGCAGTAGAGGAGACAGTGAAGCACTTCCTTTTATTATGTCCTTTTGCACAGGAATTTTGGAAGCTTGTACAGCAAAACTGGAAGAACAAATGATGGGGGATGATTACCTATGAAGAAATAATAGGAGGTTTTACATTTCAATTAAAACATATTGATGTTGGAGTCATGAGGTTAATTATGACATGTATTAAATTTGTAATGTGGCAATTAAGGTATAAATTTGTTATGTAGCAGGGATACCGAAGTCCATTACATCTTCTTCAAAGTGTTGAGCATGAAATAATTACTCTACGTGAGCATGAGAAAAAGTTTATGACAAGAGATGCTTGGTTTACAAGATGGAAGGAAGTACCTCTCTTTAATGATAAAATAGGATGAAAGGATATTTATTTATACAAGACTAAAGCTTAGTTTTCCTTTCTAATCTCTGCATAAGTAGGAATAATTTATTTTGGTTGTTATATGTTACTTCTTTTTATTAGTATCATTATTATTATTTTTGTATATTATTTCTGTTTTGGAATATGATTATTATAATTTGCGATGTGTCTTTTAATAAAACATTCCCCTACTCTTTTCTAGAGGGCGCTGGACCTGAATTAGCATGGAGGACTCCAGTCTTGTACTGGAGTCGGTCGAAGGAGGAGGACAGGCTGCAGTGGCAGCACCTGAGATGGAGGAAATGGAAGAAGAATCGCTGCAGCATGTGCCACAAGTAGTGGACATTAATACCGATGCAAAAAACCAGGAGAATGTAGCCACTCCTGAAGATATGGACTTAGAGCACACAGAAGAAATTTCTCTAAAACAAGTGGAGGAACAGAAGAGAATGCTACAAGACAAACTCACAAATATTGAAAAAGAATACCAAGAAGCTCGCTGGAGAGTCGATGAAGAAAAAAAAAGAAAACAGGATGGGAATAAGTCGCCAGGCACGTCAACAGATGCCCCTGCTAAAGTTGTTGTTTTTGGGTCTGCATCATGGGATTCAGGCAGTGCCAATGGAGGAAATGATCAGACAAAACAAATAGAAACAGTCCAGTAGTCACTGGAGAGTGTGCTCCACTTGGCGGGATGGCAACAAACAGGACAAGGAGACTGGATACCAGATGACTCCATTCCTATCCCAGCCGGTAGCCCCACAACTGCAAGTGACACTGTTTATTCTATCTTACCAAACACAGTGGAAGAAGAGAATGGGGTAAAAGTAACAGGGGAGCCGAGAGTCACAGAACCTCTCTCCCTGTCTCCTTGGGGTAGTTATCCTGAAGTTTTTTATGATGCACCAACAGGTGTCTCAAATACCAGTATTATACAAAACGAAGAGACAATACCTTCCCCCCAACCAGAAAGAGATTCTGAAATGGGAAATAATCACAACAACAAACAAGAGAATACATAAGTCCCAACTAACAATAACTACACATATGCCAGTCTCTTCTCCAAACCAGTGGAGTTAGCTAAGAGATGAAATGCTGTTTGCTTGAGATATTTGGGTGGTATGGATCCCCTTCTAGATAGATGTTATGTGGGACATGGGGGCTGGCACATCAAAATAAAATTGTATCAAACTGACTCTGGCCTTCAGCACCTGTCCAACTGTTTCTTTTTGGGCAGGGACAAAGTTTTATCTTTTATCTAAGCCAGCCCCGCCAACGTTACAAATGCAGGTCACCGAGACATTTGAGCAATCAATGTGAAATAATTAAATGTGCTCAATGTGGAGAGGTTGGTCATACTGGGGCCTTCTGCAGAAAGTTTAACAAGTGTAACCTTTGTGAGGAGGAAGGACATAATTTTATGGACTGCCCTGGGCCTCCCACAATACCGAAGACCAAGACTATTCAGTTCAGGATTTTTATATAAACAAAAATGTAAGAACTGCTGCACACGCAGCTCAGTCAAGACCAGACAGACAACACACAAATACCATTGTGGTGCCTGAAAAGACCCCGTTCCCCACCCCCCCACCTGCTTCAATGAGCCCGGCTGATGCTAGGGCAGAATGGCCTATGACTAATGGTGACATGCCCCCCAACCCCCAGCAGTGGCACCAGATGTAGAAAATTTTCAAACCATCAAAAAAAAAGGGCAATCAAAAAAAAAAACTTTCCTGAACCACAATCAGAGCAGGTTCCACTACAGAATCAATATACCTGCCTGTAATGGGGAGATTGAGAAGTGGAGGAGAAATCTGATGCTGCCTCTGTATCATCCTCACAAAGAGATATATTGTCTGAACCAGAAACTGCCACAGTGGACCCCCCAAAAAAGAAGAAAAAACAAGATTAAAGGAAAGAAACCCCTGTGCGGTGATGGATGGGTCTTAGGGCTTGTAAAGCCAACAAAGCTAAACGATGGGCCAGAACACTACCCCGCTGCAAGGCCTAACCTTGGCCTCTCTGAATATTAACAGTATTCTGTTGGAGAAAAAAAGACTCACAATGTACTTTTTATTCTCAGAATCACAATATGATATAGTCTTTTTACAGGATACAAGACTCCAAAGTAATCATGATATACAACAAGCTAGTGAAGGATGGGTATGGGGCCAAACATATTGGTTAGTGGGGGAAGACTCATGCAGTGGGGTAGGGAACTGTATAAATCATGAAAATGTTAAAATCACACATTCAGTGGACATATGGCCAGGTAAGGCCCTACTTCTGGATATAGAACTAGGTTCCTGTTCATTTAGACTGATAAATGTGTATGCACCCCAAACAAGGGCAGTTTGGATAGCATTATTAAAAAATTGAACACTATTTGTTTACAGCAAAAAATTTTCTACTTGGAGGAGATTTTAACATTAGTCAGCATGCTAAAGATAGAGGGATGAAAACTGAGAAAATGTTTTGTGATGTTACCTGTTTGAATCAGTTAATACAACAGACCAACTTACAACACATATTTCTCTCTAAGTAAAACAAAAGCAACCACACTTTTTTTCAAAGGACCCTTATCAACTAGGATAGATTATTGTTTTCTTTCCCACACATTGCTAGTTGCAAGTTGCATAGTATTTCCGGCAGCCTCTTCGGACCATGACTTGCTAAAAGTAACTATTTCTGCATTTACAGAAACAACCAGAGGAAGGGGGATTGGAAAATAAATCATAGTCTAATAGAACACCCAGATGTGGCAGAGGGCTTAATATACATATTAGAAGCAAGAAAATCAGTTTTGATTTTATATGATTCAATAACAGAATGGTGGGAAGATACAAAAACAGAGATTAGTGACTATTTTAAAACAATAGGGAGACTTAAAGAAAAAGGGAATACTGACCGATACTATAAAATTAGGAAACACTTTTATGCCCTACCATCATTACAAAATGAAGGGGGAACTGTAGGTCAAGAACCGTTAGCACAGTTAAAATCTAAAATGAGCTTACTTCAATATACCCAAATGAAATCTCCTGAGACAGAACAAAGATATGGGGTACATGGGACCCAAGAAGGGATAAATCCCTTTGAACCATGTGCAACAAGATGAAAAAATTAAGAAATACAGGCTATAGAAAATAAAAATGGGAAAAAAGTAACCTCCCAGACTGAAATTATGAAGGAAGTGGAATCATGTATGCTTCAGATGTTTGGGATACCACCAAACTTAGAGGGTAATTTGGATGAATGGTTACAATCATTGCCACAACATTTACAGAAAGAATTGGAGAGACCCATTTCAGAACAAAAAGTAGAAAACATTATCTGGAATTTAGAGAAAGGGGCATCAGGAGGGAGTGATGGGCTACCATATAAAATTTACCAAACAATTTTCCAGGTCCTGGAAAAATAAATAACTATGGTCTTTAATGAATGTTTAAATAGTCTTCCCAATAGCATGTATCAGGCCTTAGTCATTCTCTTATTTAAATCTTGGAATAAAACCAACCTAACTGGAGGCTAATTACATTTCTAAATGCAGACTTTAAAATGTTCACGGCTACTTAGTCTTCGATTAGCTAATACCCTAGAATTCATAATATATCTTTCCCAATCTTGTGGCATTCCGGACGTAAGACAGGAGATGCTCTGATTCTTCTCAGAGAAATAATTGAAAAAGGGAACACAGATGAGGTATCAGGCTTTTTGGCAATCTTTGACCAGGCAAAGGCCTTTGACTAAGTACCTCACACATATATATGGAAATGTATGCAACATTATGGATTTCCTGAGAACTTCATAACATGGATACAAGCATGTTATAAGGAAGCCAAATGTACCCCATATATTAAAAGGTGGCAAGGCGGTGAGTGTAGGGTATTGTGTGGGGTCAGACAAGGTTGCCCATGTAGCCTTCTACTTTACATTCTTACTCTTGACCCACTAGTGCAAAAAATAAATTCTTCAAAAGCAGTGGTGGACCTTACAGTATCAAGCACAGACCTAAAAATCAAAACGGTGTTGTACACAGACAACCTATGTTTAATTCTGGCTGACCAAAATTCTGCAAAACATGTACAACACATTCTTCAGGAATTCTCTTGATACACAAGATCAGTTATTAACTTTTCAAAGAGTAACTGTCTACTTATAGGGGAACTTCTCCAAGACACAACCACGATAATGGGCATTCCAGTCGAGGAGAAAACCTGTAAAATATTGGGTGTCTTTTTTGGCCAAGGCAATATGGTATATTTTAATTGGGATTTTCTATTACAAAAAAGCTCAGCAAAAAGTTTGGTTATGAAATCACTGGTATATGTCCAAAATGAAATGGATCTGTATGGTTAAAACCAATTTACAATCCATATTTTTACGTCTATGTGTAGTTTTCCCACCCCCTAAACAATTGGAGGTTAGAATTTATAGTTGCTTCTTCTCTTGTATTTGGGGGAGTTGCTTAAGTCCAATAAAAAGAGGAATACTATACTTGGAAAACCAAAAAGGGGGAATAGCAATGGTGAACCCGGTATTATTTTGTTTCAGTATATTTTTATACAGAAACATAAAACCATTACTTACTGTGGTTAAGACCATTTGGGACCCATGGGTCTGAGATAACATAAGTCAATATTTGGAATCATGGCCACAAAATGAATGTATTCCACAACAACAACAATAAATCGGGGACTTACCATCCTACTTACAGTATTGTTGGGGCAAACTTAAATTATGGCACATCTCAAAACAAAAAGTTTTTTCTCTCACATGGAAATAGCTATATAACACAATTCTGGAATGATTCTTTCTTGATATACCACAATTTTGTGACAGATCTATACAGGAACAAGGTTATACAGGTAGGATATTGACAAACAAAAGGGTTCCAGAGAGTATGTGGGATGTTTTATGGTTAGCCACACATGGGAAACTTAATGTTAAAAACAGTCTTAAATACAAGAATATGGACAGAAGATGTTGTCCTAGGGAATCATGCACAACCACTTTAGAGACCATGGAACATTTATATTTTCATTGTCCATTTGTCAAAACATTTTGGGACATAGTGACAGTAAGATGGCAAGGTTCGCCTTTTCACCTCTTAGACCCAGAGATATTGTTTCTGGGTATTATGCCCCAAAATTGGCAAAAATATCACTGCATTACCATGAATTTAGTTTTATTATGTATGAAATACCATATTTGGATCAGCAGATGCCAACTTACTCTTAGGCAAATAGAAATACTGTATCACCAGAACAAGTGTTCTGTGCTATGAGATCCACAGTTTTAGAACTAAACGCAAAGATCAGAAAAAGGGTAACACACAGCAATATCTAACATGGTGGAGTAACTTCATTTGGTTGAAATGAACTCTATTTAATATGGATGTAAGGAAGATCTTTCCTTTTAACCAGCTTACCTTTTGGTTTCTTCTTTTTAATAGGCTTACGTTAAATGTACCACCCCTTTGTTTTTAATTATTTTTACATTGTGTTCCTTTTGTGCTGTGATGTAAACAGGCTTGTACATATGTGTTTTGAAGATTTCAAAAAAATTCCCCTACTCTTTTAGTGTGTAGGGGGGATCATTTATTTATTTATTTTTGTATTATTGTTTAGAACTTTAATGCTGAAGTCACATGTAGGGTGTATTCTTGCAATACTTATTTTTGGGGGTTTCTGTCTGGTTTGTATATGATTTTATGTGATGTTACACTATTTGTCTATATTTACTTTCAAGTTATAATAAAAAAATCCCTCTACTCTTTTCGATAAGTGCCATGGGATCTTTAACATCCACCTGAACTACCACCAGAACAGGCAGATGGGACCTTGGTTTAACGTCTCATCCAATAGACGGCACCACAGAAGTGCAGCACCCCCCTCATGCTGCACTACAGTGTCAGTATTGCAATATTAACCCAAGTGCCCGGTGTGAGAATTGAACCCACAGCCCTTTGACAGCCCTCTGATATCCCAGCCTCAGAGGTGAGTATGCTACCTGCTGAGCCACTGACACTGCATATATTATATTTATGGAGCTGACAGGTAGTGCAAGATCATCCATGGTCAGTATAGATGTACAGTGCTTCAGACACTCATGCAGTCTATTGATATGAATTGAGAACAGGAGGGGCCCCGATATAGAGCCTTGGGGAACCCTGATATCTGAGGACATGGGCTCAGAGAAGGTAGATCCTAGTTTCACTTGCTGCTGCCTATGGTGGAGATAAAAGGCAAACCAGTGAAGGAAGGGGGTGCCAGTCCGAGGTCCTTTTGCTTGTGTGTGAGCATGACATGGTCCACAAGATCAAACGCTTTGGTTAGGTATATGAACACAAAGCCTGTGTAGTCTCCTCTATCTGTGGTGGATGCAATGTAGTTGGTGACTGTGAGCAAGGCAGTAGCTGTACTGTGACCACTTCCAAATCCATGCTAAAGGGGTGATAGCAGCATGTATTTGATCAAGTATTCATTTAGTTGGGTGGCTACCAATTTTTCTAGTATCTTGTTAAGCACTGGTAAGAGGTATAGTATATAGGTCTGTAGTTACGTAGAGTTTTGGGATCTCCTTTCTTAAAGACTGGTACAATACGTGTAATTATAGCCTTATTTGCCGGTGAGAGTACAGGGCCTGTGTATATGTATATCGCTGTGGAAGGGCCTTGCACTCCCATTTATAGGACAATAACAAACAAATTGTCAGCATACTCCTCTTATTACCCCACTTCATGTACCCACTGCAGAAAATTTTCGAATCCCCACCAAAATGTATTTCTGTGCAACTGCAACACTGTTCTGTGCCACAGGTGTGAAAATACATTTTGGCCATGATTTTGAAAAATGACAGCTGTGACATACATGAGGTGGCGTAATAAAAAGGCTCTGTTGAACATTTGGGGTCAAAATATTTACAGTTTCCAAAGTTACGAGCGTGCATAGCAAAATTGCAACAAATGGGCATAACTTTGCCATTTTTACATAGTTTGACCTCAAATGTTTGACTTAGCCATCTTATGACCCCACCTCATGAACAAGGGCTGGACAACTTTCCAAATCCCACCTGAAAGGTAATACACCTTTTAGGTAGGCGTTGCATAATAAGAGTCACATTGTTCATAAAGTGGTGTCCCCAAAAGGTCTTGTTGAAAATTTGGTGTCAAAAGTTTAAAAAATTACTGAGTTATGCATAAAAGTTGAAACCCCCAATGAAATACATTGAACCGCACTTACCTAAGTTTCTCATGATCCAGTCACTGGTTCCAGCAGCAAGATGTGTCTTCAATTAGAGAGTGGATCTTGAACCTGGGACCTGTTCAGGTGAGTGAGGGTGTGTGGGGGTGTACTGGGGGATGTGGGTTGGTGGGTGCTGAGTGGGAGGTAGCGGTGGGGTGCTGATCGATGATGGACCTGTTTTTTTTTTGTTTCAGGAAAAAAAAGTATAGGACAGACACTTACAGGGGATTAGGGTGCTACTAGACACCAGGGACATAAGGCAGCATGGTGAGGGTGATCAGAGAAAAGGGGAAGGCAGAGGGACAACTGGACCACCAATGAAGTATGTGTAGCATGGAGACAGTGATCGGAGAGTGGCAGAGGGACCACTGGAATACCAGGGAAATAGGTTTTGGCTACGGGGAGGGTTACTGGACATCAGGGGAGGGACCACTGGACTGCCAGGGAATTTTTTATTTGATACGGGGAAGGCGATCGGACATTGAGGGTGGGACCATTGGCTACCAGGGAATACAAAAACAGCATATGGGATGATGATCAGCGAATGGGGGAAGTGAGAGGGAAACACTGGACTACCAGGGAGCACAGAAATGAATAGTGGGGATGGCTATCAGAAGACGGGGGAAGGACTATTGGACTACTAGGAAATATGAAAGCAAGCACTGGGGAGGGTGATTGGAAAGCAGGGCAGGGGGGGGAGGGACCACTGCACTACCAGGGAGAATAGGGATAAACATCAGGGACGGCGATTTCAGAGTGGGGAAGGGGGGAAGGACCACTGGACTACCAGGGAGTAAAACAGCAAACATCAGGGATGGCAGTTGGAGGATAGGGGAGGGACCACTAGACTACAAGGGAATATAAAAAATAAAATAAAAACTAAAAACTAAGCAAACATATGGGATGGTGATTGATGAACAGGGGAGGGTAGGGGGACCACTAGACTACCAGGGAAAATATATTATTTTATTCAGGGGACAGAAATTGATGGGTAGAGGACACAACTAGACACCATGAACTGTGACATTTTGAACTATTCACAGTCTTCACTGTTCAAACAGTAAGGCTTGAACTGTAAAGACCTGTGAATGGTAATTTTCCAATCGATTGATCCTTAACGAAGCGAGTGACGAACGATATGATTCTCATCCCAAAAAGACATACTTGCCCTCAAATCTTTAAAATAATAATACAATAATGGAACTAATCTTGTGACTGAGACCTAAATGCAGGTGTTGGTCATTCCTAACCAAGTAGGATTTCTTTATGAATCAATTTTTAAAAGGAAAAAAAACCAAGATGGTGGCAACACAAACAGTATTTCTCTGAGCATGAACAGTAAATCCTTAACAATTAAACAATTAACAGCATGAGCTGTTTTCATTAACCTGCCTGTCTAGCAACTATCAAAAAAAACATTATAATTCAAAAATGATGAGATATCTTCTCACCACTCCATCCAAAACACACCCTTGGCACAGACCCCATCATCCTTGAAAATTTCAAGAAAAAAATAATTTTTCTGGGCTGTAGATGAGGGAAAAACACTCCCATGTTAACCAATGGGAAAAAAAATCATTTTTTACCACTCCAAATCTCAAAAACCACACAAGATGCATCAAGAAATGTACCACATCTTGAGACACTGGCAGATTTTGGGCTATTTCATCAAAAAATTACAAAGTTATTAAGGTACAACATTTGGAATTTAACATAGAAGTGCCGGTACAACCCTAACCTTGGGGCGCTACTGTGCCCCAATAATATATATTTATAGGGGGGCTACTGCACCCCTATAGTTAAGGTTCAGTAGGCGGTTCAATATTAAATCCTGAATTTTGCACTTTAATAACTTCACAACCATTCAACAGATTTACATGACAATTTGCCTGCACTGTCACCCAGGTAGACCTCTCAATGTGACAAATTATGCTCTGGTTGGATGTACGGTTTATGACTTCCCTAGAGTTGAAAAATGCACTTTTTGCTCATTGACTGTACTGGGTTTTTCTGTGAACTTGCTAACAGCCCAGATGGTTTGGAATCTTGGTCTGAATTTTTTCAGGGCAGAAAGGGACTAGCCCACAGATGTGCCTTTTGCTAGTCTGGTGAAAAAAATAATAATCCATTCCAAAGTTATTACATTTTTAAATTTAAAAAAATTCTGAGCATGCTCAGTAAGCATTTCAGGATAGCCGTATGAAAGGAAAAAGGAATCCTGTTTCATATTAGAATATTCCTTTTTCATTTACTGTCATCTTGTTTCTGTTTAAAAAAAAATTCAAAAGCTATAAAACTGGCATCACTAAGAGACACCAACACATCTGTCTGGGTGATTGGGACCACCATAGGTGTAATCTGCACTTCACAGTAGCATACATGCCCTAGAAATGTTTTTTTTTTTACTATTAGGAATCTTTTTTCATGACAGTGTGATATGAAAAAAAGAATCCTTTTTTGTATCACAAGTCACAAAAAAGGATCTTTTTCATGAAGAGAGAATCTTTGGATTTAGTTCTGCTGCCGTCTCCCATACTCTCGTGTATTTCCCTGGTGTCTAGTGGCACACCCTACCCTCTGATACCCATCCCCTCTCTGCTTTTGTTTCCCTGGTGTTTAGTGGCACTCCCACCCCTGATCTCCATCCCCCTGTCTCCCTTTGTTTCCCCTGGTGTCTAGTGTCACCCACCACCTGCCGATCGTCTTCGCTCGCTTCAAAAATATTTTTTCCCTGGTGTCTAGTGGCACCCCTCATCTGCCTAATTCGGTCCCCTCTCTGCTTTTGTTTCCCTGGTGTCTAGTGGCACCACTGATCTCCATCCCCTGTTTCCCTTTGTCTCTCTGGTGTCTAGCAGCACCCACCATCCGCCGGTCATCTTCCCCCATACAAAAACATTTTTTCTATGGTTTCTAGTGGTGCCCTTCACCCATCAATTGCTGTCCCCCTTACATAACAATGATATTCCCTGGTGTCTAGTGGTATCCCCCACCTGCAAACTCTGCCTCACTACCTGAAATAAAGAAAACCATCCTTGATGGTTTTTTTAGCATAAAACGGTCTCATGCTGATCAGCCCCCCTCCCCCACCTCCCACTCAGCACCCACCACCTCCCCCCGACATCCCTCAACACCCTCACTCACCTGAACTGGTCCCAGGTTCAAGATCCACTCTCCGTCTGAAGACACGTCTTGCTGCTGGAACTGGCGACTGCAATATGAGAAACTAAGGTAAATGCGGTTCAATGTATTTCAATGGGGGTTTCAACTTACATTCATAACTCAGACATTTTTGGACATTTTGACCCCAGATTTTCAACATAGTCTTTTGGGGACCTCTCCTCATGAACAATATGACTGTCATTATGCAACTCCTGCTTGAAAGGTAATTCCATGGTCACTTGGCGAATTCACCTTTTGTGCAGGATTTGAAAATGTTTCCTGCCTTTGTTCATGAGGTAAGGTAAGGTAAGGTAAAATTTATTTCTTGAGCACCTTTCAAATTATCAAGGTGCTATTTCAATAGGTGGGGTCATAAGAAGGCTATGTTGAAAATTTTGGGTCCAAATATTAAAAATTGCACAGTTATGACCATTTGTTGCAGTTTTTCTATGCACACTTGTAACTGTGGAAATTTTAAATATTTTGACCCCAGATTTTCAACATAGCCTTCTTATTATGCCACCTTATGTATGTCACAGCTGTCATTTTTCAAATCCTGGCCACATTGTGTTTTCGCACCTATGGTGCGGAATGGCATTGCAGTTGTGCAGAATTATGTTTTGCCGGGGCTTTGAAAATTTTCTGTACTGGGTACATGAGGTGGGGTAATAAGAAGGCTATGTTGACAATTTGGTCACTGTTATCCTATAAATGGAAGTGCAGGGCCTGGAGGGCACTGTGCTTCCACAACTACATACATATACACATACACATCTATGGAGGGATGGGAGTGCAGGGCCCTAAGGACCATCCACTCCCACAGGCAAATAAAGATAAAATTATACTATCTCAAAAAGTAAGGAAATAAATTGCAAAAAATGTTGTTAATGCTCTAGTTAGGGTTAAAGCGACAAAAGTAAAAATGTGGTGTTAGGGTTTCCAGTGCTAACACCCCACCCTGCACACACCAACAGGTGTTTGGGAGTGTGTCTTGGGGTCATCCGCCCTAACGCTCAGCTCATTCTCCTATACTGTACCCATCTCAGCTTATTTACTTATTGATTGGGGTGAGCATTAGGGCTGATGACCCCAAGGCACAACCCCAACGACTGTTGTTCTGTGCAGGGTGGGGTTGGGGTGTTAGGGTTGGAAACCCTAATGCCATATTTCCCGTAGTTTTATTGTTTTAACCCTAACCAGAGCATTAACAAAGTTTTTTGCAATTTATTATATATTATATATGTATATTTATATATACACACACACACACACACACAGCCTGGGAGGAAAATACATTTGCGGAATAAAACATGTTATATTACCTACCAACATACAGTAGCTATTAGCAAAATAACATCGACAAACCATGTTTTTCCCTGACATATTTTATTTATATTTTATCAATCAATGTGGGCCAGATATATACAAAGCAAGCTCTCATAGCATGTTTTAACTTATTAAAGTAGACAAAAGAAAAAAACAAAAATAAGTTAAAGTAAGATCCTTGACTAAAAGTTTCCTTTGGAATTCCTAAAGCTGAGAAGTCCTGTTGTACCCTAAAAATTATTGTACCAGTCACACATAGCTGTGATTCATTCTGAAAATTTTTCAGAATGAATAACTAAATATACACAGGTTGTCTGTTTTTGTTTTCATCTCCCAAACACACCCACTCACTACAACTTACCAGATCCAACTGGATACACCGATACCCCATCGCTGTAACCTCCCACTGCTGATAGCTACGCCATCCCTGCCAGAAGTAACTCCATCTACCTGGGTGATGATCAGGACCTTCCTGTCTAGGAGTAAAGCTCAATGGTAGGGGGTCTTCATTTGTTCCTGGATCCTGGCTCTATAGTGGTGCCGCAGGGTTCACATATAGGGCTCCCACATCTAATAATCACAGTAACAACAGGTATTGCAAATAGTGCACTGCTATCCACATAAGTTTAGTCAGCAGTATATCGAAGTAGACGTGCAACAGTGACATTTCCAGATTAATAGTCATTTAAATGGAAAACAGTTATTATGACAAGATACAGTGCTCCCTCCTTTATCCTCCCCCTTTTATCTGCCACCCTCGCTTAATGCCAGTGTGAGTTCCTCTCCAGTTTTCAAGAAATGTTATCTCCCCCTTTAACTGTTTGTTGCCTACAAAAACATATGTTGCGTTGCCCTCTCTGCCCCACCGACTTACCCAGCATTGTGAGCTATATAACAAACTTGAATGGCTCTCTCCAAGAAATCATAAGGTCAAATGTCTCATCTGTGTTCCATGTCCCAAAAACCTGTATGTTGATGGGTATGCTGATCGGGCATTTGCTGTCTGTGGACCTAGGCTGTGGAACTCCCTCCGTGGTCCTGTTCATTGTGTCAACTCTCACTCTAGTTTCAGGAACTCCCTCTGGGATCATCTGAGGCTCACCTCGGCCTACAACTGTACCAAAGCATTAGTGCCCATTTCTGTAAGATAATGCACTTTATTGCTCTATCTGGTCTCTACCTAGAGTCTAGCTTGATCATAGCTTTAATTCTGACCATTAAACTGATTACTTTTTCATGCGATGTTAAGACTGCCTCTCTGTTAATACCCTGTACTGTCTGTATATCCTTTGAATATCATGTCAACTTTGCTCTGTCTATATGTTCCCTGTAACATGGGTCACACCTGAAAATAGGTATATGCTTGTCTAGTGTGCTTACCTGGTCAACAAAACCTAAATAAATAAATAAATAACTGCCACCCTCTTATATCCACCAAAATTTGGGATGTACAGAGGTTGATGGATAAATGAGGGAGTACCGTATTCTTTCTATTCAGTCCTGCCGTCATATTCAAGGGGCTCATATCCTAAAAAGCAAGAGCATGCAAACAGAATCTGTTGTCACATTTTAAACAACAGAACTAAAGGCAACATTAGAGAAATAGTGCAAGTTCCACCTTTTCATTTAATCCGGCCCAACTTGTAGTCCCCTTGGTATAGATCCAATAATTGCCTTTTATTAGCAAAATGGCATGAAAATCCCCTCCTTTTTAAGGATTTTCTGCCTTCTCTATTCCAATGAATTTAAAGTTGTTTTCTGTCTTATTGGACCCTTTTCTTGTTGTATCCAAAACAAGTTTTGTCAATTCATTTTCTGCAGCACCAAAAGATAGTAATGTTACATGCTCCTCCACCCTAATTTTCAGTTGTTGTATTGTTTTTCCTGTGTAGAAACATCCACACAAACAGGTCACCTGATAAATGGCCCATTCATAGAAACATAAAATTTGTCAGCAGATAAGGACTGCTTGACCCACCTAGTCTGCCTCTCTTTTCCCTGTCTGTTCTGCCACTGCAGACCCTACCTGGTCTCTGGCCACCTCCTCCCCCCTGCTTTGATACCTGTTTTTCTTTATACGTTTCCCATGTATGCTTGAAGCCCACCACTATTTTTGCCCCCACCACCCCACTGGAAGATTGTTCCAGGCATCCACTACCCTCTCAGTCAAGAAATATTTCCTCACATTCTTCCTAAACTTCCCCCTTCCAGTTTCATTGCATGCCTCCTAGCTGTTGCACACCTTTTTTTCTTTTCTTTTTATTATACTTTCTGCAGCCACCAGCCGCCTGGTACCTCAGCCAGGTCATGGACCCTCACTTCCACCTCCATATTGGATGTGCCCCCTTTGATACCCTTGGCTTACCCCTTAGGGCAGGGCTGCAGCACCGACCCCCTATATGGTGCCACAAATGACAGGATAGGTCAAGGAGGGCTGGCTTCATCTAGGGTGGCTGGCAACTAGGTTTTCTCCCCTGTAAGCGAGGGTGGGAACATGCAATGATGCCAGCATCCATCCCGCCGCTCAGAGTCTTGTTGGTGCTGGTCACTGTGGTGCCCCCAGCCTCTGCCAGGGGTCCATCAAGCACCTGGTCACACACCGCACCCTCCCCCAGAGAAGGAGGGCAGTCTATGGGATGCCCGATCATTCTCCCCTGGCCGACCCTCTGACGACCCAGGTCCATTTCCAAACCTGGGTCACCTGGCTCGCCAGTGTCGCAAGTGGAAATCCAACCACTATGCTGATGGGCCGGCCCGCACACTTTCTTTTCTGAAAAATGCCTGTACCTTATTGAACCCCATTAGGTATTTAAAGGTCTCTATCATGTCCCCCTCTACCTCCTCTGTGCCAGGGTGTACATGTTTAGATCCCTCAGTCTCTACTCATAGGACATTTGGTGCAGCCCCAACACCATTTTTTCTTTACCCTTCTTTTGATGGCCTCTACTCTGCATCATTGAGATAAAACACATTATTTTCCATAGTCTTACATTTTTGGGGATTTACAAAGGATTTCATTTTCTGGATCATGGCACAGAACTTGCAGTCACCACAAATAAAATACCCCCTTGGGGGTAGCCATGTAATGGATTTTGAGTCAGGTGATTATACAGAGTGCCCTGAAACATCCTTGATTTTGCAGCCTCATCTGCACACTATTCCAGATCACTCCTCAGTGATGTCCATTAAGTCTTGGTCTGCACTCACCACATGTTGTTCTGCATTTTTCTTGTACTTTTATTCACTTTTGCACAAATTCACAAATTTTGATGAACATTTATTACAGAAGAAAAAAATTAGATACTGTATCTTTAAGATATTTAGTATTTAGGACCCCACGCTTATGTGCAGGGTATCCTTTGATAAAATCTGAAAAGCAAGTAAGACCTTTACCTTGGACACAGTTTTACCTGAGCCAGAAGATACAGAATTTATGCACGGGGTAATGGCCGGTACCAACTAACAGACAGAGAAGCACATGTATTGAAAACTCAGCCATGAAGAAATACCAGAAACATTGTTTACCTTCCATGTGCTGTTTCTATTTATTTGTGCTAAATACAGCAGTGCGACCCATTCAATCACAAGAAAGTCAGTTTGCAGGACATATTGATCAAGACAGCTAGTTTCTGTAAAACATGTCTGTATCAAACGCTGTGCTAGCAAGCCAGTCCCCACGACCATCCATTACCTAGTGTATTTCACTCATGAGAGCTTTCTCAGAGGCTGACAGGAAAATCAGGCTACTGCCCCTTATAACAATTGTACCTTGAAGGGACACGCACCCCCAAAATAAACAGTGCAAGTATCAAACAAACTTTAAAACATTCTCATAGTGCACTTAAATCACAATGAAACAATGTATAAATGATGAAAAGCAGCCTAGTTGTTAAATAACACTTTTGTCAAATACATTACATGCCCAGAGGGAATTTTGTTTGTGGCAAGCAAAATGGCCAGTAACAAATGTGTGTGCTTATCCACAAGCCTATCACACCACTTGTTGTGCCTGTATAATTTGCCTACTTGACCTATCCTAAGATATATCTGAACCTGTTTTATAATGTTTGTACTATGTCGTTGTTATTACTTATTATAATGTTTGTACTATGTTGTTGTTACTATTTGTGAACTTGTACAATTGTGCTCACCTGTATCCACTGTATTGTACTCTCCTGGGTCGTGCCTGAAGATAGGCAGGATTGTTGCCTACTGCACTTTCCCGGTTAACAAAAGCTAATAAATAAATAAATAAATACATACATACATACATACTGTTCGACAATTCTCATGTATTGTACACATCTCAGCTTATTTACTGTTGGAATGGGGTGAGGGTTAGGGTTGACAACCCCAAGGCACACCTCATGCCTGATTTGCAAAGATGCAGGAGTGGTCAAATAGTAATGTTTTTCCTGTTGCTGCCTGCAGGAGGGGAGCGTTAAGGTTGGGAACCCTAATGCCACATTTCCCTACTTTTGTTGGTTTAACCCTAACTAGTGTATTAGCAAAGTTTTCTTTTTGGCAATGAAAATATAATAATAAGTAAAACTAAAAATGAATTTTAAAACAGGCTTGATAAGCACTTAATGAATACACCTATGAGATACTACTAGCAAGGAGCTAATTATGGGCTATTTGCCTCCTCAGCTCCAAAATTCCTTAGTATGATCCCTAATATGGACCAATGAGCAGTGAAATAACAGAAATTTGCCAAGCAGTAAAAGGAACAGACGCACCAGAGGAAGAGAATACTGATGATGAGCCAGAGGCAGTGCCCCCAACTACAGAAGAGGTATGAGGCATGATATAGGAGATCTGCTGGTATGTGGAGATGAGACACAGAGAAATTACTTCTCCAGTGGAGCACAAGGTCTGAGGCAGCATGGATTCATAGCAGGAAGATCATGTCAAACAAATCTGATAGATTTCCTTGACTGGGTGACTAGGGAGGTGGATCAGGAAGGGGTGGTGGATGTGACCTACCTGGATTTCAGCAAGGCTTTCAACACCGTCCCACATAGGAGGCAAGTAAACAAGCTGCACAGCCTGGAAGTGGGGCCCAGGGTGGTAAACTGGGTCAAAAATTGACTGAGCGATAGGACAGATAGGATAGAACAGAGTTCAATCCAAAGGGGGTGACCATTGGGAGTCCCACGGGGATCAGTGCTTGGACCAGTCCTCTTTAGTGTCTTCATAAGTGACGTTGCAGAGGGGCTAGAAGGAAAAGTGTGTCTCTTTGCATATGACATGAAGATCTGCAACAGGGTTGACACTCCAGGAGGGGTAGAGAAAATGAGAAGGGACCTAAGCAAGCTTGAGGAGTGGTCAAGGGTGTGGTAGCTAAGACTCACTGCAAAGAAGTGCAAGATCATGCACTTGGGACATAGAAATGCTGGGGAGAAGTACATGATGGGGGGAGGTACTGACGGCCACCAAACAGGATAGGGACCTGGGAGTAATCATCTGATGATCTAAAGGTTACCAAACAATGTGAGAAGGCTGTGAGGAGAGCCAGTGAAATGCTGGTGTGCACAGGGAGAGCTATCTCCAGGAGAAGGAAGGAGGTGGTGATGCCACACTGTATAGAACATTGGTGAAACCTCATAAAGAGTACTGTGTCCAGTTTTGGAGGCCACATCTCTGGAAGGACATCGACAGAGTAGAAGCAGTTCAGAGAAGGGCAACAAAAATGGTGCAGGGGCTGCACCAAAAGTCATATGAGGGGAGACTGGAGAATCTCAATATGTATTCCTGGAGCAGAGGAGAGAGAGAGATATGATAGAGACTTTCAAATACCTCAACGGTGTAAATAAGGTACAAGAGGGTAGCATCTTTCAAAAAAATAAAAGATGTTTAAGAACAAGGGGCCATGATATAAAAATAGAGGGTGGATCCATGGAATAGCCTCCCGGCAGAGGTTGTAGAGGCAAAAATGGAAGGGAAATTCAAAAACACATGGGACAGACATAAAGGAACTCTGGCGATAGGAAAGAGAGGGTACACTGTAGATCATTTAGAGTCTGCGGTATATGAAACAGGTATGGAAAATGAACATACTAGGTGGGCCAAGCGGTCCTTATCTGCCATCAGATTCTATGTTTCTGTGTTTCATAGTTTTATAGTTTTGAGCAACACATCTTGACTCTGGCTGCATGTAGCTGCAAACGGTCTCTTACGACTGATTTTTTTTTAACATGTGCCTAATGTATCACAGTAATGAAATGAATTCAAATTAACGTACTGTACTACATTGTGCTGTCACCGCTAATGTTTTTTTATGCAGTTTCTTAGATAATTTGTAATAAAAACAACCTACCACATTCACGGTGAACTTAGCTGTATTTATTATTGAATCCACTACTTTGACACTGCTTAAAAATGCAAATTATATTTGTGTGCAATTTCAGATGTATACACAGATTGGGCTGTGCCGAGTGTATGCACACAACTGGAATGCACTGTAGATAGACAGATAGACAGACAGACTGATATAATGAGAGAGAGAGAGTGATAGAGAGACAGAGCAAGGGGTCGCAGGCTCACCACCGTAACTGAAGCCGGCAGCACAACTCCAGCTATGGCTTCATATTTCAAGAAAGCCCCGCTGTTCTCATACCGAGAACATGGGCAAATGGCTACTCTCGCTGAGCCAAAATGTTATTTCTGTGGCAATTGCCAAAAAGCAAGCACCAGATTCCAGCTAAATGGGTCCCGTTTACCTAGGTTCAGATATTTGTTTAAAAAAACAAGATGGCGAATGTCATGATTATTTTTTTCTCTCTCACAATTAGTAAATCAATCATTTCTCACGATAAGAAAATCATGAAAATAAGCCCTCATGATCACTGTTTTTTTCACCTGTCGAACAGGATGGTTATCAAAAAAAATCCTTATAACTCTGGAACTGTATAATATTTTTCACGAAACTTTTGAAAGGCACTACCTCAGTACAGACCACTTCCACCCTGAAAGGTAAATGAGCAACAAAGATGCCAGCCCACACTAACAGCTCATGTCTGTCCAAACTCAAACACGCAAACCAAAACATCGGCACCAGTCTTGAAAGCAAACACCTTTTTTTTGCATTTTTTTGTGGTCTGTATCTTGAATACTGAGCAAGGTGCCATCACAAAACCTTTCAAGTCTTAAGACTCTGCCAGCGGACGTGCATACCAAATTTTGGGCAATTTCGTCACAATCACACATAAAGTTATTAAGGTGAAAAATTGGGGTTTAGCATTAAACAGCCTACTCCACCCTAACTAAAGGGGCCTCTAAAGCACTCCCATAATATATGTGTGTGTGTGTGTGTGTGTGTGTGTGTGTGTGTGTGTGTGTAACAGATAATCTACTACAGGGTGTGCCCCTGATATATATATATATATATAACAGATAATCTACTGCAGGGTGTGCAGTCATGCTCTGATATATGCATGTCCCCAGTATGTTGTGAGGCACAGGACCACATGCTGAATGCATTCAACCATCCAAGGCATGCATACATCAGAGCATGACCAGTTGTCCTGAAGTAGGCTCTCTGTCATATAAGAAACTTAGAAACATAGAAATTGTCATCAGATAAGGACTGCTAGGCCCAACCAGTCTGCCCGTAAGCCCTACACTTGTTTGCGTTCTCTGACCCTACCCGGTCAACAGCTTTTCACCACTTCTCCCCACCTCTAAGGTTCCCTTGTACCTGTCCCAGGCATGTTTAAATCCCTCCACTGTGCCCGCTCCCACCACCTCCCATGACAAGCCATATCCCGAGGATAAAATTGTCGAGAATTGTTTTGGTGGGGAGTGAAAGATTAGTTCTGGCTGCTGACTTCTCTAACACTGCTTGCTGCCTTATTTGGATGCCCCAAATTACTAAGTAACTTTCTTAGATAACAGAATTTTGTGGTGTTGTTAGATATTAGTTATTGAAAAGCACTTGACTGGTTGGTCCAGTTATTTCTGCTGCTGGTAGCTTAGGGTGCCACTGTTACTTTCACATTTATGTAGTGTGACCAAGAGAGTTTGTCCCATGGAAGAGACTTAGTGACAAGCTGTAATATGTATTGCATTGTTGTTCTTTAAAAGAAATGTTATCTGTTTGTATCCTTACATTAGTGTCTATTCACAAATGAGCTGACAGCACGTGCAAGAGGAGCATACCCTGCCCACATAGCTCCATGCCTGCAGAGAGGTGGGCTCATGCCGATATGCACAATCACCGGCCACCTGTCCATGGCTCCCCCCAGCGAGCACAGATGCACGGAGGGTGGAAGGGGGCAGAGTTGCAGACACAGGTGAACATCCAATGGGATGTCCATCCTGGATCTCAGAGTGGATCCCCTGTGTGGGAGGGCACAGGTCCAGGTGTGTGCATAGCACTTGCAGGCACCTGGGCAATGTGTGATCATGAAACTCCTTGGCTAGTGAGCCCCTTCTGCCCGATACCCACCACAGTGGCACCACACCTTGCCCGGTGCACAGCAGACTCTCCCCCACACAACAGTGCCCTAGTTCTGGTCCATTAAGGGAGAACACCCACCCCGCCCACAGCATTGCCCTGGCCCTGTACTGGCATATGAGAACACCCTCCATACACATCACAGCCCCATCCCCGTACTGGCATATGAGGACACCCCCTCCAAACATAACAGCCCCATCCCCGTACTGGCATATGAGGACACCTCCTCCAAACATAACAGCCCCATCCCCGTACTGGCATATAAGAACACCCCCTGCGCACACATCATAGCCCCATCCCCAGTTAACATGTCAGTGTCACACCCCTGACCCCTGAACCCAGCTCCCCTGCCCCTTCATTGGTAGCCAGTGGCACTCCCACCCCCTGCGGCACCAACAACACCTCCCCCCCTCCCCCATAGCTGCAGATCAGTGCTGCAGTTAGGGACTATGAGCAACACATCCCTCTGCACACCTCACAGCTGCCTGCCATCCAACTGATGCTGGGAATGCACCACCTATTTATAGACAGTGCTCTCCCAGCATCAGTTGGATGGCGGGCGGTCAAGGAGATGTACAGAGGGATGTGCTGCTCATCGTCCCTCTTCACAGCACTGACCTGCAGGTGCGGAGGACATGGGAAGGTGATGTCAGTGCCGTGGGGGGGCCACTGGCCACCCACGTAGGGGCAGAGGAGCCAGGTTCAGGGGTCGGGGGTGTGACACCGACATGCTGACTGGGGACAGGTCTGTGATATGTGTGTGTGTTGGGGGGGTCTCATATGCCACTAAGAGGACTGGGGCTGTAAAGTGTGTGTGTGTGTGTGGGGGGTGGTGTTCTTATATGCCAGTACAGGAACAGGGCTGTGATGTGTGTGGGGGGGATGTTCTACATGCCAGTACGGGATGGGGCCAGCATGTGGGGAGGGTGGGCTGGCATACTGGACAGAGGTGGTGGTTCTGTTGGGGGGGGTTGCACCCTGATGCTGGGACCGGGCACGAGGCACAAATGGCAGTTATGGCAGGGTCCTCCTGTTGAATCCAGTGCCCTCCTATGCCTCCCTGTGCACAGCACTACATGCCTTTGTGAATGGTATGTAGTGTGGGCACACCCTCATCCTTCCCCCAGACCACCCTGTCATAGAGCTGCCCACATGACCAGGGACTCGGGTGTGCATGTGGCCTGCACACATTTGGTGAATGCACCGGGGATCCGTGGGATCCCCACTGTGCAGCATTCCCACGTATATATGCCTACATGGCTGATTTCCACAGCGCGTTGGCATCATGCATGGGCATGCATTGATTGTAAATACCCAAAAGTGATATCAGTGAGCACAAGGCTGAGGCTTTGGTTTGATTTTCACTTTTTTTTTTTTTTTATGTAGCATGACGAAACAGTTTCATGACTGGAAGTGCCTTAGCCACAAATTATATTATGTGTCCTTGTTCAGTTCTGCAGAATAGAATATTCTTCCTCAAATGTGTAAAAAAGCCCAAAATGATTTGCTGACTCTGGAGCATGGCCCCTGGAATTAGCAACTCACTTAAGCAATCGAGTCAGTGCAACAAGGCCTATAGCAAGGCTAACAGGATGCTGGGATGTAAAGGGAGGGATACTGATAGCGGAAGAAAAGAGGTAACACTTCCCCACTACAGATCCCTGGTGAGGCCTCATCTACAGTACTGCACTCAGCTTTGGAGTCCTCACCCCAGAAAGGATAAGGATAGGTTGGAGACCGTGCAGCACAGAGTAACAAAAATGATTCAGGACCAGCAGGACAGATCCTATTAGGAGCACCTCAAGGCACTAAATATGTACTCACTAGAGACCAGAAGGGAGAGGGGAGATATGATAGAGAGCTTCAAGTTCCTTAAAGAAATTAACAAAGTGAACTAAGGGGAACTGTTTAGCCTGAATATCAATTCATGGTTACGTGGACACGAATGGAAATTAACAGGAGATAGGTTCAGGAGAGGTGTGAGGAAGTACTGCTTTATAGAAAGGGTGGTGCAACCTTGGAACAGTCAGCCAGCTGAAATGATGGGTGCAAAAACAGTCAAGTGATTCACCAGGGCTGGGACATAATGAAGGGAACAGTATTTACTGGGGGCGACAGAACCAAGGAGGAGAATAGAGATAGGATGGGGAGGGTTAATACCCCAGAGGAACAGTAGGTTCCAGAGATTATAGGGAACTTGAGCAGACTGGAGGGACCTCTGGTCTTTTTCTGCCATCATTATCTATGTTTCAGTGAATTCTATGATTTCATGGCCACAGAATTTTCAGCAGAATTTGCATTGGGCTACAGAACATATATCTAGTTCCACAGAATTCATTGTTCTTGGTGAATTTTCAATCAAATTATACATTTTTTCCATAGTGCCCAGCTACCTTCCTCATCTTGTTTATCCTGAAGCCCCTCCTCTGTTCTCGGCATGTGATGTCACTGATGACATCCCATCATATTTTAGCCAATGGTAGATGAATAAATCATGCTGCAGAAATCAAAAAATGCTACCACAGAAGCCTAGAAGCCCCACAGCAGAAATCAGGACAAACTGCCGCAGAGCACTTGGGGCCCTGCTCTAAAGTGAATATGACTGAGTCAGTGGCTTCAGTAGCTTAGAAACACTGCAGTGGGAGCAAGGGCTGCTATAGCAACACTTACACTTCTCTGCATATGTATGTATACCTTGGGCTAAGACTGTGTACAATAGTTAGGAACAGAACTTTATAAAGATATTAATAAAATAGTATCACAAAACTTAGTGAAGTTTAAAAATTGAATCTAATCCGGACACTTGGTACAAATTACTTGTGGGGTTTGGGGGACACAGTGGAACAATTAAGATGAATATATTACCCAGAGCCATCTTTTTGTTTTTCATGCTTCCCTTCTGCATACCAAAAATGGCTTATATGTTTACAAAGCATGATATTTAAATTCATATGGGCTCACAAAAGAAAAAATTACTCACCATAGTAATCTTGTTTCTTCAAAGGGATCACTCATTATGATTAAATTGATGCAGTCAGCCTCCTGTGTTGAACTGCCCAGAGAGAAGAAATTATATGCAAATTATGGAACTCTCAATTGGCTCATGCCAGGGGTTCTCAAATGGTGAGGCCAGCCTCTCTGGGGAGGCCCCAACCTGTTCCAGGGGAGGTTCAAGCAAGTCTTGAAAAGTATTATATTTCAATTTTCAACTTTATAGATTTTGTGTGAAGGGATAAGGCAAACTGAAAGAGGGTAATAGTAGGTGATTTTATGTATTTACTGACAAGTCTGTGAACAGAAAAGGTACTGCACACTGAACCATGGCTTATTTCATGTGTACCCAGGGAAGGGTAGTGAGAGAATACAATTCAAAATCTAACCGCAAAACACTCAAGCAATACAAAATGAATAAAAGTGCAAATAAATTAAGAACAATAAACTAACAATGTAGGAACAATTGATTATTAGACTGGCAGCAGAACTGTCCACATACAAGAGTTAACCATACCGGTACTAGGAATAAGAGCAGGAGGGAGCAAAATGATCCCTGAGAAGTTGCTTAAGAGCAGGGTGAGAGGGGGGAGGCAGAAGTCAGCAGGAAGGTTATTCCAGTTAGAAGGGAAATAGAAAAAGTAGTCTGACCCATGAAGGTATGGCAATAAGGGGTAACAATGGTTCGAGAGTCAAAATATTGGAGAAAGTAGGTTCTCCTGTTTGGGGGGGGGACTTACAATAGGCTTACTAACATGAGAGCCAGCTATGCAAAGAGGTTTCAATTTATTCCTGATGTATTGTGACAAGTAGGCTATTTTTCTATGGGGAGGCCCAAAAATATTTTAGTATTTTGGGGGAGGCTCAAGATCTTTTCCAAGGCTTAAGGGAGGCTCACTATGACAAAGTTTGAGAACTCTTGACACTTTCAAACTGCTGCACCTGGAGTGCTTCAGATTCTTTTTTAAGCGAAAAAGATGTTTCAGGACTAGAGGGCATGGGATGAAGTTGGAGGGAGGACGATTCAGAGGAAACATGAGAAAGAATTTCTTCACAGAACGGGTGGTGGACAAGTGGAACACCCTGCCAGAGGAAGTGGTGGGGGCTGAAACAATCACGGGATTTAAGAATGCATGGGATAGACATAAAGGAATTCTAGAGGTCAGGGGTAAGGGGAAATAGACTTCTAGGAAAACAAACTGAACTTACAAGCTCAAATGGGCAGACTAGGTGGGCCATAGGCCCTTATCTGCTGACACTGTCTATGTATCTATGTATCTATGTATCTATCTTATGGAGTCTAACTGGGTATAAGACCCACTAGCTAAAACTAATAATATTAAAAAGAATATTTTTTGTCCTTTCAGGTCAAACATCCTTAACAAACAAACCTAAGAAACTCGAGACCACCTGGACACCAACTGGTTAAGCAAAGTGAGTCTCTACCTTAACCTGTATAGGAAAAAAACTCTTAATGCAGGGATGCAGAGCAACTTCTATACGTTCTAGTAGGGAAGGCAGGGAGGGTCTTTAATCATAATGAGTGATCCCCTTGAAGAAACAAGAATACTATGGTGAGTATTTTTTTCTTCTAACCCCAGGAATCACTCATTATGATTAAACTGATGCAGACTACCAAGCAATACCTTTGGTGGTTGGGCAGACAACCTATTTTGGAAACAAGATCTGCAGTACTGCTGTACCAAACCTAGCATCACCTGATTCACCTCTGGATTGTAAATCCAGGCTGTAATGCTTTGTGAAGGTGCGTACAATTTTCCATGTAGCTGCTTTGCAGATTTCCAGTAGTGGAATTTCTCTTGAAGCAGCCAGTGAAGCAGCTGTGCCCCGATGGAGTGTGCTGTCAGGCCCAGGGGTGCCTGTTTACCCACCTTACTATAACAAAACTGTATACATGCCGCTATCCAGCAAGCAATTATACATTTTGTGGCAGCCCTGCCCTTACCAACTTCACCACAGGTGAGAAAGAGTTGTGTTTGACTTGATCTGCAAGACTTGGTTCTGTCAATATAGTGGCTAAGTGCCCTTTTGACATCCAGGGAGTGAAGCCTTCTTTCTGGAGAACTGGAGTTTTCTGTAAAAAAAGACAGGTAGAATAATAGACTGATTTAACTGAAAATCAGATACCACCTTGGGAATGAATTTTCTATTGGTCCTGAGGACCACTTTATCCCTGTGGAAGGAAATGTAGTCCACATCTGTGCACAGGGCTTGTAATTCACTGATCCTTCTGGCTGAAGTAATAGCAACCAGAAATACAGATTTCAAAGTAATACACTTCAAATCTGCAGGTGCGATAGGTTTGAATGGTGCATCCATGAGCTTAACAATGCAGATATTTTAATTTTAGGCCGGGACCGGTTCTCTCAGGGGAGGGTGCAGAAGGTTGAGGCCTTTAAAATATTTTCTGAAGACAGGATGAGAGGCAATAGATTCTCTCTTTACCAGCTGACAGATAAGCAGAGACTGGAGCCAAGTGGACCTTGAGGGTCGAAGGCTTCAGGCCTAAGGAATGTAAGTGTGTAAGGTAATCTAGGAGAACAGCCAAGTCAGTCCTGCAGGGGTCCATACCCTTACCTGCACACCATATGGAGAACCTCTTCCACTTAGAAGAATATGTTTTCTTAGTAGAAGGTTTCCTGGAACCCCTAAGCACTGTCAGTGCCTGCTCTGATAGCTTAAGGTTAGCAAATTCTAAGTCCTCAACAGCCATGCCTTGAGCCTCAGTGATTTGAGATTGGGGTACAGGATCCTGCCCTGAGAGGAGGTTAGCAGGTTGTGCCTCCTGGGCAAATGGACTGGAGGAGCTACTGACAGAGTCAGCAGAATATAGTACCAGTGCTGTCTTGCCCAGTCCAGTGCCTGGGTCCTGAATATCATAGGAAAAGGATGGAATGCATACAGAAATTTCCCTGTCCAATCCAGGGCCATTGCATCCAGGGAAATTGTGCCCCTTAGAGGGGGCCTGCAGCAGTACATTGGTAACTGGTTGTTTTTTGCGGAGGCAAAGAGAACCACCTTTGGAGTGCCCCACCTCCTGAAAATTGTACTGAGTATCTGAGGGTTCAGGCACCACTCATGGTGGTCCTGACTTATCCTGCTGAGAGAGTCTACTAGTACATTGTCCTTCCCTGGAAGGTGTATGGCTGACAAGGATACTCCCATGGAGTATACCAGGGACCACAGTCTCATTGCTTCTGTGCACAGTAGGGTTGACCTGGTATCCCCTTGTTTTTTTTATGTAATACATGGTTGTGGTGTTGTCTGTTCTGACCTGCACCACCTTGTTTTGAAGGTAAGGAGCAAATGCCTTTAGAGCCAGATAGACAGCTCTGAGCTCCAAACGATTTATGTGCAACACAGACTCTTGGGGGGACCATGTGCCACTTGCTGTGTGTTCCAACATGCAAGCCCCCCAACCTAAAAGAGAGGCATCTGTTGTGAGAATTACCAAGGGCTGTTCCCTTATAAAAGGTGTGCCCACTCTCAGGTTGTGCTCGTCCAACCACCATTGCAATGCCTGGACTAAGCTGTTTGTGACTGGAACCAGTTTGGACAGAACATCTGTCCTTTGGGACCAGTACTGTCTTAGGTGGAACTGAATATCTCTCATTTGAAATCTGGAACCCATTACCACTGCAGTGGTAGATGCCATGTGGCCTAGTAGCCTGAGACATTCTCTGGCTGATTTGGGTGTCTCTGACACAAAGGAGCTTGCAATTTGCAGAATGATTTTCACCCTGTCTTGTGGCAGGAAGTCTGTGCCCTGTCTGGTGTTTAATTCTGCTCCAATAAACTGCAGCATCTGAAGTGGCACCTGCTGAGATTTCTCTTCATTTATAAGAAATCCCAGGGACTCCAGCGTAGATTGTGTTAGTGTCAGTGACTGTATGCTGCAGAGACTGTCCTACTATTAACCAGTCATCCAGGTAGGGGAAGACTGTTACACCTTGTTTTCCTAGAAACTCTACCACCACTGGTAGGCACTTTGTAAAAACCACTAGAAAAGACAGGGGTCAGCAATAGAAAGGCTGTATTCATAAACACCAGAGCGAGTGGCAGAAAAAACAGACATGTGACAAGCAAATTTGAAGAAGACGTGGTAGTCGATATGTAAGCGTGACGTCATGACGTTGGTCCGTTGTCTCTTCCGGGTATCGCTGGTTGCGGTGTGCGGTGTGCAGCATTTCTACGTTTGAATTTTACAGCCTGTGACATATAAGCTTTTCCAGCTTTGGAGTGGTATGTCTGTTGGTTTAATTCTGCAGATTTGCTTGTCACATGTCTGTTTATTCTGCCACTCACTCTGGCATTTGTTTATGTAGCACCTCGCGATACCCTTGCTCTCTCTATGCTGTTATGAGAGAGCTTGTTTCTACGCTTTTTACATAATTTTTTGATTAAAGCATTTTATGAATACAGCCTTTCTATTGCTGACCCCTGTCTTTTCTAGTGGTGAGTTCGTTGTTTCAACTCCTGGGGTATTGTGCAATTCTCTGTTTTTTATGAGACTCCACGGTCCTTGTCGTTTGCTCTTGGACTTCATTATACTATTTTGACTTTGTAAAAACCCTTGATGCCAAAGTTAGTCCAAAAGGGAGAGCTGCAAACTGATAATGACCTGAAGCCAGTCTGAATCTCAAGAATTTTCTGTGAGATGGTCTGATGGGAATGTGAAAATAAGCATCAATTAGATCTAGGGAAGCTAGCCAGTCTCCCTTTTGCAATGAGGGAATGATTATCGCAGGAGTGACCATTTTGAACTTTGGTTTCAAGATGTGCTTGTTCAGAAGACTTAGATCCAAAATAGGTGGCCAATCCCAGTTTTTCTTCCATATGAGGAAGTACCTCGAATAAAAACTGTTGCCCCTGTGTATTAGAGGCACTGACTCCACTGCTCTGATTGCCAGCAGATGCTTTACCTCTGCTTCCAACAGAATTCTGTCTGAGGATGCTACTAGAGCAAATGTTCTTGTTCTCAGCTTTGGGAATAATTTGAAGCTGAGTGCCAGGCCCTGGCTCACTACCTCCAACACCCACTTGTCTGTGGTGATGGAATGCCAAGCTTGAAGGTAGTGAGCCAGTCTGCCACCCACTGGTGGTTCTACAATGGGGGATGCAACCTGCACCAGCCCATCAGGGGTTCTGTGTGGGCTGTGCCTGAAGTTGTGATGCAGGAGCAGCTCTTCTCATGGCTCTTCTGCCCTTTCCTCTGAAGTAACCCTTGGCCTGATGTTGAGGCTGAGAGGTCTGTGCTTGAAAGAATGGTTTGGAGGTAAAACCCCCTACCCCTGCCTCCCCTACTCTTGGGTCTATAAGAGGTGGAAGGCCTATCTTTTGAATTGCTTTGATAGGTGGATTTATATTTCTCCACCTTCTTCATATAAGCTTCAGTCTTATCTCCAAACAAGGAGTTGTTCTCAAGAGGAAAATCCATTGCTTTGGCTTGGGTGTCTAAGGCCAGGTTAGTGGCTCTAAGCCACGCAAACCTCCTAAGTGAAACAGACAACGCCATTAATCTGGATGCAGTATCATTGGCATCCACTGCCATATGAAATTGATACTTGCTAGCATCAAGTGCAGCCCTTGTGTCTTTGTCTGGTGGATGGGTAGCCAAGGGGATACTGACCTTGTCACAGGCAGCAACCTGGACTACCCCTTCAGGGTCAGGATGAGTAAACAGGAAATCAGCTGTAGTTCTATCCAGCTGGTATTTCTGTCAGCTTTCTTATCCACACCAGGGACAGAAGCTGGAGTTTTAAAAATCTGTAATGCAGCCTTTTTTAATGACTTATGCATGGGCAAAAGCAGATGTTTCATGGGGGTTAACCCCATCATATCCAAAAACTCTGCCTCCTCCATATCCTCTTTTGTTTCCTGAAGAGGAAGGTTAAGGGTCTCCACCATGCTCTTAACAAAGGCATAGTGGGAAGAATATTCCTCAGGACCCCTAGGAAGGGACCCAAACTCTTGTTCTGGGGAGATTTCTGGATCTATAGGTTCCCTTTCAAAATCATCCTCGTCCTTCTCACCATACACTTCCAGCAATTTCTGCCTTGCAGAAGCTGGAAGAGGAACTGGAGCAGCCAGTGTAGGAACCGGGATTGCACCCTGTAGGGCTTGTAAAACCTGTAAGGCTTTAGCAATGTCCTCAGCCGAGGGCATACTATGCTTGTCTGCTGGGAGCTCCTTAGCCTTCTCAGCCAGAGGTGCAGTGACATGTCTTTCTTTACATGTTTTCTTTAATGGAACAGGTTCACATCCTGTTTCCACAGCCCTTTTTGTTTTACCTTGTTCAGTTTTTTCTGAACTCCTGTCAGGATCCTTGACTTTACCGCCATCCTTTTTATGGGAAGAGGAAGAAGCAGAATTATCCACACTAGAAGCAGAAGCAGAAGCCTTCTATTCTAAAATCTTAGTCCTTTTCTTTAATGTTTTAGGACAAAAGGTCTTGCAAATGCCACAATTGGCAAAGATATGACTTGTACCCAAACAAGAAATACACCGAGAATGTCTATCTGCTTTTGCTATAAGTTGCCCACAAGACTCACAATATTTAAAACCAGTAGGTCCTGTGCATTTTTTAGGTTTATCCAAATGGACCTCTGACATTGAAGCTAGACAAAAAGATTGCTCTTCAAAACCGTTATTCAAAATACCTTGGAACTGGAGGTTTCTTTTTAAATAACTACTGCTGACGGTTTCTGGAACTGAGCACTACTTGGTTCCCGAAAGAAAAGGGAACTGACAATACATTAAATTTAAACAAAACTAAAGCAGTTCAAAGAACCGACTTGCTAAGTATATAATTTATAAAGAAATATGAGGTAAATCTCACAAATAGACACGGACCCCTCGGTTCCAAGGAGCCGTGAGGGAACCGCAAATAAGTATAAAAAACTACTACAACACTAAATAAACTTCACTAAAAGTTCTAAGGCAGCAGTTTAAAATTAAACTAAAAATGAGTACTTATCAAACAGATAACGTTAGTCTGAAGACAGTTCAAGGAGAACTCTCTGGGACGTCCTTACTAGGCAGGCGGAGTAAAGAATCTAAAGCACTCAGAGTGCAGCAGTTGCTAGGGCAGCAGTTTAAAAGTGGTATTAGCCAATTGAGCATTCCGTAATTTGCATATAATTCCATCTCTCCAGGCAGTTCAACACAGGAGGCTCATTTTAATCATAATGAGTGGTTCCTAAGGTTAGAATGTGCAGAACAGTAGCTAGTAAGATGGTTAGAGAGAAAGAAAAGGGTGGGCTCATGGTTCCAGTTATAGTCCTATACTGTTCTTCCTGCAAGGGACAACACTTTTATCTCTTTGACACTCATTGCTGTAGATGCACCTAATTAATCCCACTATGGTATCCTCCTGTAAGGCCTCCCTGACTTGACAACGTCCTCCGGACAGCCTATCCACTCCCCCTCTATCCCACTCCACTCCCCATCCCTACCTCCACTCTCTCCAGGTATTATTTAGGTATGTCCACGGCTGTACCCACAATGTAACCCTTGGGTACCTTGTATTTGACTGTAACCTATTATAAGTAACATTATTATGTAACCTATGTGTACTCTATGTTTAATGTTCTGCACCTGTACTGTTCTCACTGTTGTAACCACACTATGTAACTCTGTCTACCCCCGTGACTAGGTGCCTTTGTAAATGAGTCCATGACTAAAAGGTTGTAAATCTGACTTTTCTAATAAATAAATAAATAAATAAATAAATAAAAGGCTACTTTATAAGGATTACATTAATACTTTCACAAAATGGATGGACATATAGTCCAATATTTTAAAAGAACAAGCCACTGACCTAAGTTCTCTCATTTTTGCACTAAGAATAAAATTATCTCTGATACTCTCAAACAAAATCCCAGTTCTCAAATTTAGTAAGCCTGAATCTCTACACCAGTCAATTTGGAGAAATCCAAACTTTACTAGCAGTAAAATGATACTCATAAAAGGGACTCAGCAAATATTTTGTAAGTTAAAGATTTCCTTAGCGGCACTGCATCAATTCCTTTTTCAACACTATGAGGGTCTCATTAAATTTATATCTGTGAACAGGCTTCTGACACCAACATTAACAAATATCATAAAAAAACTTTACAACTTTAGAGATATTATACAAGGGGACAAGGAAACAACTAATAATGTTTTCTATACTATGGGAATGCAAGTACATTTGGAAGATAAAGGCTATTATTTTCATTTCAGACATAGCTACTGTGTAAATAACATGTTATTTTTTTTTTCAGTTTGGGATTAAATATCTTTGAGCCCAGGCTTGTTTACAAAGGTTCCAAGTCAGACACGGTACAAGACATAATAGACAAGCAATAACATTAAATACATGGGTACAAACAGATACAGTGAGAGTACAGAATTACATTTACATACAAAGGGTTATAAAGGTTTCAAGTTGCTCAGGTTACTTGATATAGGAAAATTCTCATTATTTGGTTTGTTACATTTCAGATTCCATCAGCTAGAAATTCACAAGGTAATTTCACCATCAGTATAGCAAGTGGGAGGGTAGTAATGAAAGGTTGCAAGAAGGGACAGCTCTGTTCTAGGCACGCTGTCAATAAGGGAACAAGGGATTCCTGGGGGGTTAAGCTGAAGGCAGCTTGAGAGTGGCTTTATTCAGGAAGTGTAGGAGTGGCAGCCAGAGGAGGCTTTGTCCAAGGAGGTGGGGGGGGGGAGTCAAAGAGGTGAGAAAGGGGTAGAGGGATTAGCTTAGGTGTACCTTCATAAGGAGAAATAGGGTGATTAGGGCAAGTCATTTGTTAGAGATAAGGTCAGCCAGTGTTAGGACACTCACAGACCTGAGAGAGAGATAGGTGCCATCGAAGCCCAGTTTTGAATTTACCGACTTTGCTGCATTCAAGGAGGTCTGTTGGAAGGTCATTTGTCCACTTGGGTCCTCTATAAGACAGGGATCTTTGTGCAGTTGAGGTACTCTTGAAGGGTACCACAAGCCCACATCTGGAAGACCTCTGGGTATTAACTGTAGGCTGATCTATTCTGGAAAGACGCAGGTGGATTCTGGAGTTAACCCAAGTATGGCATTCTTTGCCAGTAGGCAGGCCTGGAATTGGGCCCTGTGGTGAAGGGGTAGCCATCCAGTAGCATTATAGAGGTCACATGAGTGTGTCCAGTGATCTGCTTCCAGGACCAGTCAGCATGCCTTATTGAGAAGCGTTTTTACCATTTTTAGGACAGTGTCAGTACCTGTACTGCAGATTATGAGGCTGTAGTCTATGAGAGACAGTACAAAACAACAGGTGACAAGTTTTAAGGCATCAGAGAACATGTAGTGGTAGTGTCGATAGAGAACACTTAGTTTTGCGTTGGCTGATTTAACAACATGGTCCACATGTGTCATGAAGGAGAGGGCACAGTAGCTAGGTTATTTTTATTTTGATAGTAGCCACAACCCTTGCCATTCACATGAACTTATTCCCTGCAAGCAGCACATCAAATAGTAGCACTGTTACTTTAACCATAAAAGTAAAAGGATCAGTTTAGCACCATTAATAAAGTGGAAAGGAAAGAAAGACTTTTTATAGAAAGATACTCCATTTACTTAACATAGCATGTTTTTTTACCCGCAAGAGACACACAAAAATAAAGTGGAAACTCCCATGGTATACATCAGATATCTCATGAGATAGCTCCAAATATGTATGTTATTTACAATAGGCACGACTAGGTGTGTGTTATCGTAATAACGTCACTCCTGGGGTGGGTTGAAGCACGAGGCTAGCCGGTGCTTCCACCTAATTTATGTTATTACACGATAACACACATCCCTGGAGTGCCTTATTGCTATTATACAATGGCTCGTGGTAACAAAAATAAAAAAAGAAAAAAAGTATGTTTTTATTTATTTTATTAGATTTTTCTGTGGGTAAGTATACATTTCAAAAAGAAATCCCTATTTTTGTACCACTGGTGGCGCTGTTGCTTGGCTGATGCTGTGTGCACAGTCCTGAAGCACTTGTCATTGAGGTTCTCTTATGTGATGCGAGGACGTTGAAATGCCGCTTCATGTCAGAGCTTTGTTTCACTTTTGAATGTCTTCAAAAGTAGCTGTGGAGTACGGTAAGCAACATAACAGTTGCGAATGTCACTGGAGGCTGGTAGTTTTTGTGAGTTCCGTTGTTTTTAGTTGCAATGAAGAGCGAGGGCAGAGTGGGAATGTTTGAAGCTGCCTCGACAGTCCGGTTAGTCAAGTCGCCGGTTTCGTACTAAAATGCTGGCAGCAAATCCATTGATTGAATTCTGTGACTCAATTGTGGTGGTTGTTTTTAATCTGAGAGGCTAAGAAAATGGGGGCGGCGCTAAAAGTGTCACGGATTAATGAGGCTTCACAGCAGCAGTGTCTGTAGGACTGGTAGCATGATTTGTGTTATGCGGTCATATGTGTGTGCCTGGACTTAATACAGTGATGTTATAGCTTAATATCATCACTGTCCGAGGCACACACTGACCAATCAGAGTCCAGGAAATTTTCTTGCCATTGTATAATTGTTTTGAAATGTTGGTGTTATTGCCACTGCGCAATAACAACAACATTCCAAACCAAATAACATACATATTTGAAGCTATCTCATAGGATATTCCCTATATATACACCATGGGAGTGCAAATACATTTTGAAAATAAAAGTATGTTATTTGACTAGTAGCTATGGTATTTGCCTAGTTGCTGTGTCACACTCACACTGATTGCACACATCGGGAGCTTTACAGTATAGCTTGCACTGACACTTTTACTCTGTGATTGAACTGCCCAGTTCAGCACTGCTACCCAAAGTACTACAGAAACTACCTTAAACAACTGCAACCAATAATAAAGAATTCCAATCAATACATTTAATGTCCATGGTTAACAATTTCATAGCCAAAACGAAAGACGTACTCCACCTGTTTGAGCAGGATAATGATTTCTTTGAAGACAGTGCTTCAGCCACTGAAAATGATGAAACTGCTTCCTCAGAAATGGATACCGAAAATTAACCTGACAGTTCAGTTCTGCAAGTAACATGGACACTTGAAAGTATGCAGAGAAACCCTGAAATAAACACAGATTATGTATTTCAGACCAAAGTTGCCACTGAAGCATATGGCAAGCCGTTATGGAAATAAATCAGAATCTCTGATACATTGTTAAAGGCATACATTATACACTAAAATACATTTATCATATACTGAAATAAATACATCGTATAGTGAAATATACATGTCAAGTAGTGAAACACATACACTATGTCCTGAACCGCTTGCACTATGTAGTAAAATACATACATCATATAGTGAAATGCATCCACTATATACTGAAACATATATTTCATATAGTGAAACACAGACATTGTGTAGTGAAACGCTTACATTATATAGTGAACTACATACCATCTACTGAAATCCACATACTGAGTACTGAAAATCCACATACACTATCTAGTGAAACCAATACACTATTTAGTGAAGCGCATACACTACCTTTTGAGATACATATACTGCAGACTGAAATTCGACATACACTATCTACTGAAACCAATACGCTATATATTGTAATACATACACTACATATTGAAAAGCAATCTTCATACACCATATGGTGAAACAAATGCACTACATATTGAAATACATATTGTCTATTGAAATACACTACAGAATGAAAAATCCATCTACAGCATGTACTGAAACAAATACACTATATACTGAAACATATACACTATATAATGAAACACATACATTACCTATTAAAACAAATACACTATGTTGAAAAATATGCATACACTATATACTGAAACAAACACACTATATAGTGAAACACATACACTGTCTATTGAAATACATACTACACATTGAAAACACCCACATACACTATCTACTGAAACATATACACTATATATTAAAACATATACACTATATATTGAAACACATATACTATCTATTGAAATAAATATACTATATCATAAAAACATCTGCATACACTACATACTGAAACAAATACACTACACAGTAAAACATATACGCTATCTACTGAAATACATAAGACTATACACAGAAAAATCCACATACAATATATACTAAACATATACACTGTATACTGAAACGCATACACTACCTAGTGAAACAGTTACAGTACCTAGTGAAACAAATACACTATGCACTGAAACGCATACACTATGTATTGAAACACATACACTATATATTGAAACACATAGACCATCTATTGAAATATAGTACATCATAAAAAATCCACACACACTAAATACTAAAACAAATACACTATATACTAAAATATATACACTATCTATTGAAATACATACACTATTGACTGACACACATACACTATATACTGAAACACTTACACTATATACTGAAACACATACACTGCCTAGTGAAACAAATACAGTACCTAGTGGAAACAAATACAGTACCTAGTTATACAAATAAACTAAATACTGAAATTGCATGTGACATGGAAGCTCCTCCCACCTTTCAAAGCCAAGATTTAGTTAGGCTTGATCCTTGGAGGAGGTAAGACATGCTATTTGGGCTCTCTGTTGTTAACCCTCATTTGTCCACTGCGGTATAGCTGCCACTGGTTCACTATCCCCATTTGTCAAGGGAAAGCATAGTTTTTTTTTAAGCCAAATTCCAAACCTACAGCAGCTTATTTATTAAGTTTGTTCAGTGATAGTGGATGTGTGAACTTGTAATTGCTTCTTGCTAGATCCTGAAGCCACTGTCAGACTCGAGTGCTGAAAATGAGGTTAGTTGCAGTTAGCTATAATTGCTCTGGATTGCAGACTTAATTGATGTGAGTCCTGTTTTGCTTCTCTCTGTTGTAGACTGTCTTTCTCATGGATTCATCACCCCTTTCTCACCCTCCGGCAGAGACATACTAGGAGCCTTGCCCTCAGTTATTGCTACAGCCCTCTCTAAGGAAAAGTAATTGCCACGTGCACTGGTGGCATCATCTTTCTTGTGCAGTCTCTGCAGCTACCAACCAAATCCTGCCTCTAGTGCCTTGGTGCCAATCCCCCTCCATTAGAGTAGGAGAGAGGGAGGAACTAGGTGGAGTTTTGTGCCCTGCACGTGAGAACAGTTTGGTGCTGCATTACAGAGCCAAGGCGTGGAGAAACGGTGAGATTGTAGTCTGGATGTTTGTTTTGTGAAAAGCCCTGTGTCCCTTAGTCCTGCAGCAGTGACCACTAGCCTTGACCCACGTGAAGTGACAGAGAGGGAAGAAGGGAGAACACTGGTGGGCTAGTGGGCAGTTGGCTGCAGAGTGGTGCCAGAGAGGTGAGCATGCCGGGGCACAGTGCCAATGCAGGACAACACTGTTTTCGCATCTGAGGTAGCTGGGAGGGTTAAGGCAGGCAGCAGCGGAGAGAGTCAGAGGAAGATTGTGCAGTGACAAAATCTGCGTCTCTTGCAGTATGTGCAGTTGTCTGTGAGGGTTGGAAAATCTCACTGAGCTTCTTGTTTTCAACTGTTGATTAGCTTGCAGCAGACTAGTGAGGAGGGATGAAAGGGGAGGAGTAGAGGGACTATCTACAGAACTGGCACCCTGTTCCTGCAATGGGCAGGAGAATTCTAACTTTTTTTTAATCCAAATAGCACCTAACCCTGAACTTTATTCTTTAATTTACCCATGCATTTACAGTGACTGAGAATCGGAATAATAAAATCCTTTAATGTTTTTTTTTCCCTGATTCTTAGCCATTGCAAATGCCAGGGTAAATTTAAGTATAAAGTCCAAATTATTAGGTCTGCTATTGTCTTCTGTAGCACTGCGGCATTCCTTCCAGCCATCTGGAGGCTTCAATTCCTGATCAGCTCCCAAGCGTGCTTGCTGTTTCACCTTCAGAAACGTGCCCAGTGCTGTTTCCTTTTTTCAAAGGAGATAGGAAATGATTTTGTGTCATTTTTGCTGGCTAAAAACATCATACAATTCAAAGGATGACATATCTGTGTGTTTATATATGGAATAATTAAGCTAAATATTCATTTGTATGCTATTTTCAATTTTTAAAAAGAAATTCAGCTAGACAGAATTTTTTTTTTGAACCGGGAGTCGGCGCATGGCAGGCTTTGAAATGCCCATGTCACAGACTCCCGATTCAGCATGAAGTGATTAGCTGCTGGACACATTTCTTATGTCACCGTCCCATGTTAGTAAATAATCACCTGTCATTTGTACACATACAACCCCCCCCCCGCTTTACTCAGTTGCTGGTTACCATACATTACAGATCGATATGTATAATTTACCCACCAAGTAGTCGATTGAAAGCCTTGTTTCATTTATTCCCTCAGTGGGTCTCAACTATACTAACTCTCTCACTCGCTCTCTTGTTATCAAAACTGCTGACAAGTTTACCATCAGTAACAGCCTTCCCCTCACACACATACATACGCATACTGACTGTTTGGGGGAGTAAAGAACGGGAGCAAGTCACCAGCTACAGTGCCAAGGAAAAATTGACTGCTCCTCTTGTGTGCTCCCTACACTGCCTCTGTCTTGTTTGTGTGCATGGTGTCAGTTTGAACCTCTTAACAGCAGCATTCATCTGTGCACTGAAAAAAGGATCAGCCTGCAAGCCATCCATGCGTTTTGCATGCCTGACCCTTAGGGACACTGCAGCGGTGGAGCTGGGAAATGGAAGTTACGGAGCACACACAGTCCTGGCCCCTGAATTGCCAATGCTGCTGTTAAGAGGCTCAAACTGACACCGTGCACATAAACAAGACAGCAGTGGTGTAAGGAGCACAGAAGAAGAGCAGTCAACTTTTCCTCGGTGCTGTGGCCGGTGACTTGCTCCTGTTCTTTCCCCACCCCAAACAGTCAACCAGTGTGTGTGTGTGGATGGGGTGCTGTTGCTGATGGTAAACTTGTCAGCAGTTTTGATAACAAGACAGCGAGTGAGCGAGTTGGTATACTTGAGACCCACTAAGGGAATAAATGAAACAAGGCTTTCAATTGACTACTTGGTGGGTAAATTATACATGTCGATCTGTAACGTGAGGTAACCAGCAGCTGAGTAAAGATGATGGTGCGTATGTGTACAAACGACAGGTGGTTATTTATTTCACACTGAAGCATTTACTGACATGGGACAGTGACATAAGAAATGTGTCCAGCAGCTACTCTTTTCATGCTGAATCGGGGGTCTGTGACATGGGCATTTCAAAGCCTGCCACATGCTGACTCCCAATTCAAAAAAAAAAACCTCTGTCTAGCCGAATTTCTTTTTAAAAATTGAAAATGGCATACAAATGAGTATTTGGCCTAATTACTCCATATTTAAACACACAGAGATGTCACTCTTTAAAGTGTATGATGTAGTTAGCCAGCAAAAATTACACAAAATAATTTTCTATCTCCTTTGAAAAAAGGAAACGGCACTGGGCATGTTTCTGAAGATGAAACGGTAAGCACACTTGAGAGCCGATCAGGAATTGAAGCCTCCAGATGGCGAGAAAGAATGCCGCAGTGCTACAGAAGACAATAGCAGACCTAATAACTTGGACTTTATACTTGAATTTACCCTGGCATTTACAATGGCTAAGAATCAGGGAAAAAAAAGATTTAAGGATGTTATTGTTCCGATTCTCAGTCACTGTAAATGCATGGGTAAATTAAAGAATAAAGTTCAGGGTTAGGTGCCATTTGGATTAAAAAAAGTTAGAATTCTCCCCAGGAACAGAGTGCCGGTTCTGTAGGCAGTCCCTCTACTCCTCCCCTTTCATCCCTCCTCACTAGTCTGCCGCAAGCTAATCAACAGTTGAAAACAAGAGGTTTAGTGAGATTTTCCATCCCTCACAGACAACTGCGCATGCTACAATAGATGTGGACTTTATCACTGCACAATCTTCCTCTGACTCTCTCCGCTGCTGCCTGCCTTAACCCTCCCAGTTACCTCAGTGCGTAGCAAACAGTGTTGTCCTCCATTAGCACTGTGCCCTGGCTCGCTCACTCCTCTGGTACCACTCTGCAGGCAACTGCCCACAACCCCACCAGTGTTCTCCCTTCTTCCCTCTCTGTCACTTCACGTGGGTCAAGGCTAGTGGTCACTGCTGCAGGACTAAGGGACACAGGGCTTTCACAAAACAAACATCCAGACTCCAATCTCACTGTTCCTCCGTGCCTTCACTCTCTAATGTAGCACCAAACTGTTCTCACGTGCCGGGCACAAAACTCCACCTAGTTCCTCACTCTGTCCTACTCTAATGGAGGGGGATTGGCGCCAAGGCACTAGAGGCACAATTTGGTTGGTAGCTGCAGAGACTGCACAAAAAAGATGATGCCACCAGTGCACATGGCAAATACTTTTCCTCAGAGAGGGCTGTAGCAATAACTGAGGGCAAGGCTCCTAGTATGTCTCTGCTGGGGGGGGGGTGAGAAAGGGGTGATGAATCCATGAGAAAGACAGTCTAAAACAGAGCGAAGCAAAACAGGATTCACATCAGTTAAGTCTGCAGTCCAAAGCAATTACAGCTAATTGCAACTGACCTCAATTGCAGCACTCAATTCGATTCTGACAGTGGCTTTGGGATCTAGCAAGAAGCAATTACAAGTTCACACATCCACTATCACTGAACAAACTTAATAAATAAGCTGCTGTAGGTTTGAAATTTGGCTTAAAAAAACTATGCTTTCCCTTGAGAAATGGGGATAGTGAACCAGTGGCAGCTATACTGCAGTGGACAAATGAGGGTTAACAACAGAGAGCCCAAATAGCGTGTCTTACCTCCTCCAAGGATCAAGCCAAACTAAATCTTGGCTTTGGAGGGTGGGAGGTGCTTCCATGTCACATGCAATTTCAGTATTTAGTTTATTTGTTTCACTAGGTACTGTATCTGTTTCACTAGGCAGTGTATGTGTTTCAGTATATAGTGTAAGTGTTTCAGTATATAGTGTATGTGTTTCAGTATATAGTGTATGTATTTCAATAGAAAGTGTGCATCTTTTAGTATATAGAGTATTTGTTTTAGTATTTAGTGTATGTGGATTTTTTTATGATGTACTATATTTCAATAGATGGTCTATGTGTTTCAATATATAGTGTATGTGTTTCAATACATATGTGTTTCAGTACATAGTGTATATATTTCACTAGGTACTATATCTGTTTCACTATTTTGGGTATTCTGGTTGTATTATATATATATGCTATTTCTTTGCCTACATTTTTGGATTGTTTTGTTCCTGTTTTGTGTTTTGGTGTTTTTTGTGTTTTTCATTTGTCTTTTTGGAAACCAATAAACTTAAATTTCAAAAAAAAAATATCTGTTTCACTAGGCAGTGTATATGTTTTAGTATATAGTGTATGTGGATTTTTCTGTGTATAGTCTATGTATTTCAATAGATAGTGTATATGATTTACTGTGTAGTGTATTTGTTTCAGTATGTAGTGTATGCAGATTTTTTATGATATAGTATATTTACTTCAATAGATAGTGTATGTGTTTCAATATATAGTATATATGTTTCAATACATAGTGTATATGTTTCAGTAGATAGTGTATGTGGGTGTTTCAATGTGTAGTATGTATTTCAATAGACAGTGTATGTGTTTCACTATGTAGTGTATTTGTTTCAGTATATAGTGTATGCAGATTTTTCAACATAGTGTATTTGTTTCAATAGGTAATGTATGTGTTTCATTATATAGTGTGCATGTTTCAGTATATAGTGTATTTGTTTCTGTACATGCTGTAGGTGGATTTTTCAGTCTGTAGTGTATGTATTTCAATAGACAGCATACTGTATGTATTTCAATATATAGTGTATTTGTTTCACTATATGGTGTATGCAGATTGCTTTTCAATATGTAGTGTGTGTATTACAATATATAGTGTATTGGTTTCAGTAGATAGTGTATGTCGAGTTTTCAGTCTGCAGTCTGTGTATCTCAATAAGTAGTGTATGAGTTTCACTAAATAGTGTATTGATTTCACTAGATAGTATATGTGGATTTTCAGTACTCAGTATGTGGATTTCAGTAGATGGTATGTATTTCACTATATAATGTAAGCATTTCACTATACAATGCATGTGTTTCACTATATGAAATATACATTTCAGTACATAGTGGATGCATTTCACTATATGATGTATGTATTTTACTACATAGTGCGTGCGGTTCAGGACATAGTGTATGTGTTTCACTACTTGACGTATATAGTTCACTATATGATGTATTTATTTCAGTATATGATATATGTATTTTAGTAAATAGTGTATACATTTAACTATGTATCAGAGATTCTGAATTATGTCCCCAACGGCTTGCCATAGAAGCAGTCACTAAAAATTAAACTGCCTCCTCACAAGCTAACCCTGAATTCCACGTCAGTACAGAACCAGCTAGTGAGATAACAGGAGTCATAGAGACTGTACATGCCAATCCTAAAATACATAGAGACAGTGTGTCTGCCCAATTTTTCCAGTGAAATAGGTGATTTCATAAAGAAAATAAAGACAGCAATCCCAGCACAAACCAAAAAGCTTAAAATGATGTCAGACTGGTGAGGGCCTACATAAGTGATTATTTTAACAATAACTCCGAGCTGTATGAAATCATACCAGAAAAACTAATTATCAGAGTCACTTATTCATGGACATGTGAAAGAAAAAAAAACAGTGGACTGGTGAGCCTCATACACTGGGCGGATAACGGCGATCGGGCTGTGGAGCTGTGTGGGGGGCGACATGTACGTGTTCTGCCCGCGATCGGGCTGTGGGTGATGTGTGGTGGGGCGACATGTACGTGTTCTGCCCGCGATCGGGCTGTGGGAGATGTGTGGGGGGTGTCATGTAACTGTGATGCCCGCGATTGGGCTGCATTGTGCGTCGGTCCCCGACGGCTGCTGCCTGGCAGGGTGGCCAGGAGCAAGTCCTCGGGGATCGGCGCACCTACATGCAAATGGAATGCAAATGGGGCCATAAATAGATGCAAATGGCCCCCCCTGTGCCTTGCATAAATTATGGCCCCATTTGCATGTCACCTTTTGAATATCGGAAATTTGCGCATGGCGCAATGGTACTTGCGCCACCGCAAGTTTAATGCTCAACTCTGGCAACTTGGCGGTGGCGCAGGTTCCACTGCATCATCATGCGCAAGTGCGTTGTGGCTCGGGGTGATATTCAAAGGAGTTGCTCAACAGCGCAACTCCTTTGAATATCACCCCGGCCACACCCCTGCGCAACTATTTTGAGCAGTGCAGGGGCTTGCGCCTCAGACTGGCGCAGTTTGAATATCTGGGCCACTGTGTTTGCAAATGTTCTGTAAAATTTCTTTGTTAACCCATCTGTTCCTGGGTATTTTCTTGTTGGAATGAATTTTATTGTGTCCATAACTTTCTGTGCTGTAATATTTTTAATTAAGCTTTTTTGGTCCAGTTGTGTAATGTTCAGTAATTCTATTGTATATAAGAAATCTTGTGTATTGTTATGGTTGAATTGAGATTCAGGAGTATATAGTTTTTGAAAATAAATTCTTTACAGGTAGTAATAATTTGTCAAGGGTTAGTTTGTAACATTCCATGACATGGCAGATGGGTGTTTTATTTATTTAAAACTTTTAATAGCCGAGTAAAGAAGCACTGGGCCACGTGGCCCTTTTAAAGACTTGACCCAGAGAGAGTCAAAACAATCAAACAATAGCACGGGTATACAGACAGGCGCAAATAGTAAAAAGCCAAAAATACAAGAGGAAATACATAGATCTTGCTACATAATTACAGATAACAATTATGAACAATGAAAACCTAAAAAACATGTAATAAGTATTACCAGACAGAGTTGCTTTATGTGCAGTTACATGAAGACATTGAGTATGAGTCTTTTCAAAGATGAAGTTGAAAAGATTAAAATTGGAAGGATTGTACAAATCATTAGGCAATTTGTTCCAGTTGTTATTGCACTCTGTTTAAAGGACTTTTGGTTTTTAGATGTTTTACATGATGGAATTATCAAAGATATAGATTTTTAGGACCTGAGAGCTCTGGAGATGGTTCTTTGTGTAAAGACATTTTTATAAGTTTGTATTTAGCACTGTGGAATGATTTATAAACAAAACATGACAGCTGCAAAGTGTCTCTATGTTCTATTAGTAACCACCCCAGCCTGTTATACTGGCTGCAGTGGTGTTCCCTACGTCTTGCCCTTAAGGCAGATGTACATCTGGCATTGTAGAGACTATTTCTTTGTTGTATATTTTTTTCAGTTGTCCCACCCCAGATTAAACTCCTATAGTCCAATGTAGGCATCAAACATGTTAGTGCTATAGTTCTCCTCATGTCGTCTGTAAGGTAATCCCTTACTGCATAAAGGGCATCTATTTTGTTGTGTAATTGTTTTGTTATATTATTAATGTGAGATTGGAAATTTAGGTTACTATCTAAAGTCACACCCACATATTTAAAATCAGAGACAATTTCAATATTGGTCCTATCAGTAGCAGTTATTGTAAAAGTTTCCTGTAACTTTTTGGATTTTATGGCTGAGCAAAAGAGCATTCCCTTTGTTTTTTTTCTTATTAAGCACAAGTCAATTTTCTATTAACCATCCCGTCAGTTTATTGTATTCTGTTTCCAGTTTTTTTGAATCAAATTAATGTTTTTATTAGCAACATACAGCGCTGTGCCATCTGCATATAAAACCATGGAGAACCCAGTGCAAATTAATGGTACTTTGTTTATGTAGAGAGAAGACAGCAGGGGCCCCGGAATTTGAACCTGGAGAACCCTGTAATCCACCTTTCTTGAATTAGAAAATATTCCATTAATGCAGACTTGCTGTTCTCTGTAAGACAGATAATCATGGAACCACTCCATCACGGTGTCCCCAATATCCAAGGCAATAGGTTTATGTTCCAATAAGTGGTGGTCCATGAGATTGAAGACCTTGGTCAGGTGCATGAACACGATACCCATTTACTTCCCCTTATCCATATTTTCCTGCAGATCGTTCGTGAACCTGGCCCAAGCCATTGTCATTCCATACCTCTCATGGTAACCATGCTGTGCTGATGTTAGTAAACCACATGTATTTGAGTGCTCCATTATCTGAAAATGCAATAGCCTTTCATATATTTTTCCAACTATAGACAATAAGGAAATTGGTCAGTAATTAGTTAGTAAGTTGGCCTGACTGCCCTTAAGATTGGAGACACTCTGGTTTGTTTCTATATGTTAGGAACTGTTTTTGCATTAAGTGATATATTGAAAAATATATGTAATGGATCTGCAATTTTGCTTGCTACATATTTTAATATTTTAGATTCCAACTGATCAGGTCTGGGCCCCCTGTGTTTCATCTAAGTTTTTAATTCCAGAAGAACTTACATCCATTTAATTTGTTTTAAATAAAATGTTGGTGTTGTAGTATTTGGTTCAGAATAATCATATTTAGTAGGTTTTTTGAATTCTTGTAGATACTCAGCTAAATCTGTAAATTTTTCATTTAAACAATCAGCCATAGCTTTATTTACTTATTTAGTTTTTGTTGACCAGGAAAGGAGGACTAGACAATTATGCTTATTTTCAGCTTCATCCCAGGGAGGGGGATACAGATGGATGCCAACTGACACTGAACCAGATTAAGCTGTTGGTGGTATTTTTTGTGAATTATTATCAGTATCACATCAACTATTATCAGTAATCTCTTGATCATCTTTTGTTAAGTGAACAATGTTATTCTTTTGCATTGGAGCAAGCAAGTTATTTACACTATGACAGAATTTTCTTTTGCCTTGGAAGGTGATAACCTGTTCATTTTTATGTTGGCACGCTTGAGCAGCCAACATCTTGGGACAGTGGGGCTTTGGAGGTGCGGTTGCTGTTGGGCAAATGCAGGGCACGCATCAGTAGGTGCGTCCCTCATTCCCCAATCAGGCTGCATGCTGGTGCCACACCATGCATACATAATGTGGCGAGCACATCTGAGAAAAGGTCTGCTGCAATCTGAGCAAAGCTTGTCACATGCAGCGGACCTTTTCTTTATGTGCTCACTGACATTATGCACATAGCGGCACACTGGCTACCGAACTGCCGACAAGGGGTGCCCAATCCCTGTCGGTTGACCAACCCCTATAGATATTGCCTAGCAGGGGCCCACTCCCCATCAGCATAAAAATCCCCAATTGTTTAATGCTGAGGGGTGCCCAAGCCCCTCAGCTCTGCACCCCCACCCTTCTTTAATGTTCCAACGTGCCTAACCGCCGGGCATAAATTCACCCCCTGTGTTGTTTGCCAAGAGGTGCTTAATCCCGCTCGCACAAACACCCCCAAACAGTTAGTTGACATGCTGGGAGCACACCCAGCATGCCAAATCCTACAAAAAAAAAACTGTCCCTTGATGTTTTTTTCTTTTTCTTTACAACAAGTAGAAAATGGTCCCTCGTAGTCTCCATACCCCCTCCCCACCTGCACCCACCCTCTGTGCACCCTGCCTCCCCACACCCCTCACCCCATACTTACCTGTGGAGTCTGGGCAATGATCTTGGTGGACAGGGAACACATCTGCACTCTTCAAAGCCGACCGCGAACTGAGGAAATGCCGGTAAGATGTATAATGGAATAAATAGGGTTTTTTCAACTTTGATGCATATCTCAGACTTTTTTGTGAATTTTGGTCCCCAATCTTCAACATGGGGTTTTTGGGACCCCTTCTCATGAATTCTTGCACTGTCATGGCGTTATTCGGTCCCGAAAGGTGATTTCGCTGTCACTGCATGGAATCACCTTTCAGGACTGAGTAAAGAAATGACAGTGCCACTGTTCATGAGGGGGGCTCTCAAAAAGCCTATGTTGCAAATTTGGTGGGAAAAATCCAAAAAGTGACTGTTTTACGAGTCTGCATAGCAACTGCGCAACGCACGCTCGTAAGTTAGCGAGTTTGCAATATTTTCATGCCAGATTCTCAACACTGGCATTTTACCACACCTTCTTGTGAACTGTATAGCTGTCATGTTTCACATCCTGGCTGAAATGTGTTTTTGCACTTCTGGTGCAGAATAGCGCAGTCGCTGTGTGAAATCAGTGTTTGGGACACATTACAAAAATGACAGTGACACTGGTCATGAGCAGAGGTCCTAAAATGCCTGTGTGGAAAATTTGGTGACAATACTCCATAAAGTGACGTTATTCTGAGCATCGTTGTGTAGTTTACCTTAGCGGCTTCGTCGTTAAGTAAACTTATATTTTTCATTGCAGATTTTAAACAGTGCCATTGTTCTGTACCTCCTAATGAACAGTACAGCTGTCATTTTTTACATAATGACCAAAATCTGTTTTCGTTCCGGCACAGAATAGCGCAGTTGCTGTGGAAAGTCCATGTTCGAGACACATGATGAAAATGACAGTTACACTGTTCATTAGCAGATGTCCTAAAATGCCTATGTTGAAAATTTGGGGATGAATGTCAATAAAATGAGTGTTTTACGAGTGTGCATTCACAGTTTGCATGCACGTTCGTGACTTTGTGAATTTGTAATAATTTCACTCCAGCTGTTCATCATTGTCATTTTTGCATACCTCCTTATGAACAGTACAGCTGCCTGAAATGTGTTTTCACACATCCGGCGCAAAATTGCACGGTTGCTGTGTGAATTCAGTTTTCAGGGCAGTTTGAGGAAAAGACGGTGACACTATTCATGAGCAGAGGGCCTAAGATGCCTATGTTGAACATTTGGTGCTGAAAGTCCATACAATGACTGTGTTGCAAGCGTGCATTGCGCAGTTTCCATGCACTCTTGTAACTTTGTCAATCTGCAATATTTTCATGCCACATTTTCACCACTGGCATGTGTGCACATCTCCTTATCAACAGTCCAGCTGCCATTTTTTCACAGCCTGCCCAAACCGTCTTTCCGCAGCTGAGGTGCACAATGGCATGCTCGCTGTGCAAAATCACCTTTTGGGACACATTAACAAAATCACAGCACTATGCGTCTCTAGCTCCGCCACTCCCACTGCCAATGCCAGCATGACAACATTGAGCATTGACAAATGCTTGTTATAATATTCTACCTTGTTTTTTATTTCTCATTTGCATTCATGTCTCAATTGTCTAAATTGGTTCCAATCCCTTTCAAGTCTAGTTTTTCTGTAATGTGAGTTAGCTGTATTCCTTTCTTTCATCAATTTGAACAACTTATTATTTAACCATTTTTTGCATGCCCCCTTTTCTCTTCTTCTTCCTCAGTGCTTTATTTTTTTTTTTATTATTGCATCTAAGGTCTCTAAAATACATCCACAGGTTTATTTACATTATTAACACTATGCAATTGATTCCAAGTAATTTGAGATAAATTCTGTTTTATTTCAAACAGTTTTTCATAATTTAGGGCCCTACTGTCCACTATTTTATATCTACCTCTTGGTCTCTCATTACTTCAAGTGCAATAAATTGGACAATGATCACTAATAGCACCTGTTAAGACCCTTGAAGCACTGTTATTCCTCACATTATTAACTAGTACCCAATCAGTTTAAGTTAACTGTTTAATTTTCCTGTTCAGTCTTGTTTCTTCAATTATTGTTTGCTCAAGATTAACTTTTTGTAATAATTTCCTATATTTGTTAACCTCATTCCCTAACCAGTTTAAGATAATGTCTCCCGTTCATATTAACTCCTTGTTTTAAAACTTTTCCAGCTGAGTTATTAGTTCTTATAAACCCTGGACCTTGGATTTCGGGGGGTTATAAACACAACCCACAATTAATTTCTTTGTTTTACCTAATAATAGTTCAAGGAACAGACATTCACAACCTGATTTAAAAGTTGGAGTAGGCATTTCTCTTACATCAATGTGTTCTTTATAAAAGATTATTAGCCCCCCACCCATTTCCCTTGTCTATCCTTTCACAAATTGTTATAACTCATAATTTATATTAGGTTATTATCTTGTCCGGGTTTCACCCATGATTCCATTATTAACATTAAATCTGGATCATGTGCTGAGATCCAGGCTTCCAATTCTTGTTTTTTAGGTGATAAGCTACATGTGTTTAAATTAAGGAATAATGCCTGACAGGGTGTGTGTCATGCTGGGATAACATCACGCCTCAGGTGGTTGGGCACGAGGCCGCAGGCCGAGTGCATCCAACAACTGAGGTGTGATGTTATCCCAAATGACACACACCCTGGAGGGCATTATTGCTAATATACAATGGCTCATTGTTATACAGAATAAAACAAATCATTTTAAAGATGTTTTTGTGCGGAAAAATATTTTTGTTTTTTAAGAGCAGATGAAACAATCAAGCAAATGGTCAAGATGCACAAGAGGCTCAAGATGGTCAAGAGGCTCCTGCTCATCTGCAGGTTCACAATGAGGCTCAGACTAGATCCGTGATGTTGTACTGATTAAAATCACAGTTCCAGCCCAAGACTGACCAATTAGAGTCCAGGATTTTTTCTTGCCATTGTATAATATGACATTTTTAATCCCTGGATATTAAACCAGTTAGCAGCTTCATTGTTATCTTGGGGACCAGGATTTTCTTCAATGTCTGTTAATGCCACAAAGTGCAAAGTCATGCACCTGGAGCAGGGAAACTCGGAGGCTGTATATAAGATGGGAAGGGAGGTATTTACAGTTACCAAGCAAGAAAGGGACCTTGGGTGCTCATATATGATGATCTCAAGGGGGCAGGACAGTGCAACAAGGTAGCTGGCAAGGTGAGCAGGATGCTGAGGTGGATAGAGAGGGGGATTTAGCAGGAGAAGGGAGGTGGTGTTGCCATTGTATTGCTTACTTGTGAGACCTGTGTGACAAGACTGGGTAAGACTCTATCCCATTTGTTATGCAAAGAGAGTTAAAAACAAGAATCTATTCTGTTCTCTCCTATTCTGTCACTTGTCTTCCTCTTGCCTGTCTGATTGCACAATCAAATTTTCCTTGTGGCACCTAGGAATTGGCCACTCTGACAGTCCCATAATTTCCCCCTGTTTTCACCCTTCCTTCATGTGCTCTTTGTATTATTTCTGTTTTCCCTTGCTTCTATGTGATTAGAAAAATATATATGAATCTGTATGTGAAGCTGGAATCTCTTGGTTTACAGATTTTGTGTTTCTTTTAAAAATGGTAATTTGTAATAAAACGGTTAATCTTGAGCTGTATTTGACCTCCACAAGCTTGCTTGCAGAATTATTAACAGGAAACTAGATCTGGGACAGGATATCTTTAATTGGTTGCACCTGTTAAGAAGATTAATGTACTCTTCAGGCTGGTCATAGGGTGGTCAATGAAACAAATCTTGTTGCATTTTGTGAAAAACAGGAGATGAAACTTACAAGAACAGGATGCAGAGGTTAAATTGCCAGGCAAAAACATTGTATAAAAAGTGAGCAATGTTTTGTTTGGGTTAGACAGAGATTGAGATTTAAATTGAAGAGACTCTTACATGAAGGACTTTTTTGTTTGTACTGCCATTATGAAGCAATATCCTGTACAATTTTATTTTTTATTTTATTGTTAACAAAAATAAAATGCTACTTGAGATTTTTACAACTTCTCCTGGTTTGCCTGTGCTTCCTGACACATATACCTTTACAACAACCTCACCTGGAGTACTGTGTCCAGATCTGGAGGCTGCTGCTCCACAAGGACATTGACAGAGTAGAAATGGTTGAGTGGAGGGCTACTAAAATAGTGCAGGGGTTGCATGAGAAACCATACAAGGAGAGGCTGTGGTAGCTCAACATGTACTCCCTAGAGGAGAGGAGAGTGACAGAGGACATGATTGAGACTTATAAGTACCTCATGGGGGTGAACAAAGTATAGGATAGGAGTCTCTTAAATAGTAGGAGGGGCACCAGAACATGGGGGCATGTTACAAAGCTTGAGGGAGGGAGTTTAAGAGGGATGTGAGGAAATACTTCTTCACAGCAAGGGTGGTAAGTGCTTGGAATGCTCCCCAGAGGAGGTGGTGGGGAAAAGACAGTGGGGAGCTTCAAGCATACATGGCATAGGTACATGGGTATAATACAGGTAAGGGAGGAGGGAGGGACACCTGTGACCAAATAGAGTCTGGGGTGTAATGTTAGGCAGGGAAAATATGGCAGGCTAGATGGGCCCACCAGTCCTTTTCTGCTGATACATTCTATGTTTCTATGACATTCTTAATCTCTAGAATGGTATCATAAGCTCTGTCTTTTTTGTAATTTATAGGCAAGCAGTGTGAATGGTACCCTAAAAAATAATATTTCGAGCATGTGCTTTATGGTGCTGCTTGAGATTATGTTTCTGATAACTGATTACATTTATCTCTAAGCAAGAGTACTTCTATGAGATCAGTGCCCAATTCTGTGGCAATGTGTGCAGTTTCTGCTTTTGCCAGATCGATTTCTAGATTTTTTAATTCTTGAGATACTAGCATGTGTTTCTTGGACGAATAGGCAATAATTATAGCTGGAATGCAGACTTTTAAGATGTCCCACATAACATAAGGGTTAGTATCTTCCAGCTTTTTTTTGTGGTCATATAATTGTTTACCTCTTTTTTATCATTTCTATTACAGTTTGATCTCTTTGAAGTGAGGAGTCAAATCCCAGCCCTCGTCCTTTTCATTGAGTCCTGTTATCTCCACTGTGAAGTATAAAGGAGCATGATCTGAGAGGCATATGACCCAATAGCTAGTGCCCTTAATATTTCGAGCTATAGATTTAAAGATCTGACACATGTCTAACATTGAGTAAGAGCTATGAGGAATGAATAGCAAGATTGACATTTCGTATCTAAAAAAAGAGTTCTTGGAAGGATTCTATCAGATTAATATCAGTCCTAAATAGTTTTAAATTTGCAAGTGCTTGAGGTTTTTTCCTCAAGATTTTATTGATCTATCAGATCCAGTGTGAGATTGAAGTCTCCTGCTGTTTTGTACGAGGCTGAGAATAATGAAAAATTCAGGAAGACATCAGTTAAAAAAATTCAGGGTCATGCTGGTTTGGTGTGTACATATTGCCCATGGCAGATGTCTGAGCGTTGTGTTTGATTTTTACTATTATGTATCTAATGCCTGGATTTACCAGTTGATCTTGGACTGTAATTCATAATCTTTTTTTGAAGATGTTTGGAACTCCTTTGGATGATGTATTATATGGGTCATGATACCATCAGATTTAGACAGACTGAGAAAATATTTGAAGTCAGCTTCTTTAAAAGATACAGTACCTAATTGCTTTTTTTGAGGGGTTGCTAACTCAAAAATCTAAAATTGTGGAGATTTAGAACCAGGGTTGCCATTTTAGAACAGCGTGTTTCTTACCTTTTTTTTTTTTGGTTTAGCATGTTTTCATCATGTTTTAAAGTTGTAAATAAACTTCCCCTAGGTTACAAAGTTGGTGCCGTGATCCAGCCATAAGATGGTGCCAATGTGAGACAGGGTGATATCTGAGAGGACAAGGGAGATGTATTATTACACACTTCAGTGGAAATTTGTAGGCTTTAGCTTATATGAAGTCTTAGTCCCTGAACTTTTCTCTCTTTTATCCACTTTTGGGGTATGTCTCATCCTGCAGTTTCATGTATCTAATTATTGTTGGTTGGGCAGTTGTTTTTTTCTTTTATCAAGCATCAAATTAGTTTGTTTTGTGAGGATAAACCTAATGCTTTCTGGGGAATCATCAATAATGTCATCACTAATTACAATACCTGAAGTAGATCCCACTTCATAGTTTTACAGTTTATCTGTCTCTGGGTGTGGCTTGACAGCAGACAAGATGACTGCCAAATTAGTTGACTCAATATATCCCGCAACAATATGCATCAGAATCTCCCACAGTAGATACATCTACCTGACTAAATGATGCAGAGTTTGATGGGGCTGTAGAGACAAAACCCTTGATGGAAAAATGTTTTTATTTTTATTATCAAGAATTGATCTTTAATTATTATTTTATGTGATTATTTTTTATGTGGGACTAATTTCTGGTTAAGATTAATGTTAATCAAATCTTAAAAATATAAAAATGGAGGAATGATGCCATTTAAAATGGAAACAGTTTCAGAGTTTAGGAAAACAAATTGTATGAAAAAGGCTGTTTCAAAATTTGCTTCAAGGCTCTGTGCTCTAGCTGTAGAACAGATATAAAGCCCCATGGTATAATGTTTTTTAGGGGCCTAGCCACATTCCAAGGAGACTTCGGCTGAAGCTATCTCAGTACCAGAGAAGTATCCCTGTGATCTGACTGATTTATAGCCATGTTTCTAAATCCAGGCCAGAGTGGACATTTCAGAGTTAGGCAACCATGACTACAATCAGATAGGAGGTTATGTGATTGGTACAGCTTGGAAAAACTTGCCTTAAAAAGTGAGTTTAAGAGTCCCATTACTTTATATTAGAATAAGAAGTTTTATTCATAGTTTAAAGATGCAATGTACTGCCACTATGAAAATTGGACAGTTATTATACACTAGTATAATGAGTAAGCTTGCCAAGTTTCATGAGTGCAGGACCAAGATTTCAAGAGTTATGATTAAAACTTATTTTAATATAATTTTCGTGTTAAAAACTAAACAAATTTAGAATCTCGTGATAGCTCATGCCTTAAGCAGTCTGAGAAAATGACTCTTAAGTTTGTATTTTGTTGCTATAAAGAAAAAATCTAAAAAATGTTTGTGACAGTTGAAGATTTATGTCTTTAAGGAGAACAAAGAAGCTCATGTGTTTCTACAAAAAGTAATGTTTTAAAGACTTTAAGAATGGATTTTTCTTACAAATCTTATATCATTCTGTAGCTTAGAATATTTAGAGCAAGGCTATCATTTTATTTTAAGAAGTTTTATTAAAATTATGAAGTTATAACACTTAATATTGTAACTAAGGAAATATAAATGCTACAAATATCAGATTCATACAAAGGATTCCTCTTAAGGAGAAACATCTGAATATGTAAGTTTAATGTTTAAATTAGGTCAAATGAAAATGTTATGTAAGGAAAATAATTTTGAGCATTAAACTAGTCTGGAGAAAAAGGGGATATCTTAAGAGGCTTGTCTGTATGACTTCATTTATTATCTAAGAAGTCCTACCTTTTTTGTGACTCAGGCCAGTCAAAATCTGGTGATGTCATCACTATGGCAGTTTTATATTAGTGAATATGTCTGGTCACACCTCAGTCTGAGCCAAACTATCAATGCAGAGGGAGCTATGTTAGTCTAACTAAGAATCCTAATGGCTTTATACTGCTGCTAGGCCAAAGAAGCTTTGGACCATGCATGTATTTGGAATACTGAATCAGCCTTAAGGATAGCCAGAAGCTTATGCAGTGTTGCCACAAGATCCAGATGCAAAAACCAGATGCAAGGACATTCTTGTTGTGTATGAAGCAAGGTCTGTGTTTTATTTGCTGAGCATTTTGACTTAAGTGATGTTGCCTGCTGATGCCTAGACACAGACTTAACTTTAAAACTCACACAAGCTATACAGTGTGCTGAGCAGAAGAAAGTCTAGTGTCCTAAGGTTTTAAAAGCAGATGAAACATAAAAAGTCAAGTTCCAGTTGTTGAAACAACTTTGCTATCCACAAGGAAGTTCTTTGAATCCAGAGTTGCTGTGGACTGTGCAGATTGAAGCTGTGTTCTACAAATCCAAGAACTGTCTTTTCTTTAAGTGACTTTCAGCAAAGAAAATTTAACTTGCAGTGGTAGTCCATGCCAATAATAGTTCCAGGGTCAAGAAAGTCAGCTGACGAAGAGACCTTTCATCAAGAGCCAGCCTCAACCAAGAGTTCTAAATGAGAGAAGAAGAACCACTTCTACAACCAGAAATATAAGTGTAGTTTTATTACTTTTACTAATTAATTTCAATTAATAGTCTTAGTAATTTAAATTGGCTTATCTGGGAAAGTAACAAGGGAATTAACTTTTAACTATAGACCTTGTGTATCTAGTTTAAGCTTTAAACTAAGAAATACTGTACATAATCTGACAAGTTAAAACTGAGTTTTATGAAAGTATAGTACAAAACACTGATGTAATGAGTTGTTGCCAGTTCTCATAGAAAATACATTTTACATGCTGTAAAGTTTTGAAACAAGTTTTATGCAGAAATAATCTGAGATATTGATCTTATAAACATATGTGTTCTTATGCATGAAGGTTATGTTAAATACTAAGTATGATAAAAGTTTAGTATAACTATTTCCATTTATTATGCTAAGTATTACTTATTCATTTGCATTGTTTATTTGCAAAAATATGTTTTATTAGTTTGCTGGATTATCTAAAACAATTTTGTTGATGCTTACAGTAGTTAGGCTTAATAGTTATGCTAATGAGGAATATTTAGAACTACTGTATAGGTGTTAATAAATCATATATTTTTCATAATTATAAATGTGGAAAGCAGTATCATTTGCTATTATATTTGAATCTGGAGAACATAAGATAATATCATATGTGAATTTGTATTATTTTTGGTAATTTATGAAAAGAATTTTTGGGTAAGGCCCGAGGTGAATCTAAATCTAAGTGCATTATTATAAAATGTGATATTATAAGTCTCTGTTCTGATATCCTTGGGGGCTCATCTGGGATATAATTGTTAGTAAATAACAATCCACACTTACAGTGTATGAAAAATATATGTTTTTATTGTTAGTATTTGCAATATTTCTAAATTGCAGAAATAATACTTTTCTGTTTTGTTTTTCTGAGTCTGAAGCTGCCTTAAGCAAAAGAAAAGGGAGATAAAGCTAGACGTGAACAGAATAGAATCACTGACTAACAGTAAAGCAGCAAGAAAAAGAAAAAAAGAACTTTTAAAGCCTCAAGAAAAAATATTTTGTTTAAATTGTTGTGTAAGAAGTTATTGCTATGTTAACTGTTTTTCAAAAGAATACTTAATTGTTGTTAAAGTCTGTAATCTCTATTGCATAGCCATGACAACATTAGCTGTAACTGCATATATGCTTAGCACTGAGACAATAATTTATACCCCAGCACAGCTGACTTTTATTAAGAGTAAAAATGAAAGAATACAACCGCTGGAAAAAATGTTGGAAGATAAATGTTTTGAATGTGGTAGGTTTGCAGGTCAGGTAGACATTTTAGAAAAGCTTTTACAGGAGCATAAAAAAGTACCTTTCTAATAACTACTGTGACTTAGTCAAGCTAAAGGTTGAAAATGCTGTCTAGCAAAGTGAGTTACAACAGTGTCAAGAACAGTGTTTAAATTTGAAAACAGAAAATGTTGAACTAGCAGTTGCTTATGCACATGTTAACAAAGATTTGGTTGAATTAAAAGAAAAGTATGAAAGTTTACAAAGTAAAAGCCAAGTTAAAGAAACAATGAAAGCATTCAAGAGGTTAGATTGTTTGTCTGATTCTGGTATATCATTGGGTGTATCATCTGACTCAGAAAATGAATTACCTCAGAGCAAAAACAAGATTACCCCTAGACTTAAAAGTAATTCTAATTCTGATTCAGAGTATGAAACATTCAAGAAATACAAAAAAAGCACAAAATTAGGCAAAAAGGGAGTTCCTCTGTACCTCAAGCTAAGGTGTTGGGAGCTACCACCTCTAATACTCCAGCTAAGGGGGGCAGAGAATTTACCTCTGTCTAACAAAGAAAAACAATTAAAGCCCATGCTTGGTCAAACTGGGGCTCAGCAGCCTTATCAAGACTCAAACCAGTGCCAACACTGGAGTCCGTCTCAAAAGGGGGGAGGCCCAGATGCAGGGTATGGCTGTGAGCATGGTAAAATAACTGACCACAGGGGGCACCACTATTCTGACTATGATCAGCAAAGTAATAGTGCATCTCAAAACAGGTCTAAGCATAGTTCTCCAAGTCTAAAAATAACTAGACATAGTTATTCAAGACTAGAGAAAATTATTAATAATCCAGAAAAGGAAATGGAGGAAACAAACAGAAAGTTAGCAGAGTTAAGAGCTCATTTTCAAAAGTGGCTACAAGCTGCTCAATCATCTCCTGACTTTCTCTTTTCTGTGAAAAATCCATCCTCAACTGTACCCTGTACAGATGTGACTAATAGTGCTATGTGACTTGTAGATCCTGGCCAAACTATTGCTGACATGGTTACATAAACTGCTATTGTTAAAAAGGATGGTGAGATTGGAATAAGATTTAAAAATGAGATGCCAAGTGAAGTTAAAAATACTGTCTCTGTGATTAGCCTTTCTCAAAAGGTGCTCAGAGCTAGTATTAACAACAGTGTAAACTGCCAATGTAAAACTGTTGTGTTGCCAGATGAGAAAGACAAATTCTGCCTGGGCAACTTAATTCCCAAGGGAAAAGCAAAAATATTTTACTGTGACATAAACATTGTGAACAGTCTAAATCATAAGATGTTGCTTGTTTCTGGGGTGAAGTAAGCTTTATGTCTAAAAGTCTCTATGATAAAGTTATTGATACCTTAGGTGACTTCAAGAAGCTGAAACCCCTTCCTGACAGCTTACAAATTGTAGGTTTTGGAGAGAAAACTCAGAAGACCTGAGGCAAAGTTTGGTTAAAACTGAAATTTGGTAAAATGGTGATTAAATATCCAGTGTATGTTACAAACAAAATAGGAAATGATTTCTTGATTGGAAATGACCTTCTAAAGAGGTTTAAACCTATTATAGACTATGGCCAGACAATCTTATGGTCACAGGTGAAGAGGCCTATTCATTTAGAAAAAGTCAGTAAAGTTTCTAAACCATGAAATTCATGCTACTGAAAAGAAAATGATTTCATTATTGAACTGAATTTTGTAGGATTTAAAATAAATGAGAAATTTAGTTTTGGTAATTCTAAAAATTGGTTAAATGGAGAAGTAAAGCTTATGTGGCTTGTGTGTCAAAACAAGATGTGGTAAATCTGTAATCAGTTACAACTGCCATTAGCTTCTGAAAAAGGACTGGTTGGTCCGAAAGCTAGAGCACTTTGTTCTTGTTGTTACATCTATGTTAGTCCATTAAAAGGTATAAAATCTTTTGCTTCTGGATCCAGTTTTAAAATGAATGCTTACAAATGTTACAAACCACAAATAAAGCTTGAAAAGTATAGGCACTTGCCTTGAAACTCCAGATAGGAACAACATACTATAGCCTGTGGCCCAGATATTCAAACTGCGCTCAAAACGAGCGCAACAGCAGGAGCAAGCACAAACCAGTTGCGCAAATGCGCAACAGGTGCGATATTCAAACATGGAGCAGAGCAAATTGCGCAAGCAACCAACATCTGAATATCGCACATACTGCGCCATCGCGCAACCAGGAAGGAGAAGCTGAGCCAAAATGTTGCGCTATGGAGCAACCAGAGAAGCTCAGCTGAGCATTCCAGAGCTGCCATAGTGCAAGCACAGCCCCCAGAGCAATGGAACTGCACATCCAGGGAGGCAGGCTGGGGCCCACTGCCAGCCATGCCACACATGGGCACAGGAACACACTGCAGAACCCACACCACACCTGCACCCCAAGAACAGCATCACTGGGGTGGGACAGATGATCTACTTGCCCATGGGGACAAGCCAACAAAGCATAGCAGAGCCATGACACCCCAGCACAACCACTGGCAGGCGGAGGTGCCACACACAGGGGTTGACAACCACAGTGCACATCAGCCCCTGCACACAGCACACCTGCACTGTGACCCCAAGACACCACCCATGTGCAGTGACTGGCACTGCAGGAAACCATGCAGTCCCCAGCACTCATCAGCCCCGTGCAACACAAGAAGCCTACAAGCCAGACACACCCTGTGCCCCAGCAGTGGGTGGCAGCAGGCAACAAGACCAACGAAAGTCACTGCCATGCTGGAGATACCTCCCCATGCACACACATGCACACACACACACACACACACATACCCAGGACCATACCAGCCCAGATGGCATGTACACCCCTGCAACTGAGCACCCATAGCCAGCTGCAAATCAGAGACCAACTCAGTATTCATATCAAAATAGAAATGTATATTTAAAGATTAATCACAAAACCAAGTGAAACTATGTACAAGTGGGGGGACGGGTAAAGGCAGGGGTGTTCAAGGGGAGGAATAAAAACTTGGAGAGGAAGGCAGGGTGATAGGGATGGGAGAAGTGGAAGAGTAGGCTATGGCCCAGCTGGCTGCTGGTCCTCCCCTGCAGGCGCCCCCTCCTGTCCCTCCTTCGCCGATCACCATGGTGCTGTATGGCCTGCAGGATCTCCTGGTTCTGAAGTCCAACCTGGGTGAGGCGCCGAAGATCCTGGGACATCCTCCTGAGTACCTCGAGGCCTAGGAAAATGGGAACACAGTCAATGGCTGAGACTGACCACAACCCTGAACACCACCCAACCTGCAAGCCATATAGCCCAATTTCCCGCACCTGTGATGGCATACACCCACCCACAGTGAACATGCACATGGCCATCACAAACTGGCGGCACCAGCTATGTGCACCACTGCCCACACACACTGCCCACATCCATCACAGTACAAACAAGGCTGGCAAGTGGCGTGGCAGCGGTGCGATGCCAGTTACACAGCTATGTGCCCAGTGCATGCCTGGACCACCAGTGACGATACACAGATGTGCTGTGATACTGCACAGTGATGCATGTCACCTGTGTCATGCCTACATACATAGATACATAGACAGTGTCGTCAGATAAGGCCTATGGCAAACCCAGTCTGTCCATATGAGCTTGTAAGTTCACGTTGTTTCCCTAGAAGTCTGTTGCCCCTTACCCCTGATCTCCAGAATTCCTTCATGTCTGTCCCCTGCAGTCTGAAATCCCGTGATTGTGTAAGCCCCCACCACTTCCTCTGGCAGGGTGTTCCACTTGTCCACCACCCGCTCTGTGAAGACAGTCCATCACCATGTGTCCTCTGAATCGTCCTACCTCCAACGTCATCCCATGCACTCTAGTCCTGGAACATCTTTTTCACTTCAAAAAGTGTGTCCTGCACCCTGATCCCCCCTGTAAGATACCTGTATGTCTCCATCATATCCCCTCTCTCCCCCCTTCCCTCCAGGGAGTACATGTTCAGTTCCTTCAACCTGTCGTCATAGGACCAGTGATGCAAGCCATGCACCATCTTTGTTGCCCTCCTCTGAACCTTCCCTGGCCACTCTACGTCCTTACGTAGGTATGGTCTCCAGAAATGTACACTGTACTCCAGGTGGGGCCTCACTAGTGTCTTGTATAGTGGAATTATGACCTCCCCTTTCCTGCATGGTTGTATTGTGCAGGGTTAGTGGACTTCCCCCCCCAGCATGCAATAGCATCCATGAAGTCATGATACTTACATTGCTCAAGCAGCTCTGTCTGCCGGTGTTGCCCCTGCTGCTGTTGCTGTGGCTGCTGCTGCTGCTCTCTCCGGGTGCCGACTCCTGCTGCCACGGGCCCTGGCCGGCCCTCCTCATCCCGGCCCTGCATCCTCAGATCCCGGCCTGTGGGAGACATATGTTGAGACAAACATCAGTGTGACTCAAAAGCAGAGTGCCCCTGCCCCAGTGAGAGTGCCCGCCCACACAGCCATAACCATCCAAGGCACAGCTGCACACACTGACCACCAACCGTGTCCAAGCTGTCACCTATGCACAGCCACACAGCACACACACCCCTACAGAGAATATAGGTGCATAGATGGTACACTCACCTGGCCTAGGCACCACGCCCTGCCTGGCACGTGCCCGCAGCCTGGCCAACATGTCCGGCTCCCTCCGGCAGAGGTCACCATACCGGTGCCGGCACTGCTCAGCAGACCGGCCCCGTCCAGTGACCTCCACCAGGTCAGTGGCCACTTGCTGCCACACGTGTGTCCTAGGCATGGTGAGGGGGGCCTCACCATAGAGTGCCTCACAGTGGGGCTCCACCAGGGCCACCAGGTTGGCCACCTCCAGTGGGCTCCAACTCACTGTCCTCCTCCTAGCCATCTCAGCCAGTTTACAGCAGGCAATATGGCGCTCCGCTGCACTGTAACCCCACATGGAGATGTTGCGCAATAGACTACCACAGGCTCCAATCGCGCTGTTCGAACAGCGCCATCACTTCACATAGTGCTGTCACCAGACAGCACAATGAGATAACACACATGGCATGCGAACAGCGCCCAGGGGCAAAGGCATACACAAGGTCACGCAATGGCGCAAGGCTCGCACAGGCGCCATCAGGCGTATAGGCATCTCTCGCGACCGCCAAGCTGCGTACCAGTGCCACAGTGGACTATTGTGCAGTAGTGCCAGCGCCATATAGTGCCCAGTGCGCAGCACCACTGGCACAATGGTGGCCATGGCCTGAATTGCCTATCGCGCCAGCAGGTCTGCAGCGGATAGATGCATGCGTAAGCTGTCTGGGCATCCGAATGCAGTGTAGCATGCAGGCACAAATCTGCGCCATTGGCTCAGCCGGCCCTTCCGAATTGCGCAAAGCGCAAATCCGCGATATTCAGCTGACATATGCAAATCATTCGATCAGCCATTCAAAGGTGCAGTGGCGCGATTAGCATGTCATTAAAGTTGCGCCACTCCTCATTTGCATGTGTTGCGCTATAAAAATGCGACAGTGGGTTGTGCTGGTCAGATTCGGTTACTGCAGGTGAGAGGTGAGTTACATGCTGTGTGATGCTCAGGACAATGCTCATGGGCAAGGGTGCCGGAGGATGATAAAGGCTGAGGGGGCTGAGAATGAAAGGGCACTTAGAAAGGGACAAAGGCACCTTTCTATCAGTATCTGCCATACGGAGAAGAAACGTGGGGGCTTCTGCCCCGCAGCTGCACCTATGCTCCATGGGGAAATGCTGTCGACTGCACAGTGACAGGTGTCCACTTCCCACACAGATCACCATGACTGACCAGAGCCAAGGTGAGGGTGAGGACGGTGGGCGAGGAGGAGGCCAGACTTCACAGCAGAGAGACGGAGGCCCTCTTCCAGGCCTACCTGGAGGATGAGCCACTATTGAGTGGACAGAGGGCACCCTCAGGAGCCTGCAGCTGCATGGGAGGGGTAGCTCGGGCCATCAACCTGCATGGAAGCCACCAGCACTCCGTGCAGGAATGCAAGAAGAAGATGGGGGCTGACCACAGGAGGTTGAAGGAGAAGGTGGCAGCCTTCAGGGCGGCATGTGCTGGCACTGGTGGGGCCCGCCAGTGGTGTTGCAGCTGACCCCAACGGAGAGACACTAGTCGCGCCATGCAGCCGAGTGCCATTGCGGCGTACTGGCGGAGGATTCCAGACAGGTGGAAGCCCATCACTGCACGGTATGACATGGTGGTGGTGTTGGGGGGGGCTGTTGTTCACATGCACTCACATGTACTCTCTTTCTGTTACAGATCCTGTTCATCTTCAAGAGACGGTGGTGGTGGTGGGTCCAGACAGTGATGCAGACCTGCTGGACGTGGAGGAGGGACCATCCACCTCCGCCACCAGCCAGCAGGCACTGCAGCAGCATGCACGCTGGGCCAACGACTCTGGTGTCAGTGATATGGGTGCGGGGAGTGCACAGCCTGTGTCTCAGCAGTCCGGCATGCAGGTATGCCAGCATGCTGTGCCTATGGCAGTGGCACGTACCTGCACCATTGATGATAGCAGGCCTGCAATGGGCAGTGATAGGTGTGTGTCCCATGATGGACACATGGCAGGCCAGCACGTGCCCCTGGGCCTTCCTGGTTCACACCTGTGTACCAGCATGCTGGCACAGTCCCAGGCTGTGCCTGTCAGCACTGGTGGGGCAGCACCGGTGGCTGTGCAGGTGTCTGGCACTGTTGCCAGCATGGAGGTGGAACAGGTGGACCTGGGGGCTCAGCAGTTGGAGGGGCAGCAGCAGCAGTCGCACACCAGGTCTGGGGGTACAGTGTCAAGCAGTGGCACATGTCCACTGCCCTTTGATCCGCCCATACCTGGTCCTGGTGAACAGCGCCCACCCTCAAGGGGTGCTGTGCACTGGGACCGTCCACACCCTGGGGGTCACGATGCCATTGGGGCACAGTACCCATTGGATGCGCACACCTGCCTGCTGCAGGAATCAGTACAGCTGCAGGGGCGGGTTGCAAGGTCCGTGGAGGCACTGTCTGTGTCTGTGGAGTGGCACAGCAGGGAGTGTGCTCAGGACCGAGCCGAGCTGGTCCTTATGTGGACGGATGTGACCGCCGCTATTGACAGGCTGACCCAGGCAGTGGTCTCTGTCGCGGACGCATTGGGCACACTGTCAGGTGCCCCTGTACCGCACACCCCACACAGTGCGCTCTCCACTCCCCATTCCCGGCGTCATGCGACACCAGGCCTGTCGATGCTGGGTTCTGCTGTGGGCATCCCGAGCACCCCTGGTGCACGTTTGTTCTGCATGATGCAGACCCCTGTGTGGGCAAGGTCGCGTTCGCGCAGTGGGACCCCTGGTGGTGCAACAGCGCCACCCCATGTGGCCCCTGCTCAGCCTGCCAGTGCTGCTGGGCCACGGTGGGGCCACCCATGCATCCGTGGTGGCCATGGGACAGTGCTACATGACTGAGCTGTCTCCCAGTGTGGGCCCTGTCTGGTGCTGCCCTGTGTGCAATGTGCGTCATGGTGGGCAGTGCACTGCTGGGTGCTCTGCTCACCATGCTGACACATGGACCACCTGCACACTCTCCCAACTGCTGTCCAGAGGTGCGTGTGCATGATGATGCCTGCATTGCACTGTACACCAAGGTGCAAGGGTGCCCAGGTCCTGACACATGTACTTGGACGGTACAGGTGGTGGGGGTGGTCGGTGGTGCTGTGTGTTGGCAATGTCATTTCCACAGTGCTGTGCTTCTGCCCATGTACGATGCCTGGTGTGTGTGTGTGTTCATATGAGTGCTCACCCTCCTGATGGTGTGTTGGTATGTCTGGAACCTTCAACTCCCTCGACCTTCATGCACGGTGTGTTCCCCTGTGTGCCTGTGGTTTTGCGCATGGACAGTGTTGCCTGCACATGTCCCTTGACTTACCCTGTGTTGGGCGTAATGCTCTTCTGCAATGGTGTCCCGGTGCAGCTGGGCCTGCTGGGTCAGTCGGGGTCCCTCCGTCCTAGGGGGGACTGCTCATCACCAACATCACCGGCGCCACTGGCGTCCCCATCGCTGTCCCCCTCTTCTACCTGTACGGCTATCCCATGGTCTTTGGCCATGTTGTGCAGGTTGCAACAGGCCAGGAATATCCCAAAGGCCTTTTGGGGGCTGTACTGTAGGGCACTGCCGGAGGTGTCTAGGCATCGGAAGCGTGCCTTGAGCATCCCAAACACCCACTCTATGATGTTACGTGTTGCAGCATGTGCCTCATTGAAGCATAGCTGTGCTGGGGTCGTGGGGTGCCGGTACGGTGTGAGCAGCCAGGGATGGAGTGGGTATCCGCAGTCACCTGTGTGGAGATAGTGGAGAGCAGTGTCATGTAAGGTCCATATTGCCCATATCCTTGTGTGCCACTACCATGGCACCTGTTCATTCCCACCCTTGCCCAGAGTTTGCATTCCATACATGTGTACTCACCCACTAGATGACCCGTGGGGATGTCCCCATCTCAAATCGATGGCACAGTGCAGACTGGTGCCATATGAAGGCATCATGTGCTCCACCAGGGTGTGTGGCACAGACATTGATAATCTCAGTGGCATCACACACCACCTGGCAGTTGACACTGGAAAACCCCTTTCGGTTCCAATATGCCTGGCGTCGGGGCCGGTGGCGTCTGAATGGCCACATGGGTGCAGTCTATGGCCCTCAGCGCCAGGTATACGTGCTACCCTGTGGAACTCCTGCATGTTTGTTGTACGCTCTGCCGCGGTGCTAGGGAAATGGATGTACTCCGCAGCATGAGGCAGCAGTGCACTGAGGAATTGGGTGAGGATGCGTGACGCGGCCGACTGTGTAATGCCTGTGGTATCCCCTGTCGGCCTCTGGAAGGTGCCCGTGGCGAGCAGGCACATGCAGGCTGTCACCTTGGTCTCCACAGACAGAGCGTGACTCCGTCGTGAGGGTGCCTGCATCACATCACTGCACAGCTCACAGAGCCATCTCGGTATTGCCCTGTTCAGGTGGTACCGGCCCACGATCTCAACATCTGTGTACAGCTCGAAGCTGAGGTGGGCACGATACCGCCTGTCGGGGCATACCAGCCGATCGGGCCCCTCCTGCCACGTCCCCTGCAGCATGGTGTCTCACCCCCCTCATTACAGCTTCCATGTGAAGCTGGCACCGTCCATCTCCTGGCTTCTGCCCCCGGCTGCTGTTCCTGTATTACCCCCGCTGTCCCCACTGCTGCTTCCACTACACCAGACACCCCCCGCTGGCCTCTCTGTCCTCCTGGACCCACTGTCCCTGTCTACCCTTCCAGCTTCTGTCTCTCTCTCTCTGTCTCTGTCTCTCTCCCCCAGTTTGTGGCCTGCTAGGGTTCTTGCGCCGCTTCCTTGAGCCTTTTTAATTTGGCTCAATTCCGCTACTGCTCAACTTCCGGCTGAGCCACTCTTGCGCATTGCGCAAGTGTTCAAATATCGCATTGCACACTTTATGCATGGACCCGCCCCCTTGGGTTGTGCATTGCCTTTCATTTCCATTGCGCTGTTGCTCAGCATGTTTTCGTGGTGCAACTGCCCTTCTGAATATCGCAGAATGGTGCATTTTGGAGTTACGACAAGAACCCCAGCAAGGCGCATGGCGCAACCCTTTTGAATATCTGGGCCTGTATGTCATGCAAGGTTTGACATCTCCAATGCCTTGGGATAGATGCACTTGTACAACTGGATGTGTATATAAGCCTAGCCAATAAAATTATGTGATCACAATTAAGGAAAAACCCTTCCCCAATAAAGTGATATCACCAGCCTTGAGGTCTGGATAAATTATCCCTCAAGTGTGCCAAATGGTGAGGTGCTTACTGCAACAATTTCAGGTAAAGTAAATACATTTTATGTTGAGGTTAATGGAAAGGTGTCTCATACACTGTATTGTTTGTGCCTAACCAGCAGTAGTAATATGGATTTAAATATCCATTACACACTGTGCCTAGGTATGTGCACTAGAGTAATGCATGTTTTTTTCCCCTAGTACATAAATCCAAAAACAGGGCCAGTCACTTTTAAAACTAACTGTGGTTAGCAAAAAGTGAAAGGGGGGGGGAGAGGAGGGAAGTCCTTTGCAGTCCAGATACTTGTTGTTCTAGTTATTGGGGAGACTAATAGAAAGTATTACCTTAAAAAAAGATTTAAAAAAGGGTTTAAAAAAGCATATGTAGTTGATGATGTAAAACTAAAGTGGTTAATGAGAAAAATAAAATGTTGAGAAATAAGGCAAATGCAGGTAAAAAAATTGATTGATGTTAATTTTGATAAGAAAATGTACAGATAAATAGTGAGTTGATTTTGATTTAGTGAAAGTATAATGAGGTAACAAGATGGTAAAAAACTTTTGTAATTTCATTTAAGTAATCCCAATGTAACTATGATTGCTATGAAGGTAGATTACAAATAGAGCTTAAATTTATATCTGTGTAATACCAAAAAGGTAACTTCCAATCAAGGAATGATATCTTGGTAGACACTGATAAAAGTTACAAGTGCCAGTTTAGTAGTGCCTTCAGCACATAGAGGGGACAGAACTTATGAAATGTAACAATAAGTAACTACTAGCCTTATCTGTACTGTAATATTAACAATTTAAAAAGGTACAAGAATTTAAGAAAAATGGAAATAATGAACAAGAGTTAAACTAAAACGTTGATTGTAATGCTGATCTTTAAAGTTAATGAACAAAGAGTATTTGTTGTACTTGTAAAATGTTAAAACAATGTAAAAATATGTTATTTTAAAAGTGTACATAGTTGTAATCATGCTTAATCATGTTAGTTCATGTAGTACTGTACACATATCTTTGCAAATAATACAAGTCCAATGATGTCATCTATTGATGTCACATCCTATGATGTCATATGTGATGATGTAATGTGCTGATGATGTCATACATTCCCACATGATGACACACCTTTGTCTTTTATGTTTTGTTTTCCCTGCAATGCTTAAACCTATATACCCATATATAGTAGGATTATCATTTTGAATTACAAATGCATTTTTGGGGTGCATTTTAATTAAAAAAGGGGGAATGTAGGGACAAAACCCTTGATGAAAAAAATATTTCATTTTTATTATCAAGAATTGAGTTTTAATTATTTTATGTGATTTTTTTTATGTGGGGCTAATTTCTGGTTAAGATTACTGCTGATTAAATCTTAAAAACATTAAAATGGAGGAATTATGCCATTTAAAATGGAGACAGTTTCAGAGTTGAGGAAAAAAAATTGTATGAAAAAGACTGTTTTAAATTTTGCTTCAAGGTTCTGTGCTCTAGCTGTAGAACAGAGATAATGCCCTGTAGTATAATGTTTTCTTAGGGGCCTAGCCACATTCCAAGGAGACTTCAGTTGAAGCTATCTCAGTACCAGAGAAGCATCCTTGTGACCTGACTGATTTATAGCCATGTTTCTAAATCCAGGCTAGAGTGGACATTTCAGAGCAAAGTAACCATGACTACAAACAGAAAGGAGGTTATGTGACTGGTACAGCTTGGAAAAAATTGCCTTAAAAAGTGAAATTGAGAGTCCTACTACTTTACATTAGAATAAGAAGCTTTATTCATAGTTTAAAGATACAATGTACTGTCACTACAAAAACTGAACAGTTATTATACACTAGTATAATAAGTAAGCGTACCAAGTTTCATGAGTGCAGGACCAAGGTTTCAGGAGTTATGATTAAAACTTATTTTAATATAATTTTCTTATTAAAAACTAAACAAACCTAGTGTCTCATGATAGCTCATGCCTTAAGCAGTCTAAGAAAATGACTCTTACGTTTGTATTTTGTTGCTATAAAAACAAACACCATCTAAAAGAATATTTGTGACAGTTTAAGATTTATGTCTTTAAGGAAAACAAAGAAGCTCATGTGTTTCTACAAAAAAAGGAATGTTTTAAAGACTTTAAGAATGGATTTTTCTTACAAATCTTATATCATTCTCTGACTTAGAATATTTAGAGCAAGACAATTATTTTATTTTAAAAGGTTTTATTAAAATTATGAAGTTATAACCTTTAATAGTGTAACTTAGGAAATATAAACGCTACAGATATGCCATTATATTGTTGAAGGTGGCTGACATGAAGGATCAGACTGAAAGGCTCATGGTCTATATCCACGATCAGGATTACTCCATCTGACTATTGTGGGAGAAAGTGGAAGACCTCGAAAACAGAGGTTAGAGAAACAACCTCCACTTTGTAGGCTTCCCTGAGGCCTGTGAGGAGAAAAACACCAACAGATTCTTGCAGCAAGTCCTCCCTGGCATCCTTGGTGGTCAGTGCCCCACAAATTGGGAACTTGACCGATTGCACTGGTCAGTGGTGCCACCCCCAACCCCAGGGAGTGTCCCAGGCCAATATTAGCCTGGTTTCTGTGATTCACGGATAAGGAGAACATCATGGCCTGGGCAAGACAACAAAACAAACTAACATGTCAAAAATACATTATAAATATATTTCTCTAGCTCTCTCAGAAACTATCAGCCAGGAGAAAAGCTTACACTCCAGCCTGCAAAGCCCTAATGAACCTCAGGGTTCCTATGGTCTCTATTACCCTGCTGTGCTTTGGATAGTCAAAATGGAGTCCGAGAGGCCCTGAATCCCAACCAGGGAAATACAGCTGTCTGCTTTGATCTCTGCCAGTGGAGGAAACCCCCTAGTACCCTTTCTGGAACAAAAATGCTGCAGCAGGAAAACAAGACCACCCAAAGGAAGCATCAGGACTGTTCCCTCTGGCTGCACAGCAGAAGCTACAGCCACAGCAGGGAGTCACTAGTGTCTTCAGAAGTGTACTCACTTACAGTATGTTGGGCAACAACCGGTTTGCCCCCCTTCTTCAGGTCCAGCAAGATGGGTTAGTAACTACCTGCTGGACAGGATGACCAAGCAGTGCAGTCTAAATCTTGGGTTGAAGCAGTTTATATGGTGGCAGTGATGACCAAACTCCCTTCAATGGACTCCTCAAGTGCCAAAGAACAATGGGCATTAGCAAAATCCCCAAGTAGTCCCTCAACTTAAACTGAACTGTCCACATTCCAGTTTCCCTAAAGAGGGTCTATATACCTCATGGACAATGTGTTCAGGTGTCTCTGAAGTGGGAAACCTATCAGAACCTCCCTACGATTAGGACACTCATTCTGCTTAAAGGGGCAAGTCCCTTCTATATCCTTCAATGGTGCTCTAAGTCATTGTTCACTTGGGAACATAAGCAGGAGGCTGGTAAAGGACAGAGGTTTGGGTTTATATTCTGTTTTAACTGAAATATTTGAATAGTTTTGTACGTGAAATTAGTTCTGTGTTTTAAAAATTATTACTTTGAGTTAGAACTGTTACTTGGGCTGTGATATTGTAACTTTTGGGGCTTGGGAACACTTGTTTGGCAGTGATAATTAGAGTGAAATTTAAATGTGATGTTTGCCTAGTGTTGGTAAGAGTCCTCCCACCCATCCTGTTTTGTAGGTTTTCTTAAATACTGAAAAGCCACTGGGGGGTGGGATTGAAGGACTGTGTATTTCTGTTTGTAACTGAAATTTGAAGCAACAGGAACTGGTGGGCCTGTGACATCATACGGCACCTGATGTCTGCATACACACACTGTTAGTGGGACTGGACACACACTGGACTGTATGTGTTTGTGAGACTTGGGGAACTTTATTGGTGGGGTTGAAATTGGGTTTGTAAATAACTGCAGTCAGTATAGACAGAAACTGTATTCCAAGGGGAAGGAACTGAGAAAAGGGGTGTGTGCCATTATAAACAGAGGGGGACAAACAGGGTGGCCATATTTCACCATGGCAGGCATCTTCGGAAGGGTTGTAGGATGCACAGGCTGTGAGATGGCAATAATTCTCAATTGGGCCTGGAGAGAGGGAGGCTGCCCACTCTGTAGACAGCTATCTTGTATCAGGAGTGAAATATATTAGTTAAGGAGTAAGCTGGGGGAGTTGAGGGGGGTGTCCAAGGATAAGGGGTGTGGATATGGGCAGCAGAAGGGTGGGGCTGAGGGGAGGCTGGGGAAATGCTCTGACATTACAGGACGTTATGTTACAGCAAGCAGGAGGGGGGATATTATGGATAGAGGACCCTTAGATAGGGATGTTGACGCTAAGGGGAAAGCATATGGGGGGAACATTCCGAATACAAAGAGAGTGGAGGGGGAAGAGTCAGGAGGGGCTGTTGTGGGGAAGCCTAGTAGAGCAGACATTGAGAAGGGAGGGGCTATTGTGGGGAACCCTAAAACAGCAGACTGTGAGAAGGGAGCTCCTAAGGAGAACAGAGTAAGAGGGGAGGAAGAGGGGCAGTTTAGAGGTGCAGTCAGGGGAAACTCGGGTAACTTGATGGAGGCTAGCATAGAGTGTTACAATAAATTTGAGCTACTAAGCAACCTAGAGGGGGAGGAAGGGGTTGGTGGAAATGATGAAACTGATACAGAGGCCAGGGAGGGAGTCAGATACCCATAGGGCATCACAGACCGGCAATGGAAAGGATAGAAATAGTCCCAGAGGGAGAAGGGGAAACATAAATGTTAAGCAGATGGGGGAGATGCAACATATTGCAGACATGAGGGAGGAGAGCATGACTGGAGAGAAACTTGGAGACTAGGAGGTGGGGGAGGGGCCCCCCTTCAGCAGGGGGGGGGTCTGTACCAAGGATGGGGCCCTAGGTAAAGGGGACCCACAGAGAGCCTCCAGAGGTAGGGATGTTATTACAAGGGGGGAGGATAGCGGTGTGGTGGGAAGGGGAATACATCAGGGCCAGGATAAATGGTTCGGATAAGAGAGGGTTAAAGGGAACACCTATTCAGAGGGGGTCTGAGTTAAGTGGGCAAAATAACGAGGGAGGCAGAAAGGGGAGGGTGACAAGGAGGTCTCTAATAAGACAGGAAGACTCCCATGGAATTGAGATCATGAATAAAGAAGGGGATGGGGGGCTGAGAGTGCATAGTGGAGGTAACCATAAGGATGATGGCGGTGTTAAGGTTCTGTTATTGGGAGACTCGATGATTAGGGGTATCCAGTGGGAGGGACAGGGGGGTGGATGTCATAGCCAGGTGAAGGTAGTGAATATCTCTGGGCTGACAGTGCACAGAGCAAAGTTTATGGTGTATGAACTGGTTAGGGATTGTGGAGGGAAACCGGATTTCCTGGTGCATTTGGGAACTAACGATCTAGAGGGAAATAGCAATTTGGAAATCCAAGCAAGGTTCCAAGAACTTGCCAGAGTCTGTCGGGATAATGGATGCAACATTTCCTTTTCAGAGATATTGCCAGTACCAAAGGCCTCAGTGGAGAAAAAAATGAATATCACAGAGGTTAATGACTGGCTCAGGAAGTGGGGTGAAGAGAGTGGGTTGGGGGTGTTAGGGAACTGGAAAGGAGTTTGGGAGGATAAGGGACTGTATGCCAAGGACAGGCTTCCTCTTGCCCCATTAGGGAAGGAAGTCCTTAAACAGGGGATGGCTGACTACATTCAAGAAAGGTGGGGTTTAAACTTGTGAGGGGGAAGGGATAGGGAGGGGCTGACCAGAAGCCTCTCCTCCAGATGAGGAGTAGCCTTCAAACCCAAGGGGAGGGTGAAACAGACTGGGGTGGAGGTTTCAGGAGGAGCAGAGGGAGGATGGAAGTATAAGGAACCGGGTGGGGTTCAACAAAGGGAATCAGGGATAAGGGGTGGGGTTGGTGTTAGTAAATGCCAGGAGCTTGGGAAACAAGTTGCCCAGGTTCCAGGCCATGCTGTTCGCAGTGGATGTGGTGGGGTCACAGAGATGTGGGCCAACAAAACCATGACTGGGACCTAAACGTGTGGGGGTACACTATGCTAGGGAAGGATAGAAAGGAGGGCAGAGGGGGGTGGAGTGGCTATGTTCATTAGAGATGACATAGAAATTGCTAGGAGTGAAGAGGCAGAGGGAAACATGGAGGCCTTATGGGTCACTTCCACGATCCCCAGCAGGAGATAAGGTTAAGCTGGGTGTAGTGTATATAGGCCCCCCGGGATGGGTGATGTTCTGGAGGATGGTTTGCTGGACAACATCTTTAACCAGTGTGGACCAAAAGGGGAAGGAGTGGTGTTGATGGGGTACCTTAACATGCCAGGTACAAACTGGGGAACCATGTCCTCTAAGGTGGTTAAGGAGCAGAGGCTGCTGGACGGCTTCCAGTATGTGTTCTTAACACAGCATGTGATGGAGCCCACAAGGGAGGGGCATGTCCTGGACGTGGTTCTGGCAGATGGGAATCTGGTAAGGGACCTGGTTGTAGATGATCCCCTGACTGGGAGCGACCACAACACTGTCTGGTTTCAAATAAGCATGGGGGGAAGGGGGATCTAGGACACTGGCAGTGGGCTTCAGGGGGGCAGACTTTGTGGGCATGGGAAATATTCTCAAGGATCACTTGAAGGGGATTACATCAATGACAAATGTGGAAAGGAGATGGGAGGTCATAAAACGGGGACTTCGTGAGTCAGTCAGGACTTGTGCTAAGGTGAAATGTAAGGCAGCAAGGTCACATAAACCATGCTGGTGGTCCAGTGAGGTTCAGGTAGCGGTCAGAGAAAAGAAGGCGGCCTACAAAAAATATAAAACAACAAGAGGGGAGAGGGATAAGGAAATATAACATCTTGCATCTAGAAAAGTCACCCAGATGGTGAGGGGAGCAAAGTCCAGTAAAGAGCAGTGGCTGGCACAGGGGATACATGGAGGGGAAAAGGGGTTCTTCCGGTACATTGGGGAG